>CM016626.1:111719708-112319708 GCA_005393395.2 Gossypium australe | reverse complement strand
AATGGAAGTACAGATGACATAGTCGAAAGATCAGAAACTTTGCCTTTTCCAGAACAAAACTTAAATGAAAATATCCCTAGTACTAGTCAACAATTTCATGGGTTCGTCAGGATGTGGACGAAGATATTTACGAAATATGATGTAGTAAGATTTTACGATTTATTATTTATATGTAATATTATAATTTTAATGTTGGTCATGTTATATAATTTAACTATTTTAAATGTCCTATTATTATTGTTATTTGTTACTTAAATTTTGAACTATTTTATGTGTATTGTAGGAAAAATGCCTAGAAGACGGTTACGAGATTTAAGTATTGTCCACAATACTTCAAATCCAGAAGAAGCAAATAGTGAACAGCAAACAGTTGTTGGATCTTCTAGTCTTCCGGACATAGATGACGAGCCTGGAGAATTTCAAAGTAATGTTAAGTTTATTTTACATGCATGTTGAATTTTATTATTGATTCATTTTTCAATTTTAATATAATAATATATCATTTTTCAGCTGAAGGTGGTGGGACGCGCAGAGGTCAGGAACGTACATTACTTAAAGATTTATACGACTTAGAGCCTACCGAGCCTGTTAAAGTAAGGAGAAACAATCATGGCCAGCCTATTGGATCTGAAGCTCGACTGTTAGCAGGCTATTTGGGCATTATAGCACTAAATGCCAATATGTTGCCCATTAACTACGAATCATGGCATCACATGCCTGATGCCAACAAAAATCAGGCTCTCGATAATATTAAGGTAACAAAACGTGAATGTAATTTATAATACTTTAATTTAACTTTCATTTATATTAACTTTTTAAACTTTTTTTGTTTAGGGTAGATTTACTTTAGAGGTCTCCGATGACTATGTTAAGAAGACATTGGGTAAAAAATGGAGAGACAATAAAAGCACGCTAAAAAAACAATATTTTAAGAAAGACATAAGCCTCGACGAAAAATTATGAAATGTCCCGCCGGGAATGTTGAGGTACCAATGGGAAGATCAAGTTAGATTCTGGAATTCAAAGAAAGAAGAGGTATTACGTACTTCTAAAGTCTTATAAAATTTTCGGTTTATCGTATTTACTATATACATAATTCAAATTCCATTATGTAGGATCGTGAGTGAGTTAGAACAAGCAGAAGACAGAAACAAAAATTCACGCACACGGCAGGTTCCAGATGTTTTTCTTGTGTAGCTGAGGCCGAGGTATTATAATTTATTAATTCTGTCAAATATTAATGACTTTATACCATTAAATTATATTTTTTTTTGATAAAATGTAGGAAGTTACGTCTAGTCAAAAAGTTGGATGCCTTCAACTTTTTGACATTACGCATAGGAAGAAGGATGGATCTCCGATGACATCCGAAGCTGCAGAAATTATGGTATATTTACTTAATTAAATTTGATTTATTATAACTATTTCTATTGCTTAATTATAATAGTTTAATTCATCGTTTGTAGTTTTAAATTTATAATGTTAAGTTATGTTGCATTCCTTCTTATTATATATTTTGTTTTTAACTCTTTCATTGATTTAATAGGATAAACTAAAGGAGAAGAGGGCGGAGTATGAAGCGGCTGCTTCGACTGATAGTTCTGTTAATCTTGAGAATATTGATAATAGAATTATTACCGATGTTTTGGGTCCTGAAAGGTACGACTGCTTCGACTGATAGTTCTATTAATCTTTAGTATATTTATAATAGAATTATCACTGATGTTTTTGGTCTTGCAAGGTATGGTCGGGTTTGATTTCAAGGATCTGGTGTTACCCCGACCCAATATTTTGGATCCGGCTCCCAGCAATACATGCCTTCCGGGGGTCAATCTCGTGCTGAAGTTCAGAGGCTAAAAGACCAGATAGCACAGATGCAAGAGAGCACGGTTGAGCAGAGGCAGCAAATTGCTTGTGTTCAAAGAAAATATGAAGAACTCCAGCAACAACTTAGAGCGGATGCGGAAACGACAGTCAGCGAGGGAGGCAGCAGCAGCAGCGAGAGAGGCAGCGGCAGTAGCGAGGGAGGCAGAGGCAACATCGATGCTAGTAGAGCAGAACAGAAAGTACGATGAGCTCCAGCTACAGCTTCAGCATATGATGCAGATGTTTCAGCAGTCGCAGAAGCCGCCATCTTAGACATTTAGTTTCTCGTTGTAAGACTATTTTAATATTATTACATTTAACATTATTGTAACAATATTTTCATTCATTTAATTTATTGAATTTCAAGTATCATTTAGAATTAATGCATTTGGTGTTATTTTTATGCTAAATTTGTTGTTTTGGGTGGAATTATATGCTATATTTACTGTTATTGGTTGGTTTTTAGTGCAGGAGGGGTATAATATTGAAAAAATTGTATAATGCAAATCTGTACAAATTAGCGGTGTTTGTGGGAAAAGCGCCGCTAAAAGTCATGACCTTTAGCTGCGTTTGTGGGAAAAGCGCCGCTAAAAGTCATGACTTTTAACGGCGTTTGTGGGAAAAGCGCCGCTAAAAGTCATGACCTTTAGCGGCGTTTGTGGAAAAAGCGCCACTAAAAGTCATGACCTTTACACCGCTAAATTTTGCCGCCTTTGTTTTAGCGGCGTTTTTTGCGACGCTTCTAAAAGCGCCGCAAATACTTTGAGTGGCGCTTATAAACGCCGCTAAAGGCCAAAAAAAAAAACACCGCTAAAAGTCTGTTTTGCTGTAGTGTTAGTAAGTTCGTATAACTTGGAACTTAACTTACCACTATCATAAATTTAGGTAAGTATTTAATTTATTCCTAAGTCATGTTGGCCAAATGCCTAAATACATATCCTCATTAACTATGCCAGTCATGTATTCCTGGTAATAACTAATAATCACGAATATACACAATTGTCAGACAATTTCATACACATATTTTCAATATATCACGAAAGTACAAAGTCATTAAGCATGTTCCACATTCTTGTATCAAGTACATCATACTTTAACATAACAAATGCTATCATTTCCATGTATCTCAGGATTGTTTCAGTAATAGTTTGTTTTGGATTCATGTTAAACATATATTTTTCATGAATATCAGAAAATATATTTCTCGACACTAGTCAAATTTCCATGTTCAATTATTTCTCATATCATGTGTTCATGTAACAGGTATAATTCAAGTCCATGAAATTCAAGTATATTTTCATAATAGTTCATCTCGAGTTCAGATTATTTCATGTCAGAACTTTACCCATTAAATCGTTCGAAATATCAATATCACACAAGTAGTACACTCAAGGTGTACAAATCTATAATAATGGATTAATGTATTCATCTAATAATTTCCATGTACATATATCATCATCTCATATATATTTTTTTATATATCACGTATCATCACTTTCATGTATTTCAGGCATATGCGTGTAATAACTCATTCTTATTCATATCTTCTCGTGTTAGGATTTTTCTCGTTGAATTTATCTGAAATATTGATGGATACACGTGTAGGACACTCGAGGTGTACAAATCAGGATCCATCAATTCATATTCAGGAGTACCCATTAAGGCACTTAATCAGAAAGCACATTCTCGAGCCACATATCATATAACAGGATTACTTGTCCAAGCTAAATCCTGTTTCCAACATATGCTTACAATAGCTTAATCAGGATTACCCGTCCGGGCTAAATCCTATCTGTAACATATGCTCAAGAGGGCTTATATCAGGATTACCAGTCCAGGCTAAATCCTTTCTGTAATGAGGTCAATAAGATTACTCATCCGAGCTAAATCCCATCTGCAACATATGCAGGACCATATTCAACTACGGGAAATCACGTATCCATCGATTTTTATTTATTCAAGCGAGATTCAACATTTTTCAAATATTATCAGGCATGTAATTATTTCATACATTTATAATATTTACAATATTCAAATAAACACATTTCACATTCATTTCAAGCATAAAAGAAACATTTTTAGCATTTATCATTTATCGGGCATTATCATTTATCAGGTTTTATCACATATGTTTTCAATGTCATACATATATGATATCTATACAATTCACATACACCACATCTGTAACACCCCAAACCCGGCCCAAACACCACGACCGGATCTGGTATGTCACTAAGAAAATTTTGGAAAACATGTCGTATTTTCAGAAAATATTTTTTCTAAAGTTTATCCTTTTATTCGAAAAGAAAAAAATAAATAGTTGATAGTTTAAATAAAATATGCCTTTGTGAATTAAAAACCCAAATTTAAATACATGCATTAGTTCAATAAGAATTTAAATAACTAAAAGTAATTAAAGCCCAAAATAAAACAAAATATAAACTAGTGGCCCATGGCCTTATTACAACGAGATTTAAAATCCATTAATTAAAAATATAAAATAATAACTTGAGTCTTTTTGCTAAATCCACATATTCTTCTGCATGGCCACCTTGCTCTCCTCTCCAGCCCGGTCCGAAGCACTAGGTATCACCTGAAATGTTAATTAAAAGGGTGAGTCGTGAGACTCAGTGTGCAACCCTCATGCACCACTAGATTTTGGGCCTTAGGCCCATAAAACAGATTAATAATTTCATTTATATAAATAACAAATAATATGCAAGGCCCAACCCGTTTGCCTAGGTTTCCATCCGCTACACGCCCCCGTACCAACCGTTCACACCATTGGGGATTTCTATAATCAACCCACACCGCTACACGCCAAGTTGGCAGTCATGCTGCTCATCAACATATCATGGCCGAAGCCCTTATAATAGATCACGGCATTAGCCGCTACAACAAATCACGGTAGAAACCACTACACATATAACGTATAACTTCCTTCTTTAACAAACCCAACCCATGCAATCATAAAATTCATTATACTTTTATCATATAAAGTCAAAACATTCACTGACCTGGTGACTTGCTTCACCCTCTTCGGGTTTCCAGCATTAAACCGAGATTTCGGCATTTATCACAACACACATAAACTTATAAACATGCATTTTATAAGCAGATCTAGATGATGGGGAAGTATTACACACCTGATATCGCGAAATCTACTATCCTTAGTTGATATCCAAATCTACTACCCTCAGTGTAAAGCCTTGCTCAAAAGTTGGAAAATCACACGAAGATTTAGCCCTTCAATATTCGGCCAAGGTTAATAAATCCCAACCCACACATTAAAAACTAATAGATCTCTTACCTAATTTGTCGAATCCCGGAAGTCCTTTAAGAAAACGTCACCTTCCTACCTTCGGCTTTTCACAAATTGACACTACAGATCTCAGCAAGAAAGAATTCGGCTTCTAAGATCAGAGAGTGATCATCAATCGAGATGTTAGAGGGGTAATTGTAAGAGTATGCCCAAAGATCAATCATGAGATGGTTGTAATAACATACTTAATTTACCATGTTTATTAACATAAAGCGTTGTCATTATTATTTCAGTTTTTCTTTCTGTGTGTATAGATAAACTGTTTTATAATAATGTCCTGAGAATAATATGATTATTCTTAAAAGATCCTTAGTCGAGTATTATTGTTGACTAGGACAATAATAATGCATTAAGACTAACATGTAGGTGATTGATGATAAAGAGTTGTCATTGATATGGAGTGTTAAAATCAATGCATGAATATGTGTGTTAGAGAACAACATATTGGATTGACCCGCTATGAGTATGTTTCTTGGATTATTATGTAATTGTCACAACATTACTCATAGTGATTAATATGTATATGATCCTCAGACTTGAGATCATTATTATCCCAGCATCGTGAGTTATATATTTTGATACAGTCAAACGTACACCGTAACAGGTTGTTCTATAAAGGCTGATGTTGGATATACCACAATCTATGTAGAGGGATATGGTTGATCAATAAAGGATAAGTCCCTCCTACATAATAGGTATCTTAGGCCACTTGATTGAGTGAGACTAGAAATGCATGGCCATGCTCAAATAAGTTGATATGAGATGTCATACTAATTTGTATATCATAGTCTACTCAAGATATCAAGAAACATGGGATGGACTATGCAACTGTGACTATCCCATGACTTGTATCCGTTCCAGAGATAAAGGACTTAAGGATTAATGCATGAAAGGTTAATCACGAAAGGTTATGTCGAATCATGACTTCTTGTAACTTAGGTAGCAATGATGCATTGCTAGATGCCACTCATTGTCTGTGACAATAGAATCGTTCTAGTATTACTGCTAACGTTGCAAGAACCTACAGGGTCACACCCTATGGTTGAAATGAACGGAATAAAATATAGTTGGTATTGTGCTTGGTTGTCACATAAATTAAATTAATTAAAGAATTAATTTAACTGGGCAATCAAATATTGAACATATTATATGTACAAGGATGTTGTACACATAATGATAACATAATTTTATTAATATATGAATTTGATTCATATATAAATTTAAATAAATATAGTTTACCGGAATCTTTATTATAATTAATGTAATTATAATTTTCAGATATAATTAATGTAATTATAATTTTCGGTTAAAAACTTTATTGTATTTATTTAATCTTGTAATACATTCAAGAGATACCAATTATAAAAGGCCCAATTAAGAGGGTACCTATTATAAAAGGCCTAATGAGAAAGGCACCCATTATAAAAGGTATTAAAAGGAGACAAAACTAAACATGAAAACCCTAAGTGATTGCTTGTTAGGTCTAGCAGCCGTCAAGCAAATAAGCCTCCAAAACAGTTTTGGAGATTTCTTCCGTTCATAGTCAAACCGGGTGGATTACGTAGAGGCCGACATCGGAAAAGGTTGAGGCTTGATTCGACAGTAGATCAAAACTCTTGTTGCCAAGGCGTCGCTGTCTACTCAGATTGAAGTTTTGGTAATTTCGAAACCTTTATTTCACCCCGATTCGTTCCTCACACATGGATCCATGATTTGGATCGCCGGATCTAATTTTATTCTACTGCGCCATGGGGTACCGGCGTTCTAACAGTAATTTGGTTTAAGAACAATATGAGAAAGAAAGAAATATGGTAGAAATACATCACAAAAACTTACCAAACTAGGAAGGTGTAATCGGCTATGGTGCACCTTCGGGAAAGAGAGACTAACCTTGAAGATCCGGCTATGGAAGGAAGAGATATGAGCAAGGAGAATTTGGCTTTTAGGAAGAAAATATTAAGGAGAGCGAGCTAGGAAGTTGCAGCAAAGAAAGGGAAAGAAGCTCACAAAAGAAAAGAAATTTCGGCTAGCAGAGAATAGGTGAGAAAGAAAGAAGAAAAATAGAATGAAAAAGATGATCACTGGCCAATAAATTTAGGCAATTCAATCCCCCTCCCAGAGTTGGATTTTTGGCCAACTCTGCTGTCATCTGATAACTTTTATCCCTCCCATTATCTTAATCCCTTAGTTCCTCAAAAATAGCCCTAATCTTTCTCTTCATTATCTTCCTATTTATTAAAAAAAATAAAAGAATTAAAACCCCTAAATTGTAGCAAGTGTGCCGTCCTCCCCTACCCTCCTAAGTGCCGAATTTTTGACCCAAAAACTTGGGCCCTAAGTAGCCAACACTTGGCCCAATCCATCCCTTAATGACGCCACCTACATGCTCCCCTTATAACACCTCCAAATTTTTGGGCCATAAGCGCACCTTGCCTTTTAAACACAGATATCTATTTAAATAATGTTCTATAGCTCTTTATTAGAAACTAACCCAAGTTTCAGCCCAAACCTCAGCCCCAATTGTACCTTAAATTCTCAATTTAATATTTTAAGCAGTCAACCACATATAATGCACAGACCCAATTATTCAGGGTGTTACAGTTCTACCCCCCTTAAAAATAAATTTCGTCCTCGAAATTTACCTGATCAAAAGAGATAGGGATACTGCTGTCGCATAACATCCTCTGGCTCCCACGTCGCCTCTTCTGCGCCGTGATTTCGCCATAGAACTTTGACCAAAGGAACGGACTTCCTTCTCAACACTTTTATATCTCGATCCAAAACTTGTACTGGTTCCTCCTCAAAATATAAATCTGGCCTTACTTCAATTTCTTCCACTGGCACTATGTGCGATGGATCAGATCGATAACGTCTCAGCATCGAGACATGGAACACGTCATGTATCTGTTCCAACTCTGAAGGCAACTCCAAATGATAAGCCACTAGCCCCACACGTTCTAACACCCGATAAGGCCCAATAAACCAAGGACTTAGCTTACCCTTCCGTCTAAACCTCATTACCTTTTTCCATGGGGAAACCTTCAAAAAGACTTGATCTCCTACTGCGAAATCCACCTCTTTCCTCTTTAGATCCGCATAAGATTTCTACCGATCAGATGCTTCCTTCAATTGAGCCCGTATTAACTTAACTTTCTCCTCCGTTTTTGAAACTAGTTCTGGACCCAATACCAGACATTCACCCAACTCCATCCAACAAGTTGGAGTACGACATCTCCTTCCATATAATGCTTCATACGGCGCCATTTGAATACTAGCTTGATAGCTATTATTGTACGCGAATTCAGCCAAGGGTAAATACTCCTCCCAACTACCCCTAAAATCGATGATGCAACCCCTTAGCATATCCTCCAAGATTTGAATTACCCTCTCAGACTGACCATCAGTCTGTGGGTGAAAAGCGGTACTGAAGTCTAACCTTGTTCCCATTGCTTGATGAAGAGCTTTCCAAAATCGTGACGTGAACCTAGGGTCCCTATCCGATATGATCGACACCGGTACACCATGTAATCTTACAACCTCAGCCACGTACAACTTAGCCAACTTTTGCAAAGTGTAGTCGACCCGAACCGGTATGAAGTGAGCAGACTTCGTCAGCCGATCCACAATTACCCAAATTGAATCTTTCTTGGTGGGTGTAAGGGGTAACCCACTAACAAAATCCATTGTGATTCTCTCTATTTCCATTGGGGAATCTTTACCGGCTGCAACAATCCCGAAGGCAACTGGTGCTCAGCTTTGACTTGCTGACACGTCAAACACTTCCCCACATATTCCGTAACTTCTCGCTTCAAACCTGACCACCAGAACTGGTCTCCCAAATCCTGATACATCTTAACTCCTCCAGGATGCATAGCATAGGGGCTACTATGCGATTCCCAGAGAATCATCTGCCTTAGCTCCCCATCTTTTGGCATACAAACCTTCCCACGGAAACACAAAATTCCATCATTGTTCAGACTATAGTCCTCTACTTTACCCTCCTGCACTTGTCAGATTCGAGTACTTAAGACATCATCCAAAAGTTGCTTCTCCTTGATTAGACTTGTCCACATAGGTCTTACTTGTAGCTCAGCCACCAAACTACCATCCTCATACAAACTAAGATGAGCGAACATCACCCTTAGCTCTGCTATCACCTTCCTACTCAACGCATCCGCCATCACATTCGCCTTGCCGGGATGCTATTTAATCGAGCAATCATAGTCCTTCAAGAGCTCGATCCACCTACGTTGTCGTAAATTTAACTCCTTCTGCATAAGGAGGTACTTCAAACTTTTATGGTCGGTGTAAATTATCGATTTTTCCCCGTACAGGTAGTGCCTCCAAAACTTCAGAGCAAACACTACTGCCGCCAACTCCAAATCATGCGTAGGGTAGTTCAACTCATGCGGTCTCAACTGTCGAGACGCGTATGCCACAACTTTCCCATCTTGCATCAGCACACACCCTAACCCTGTGTGTGACGCATCACAATAGACGGTAAATTCTTTTCCCGCCTATGGCTGAATTAACACTGGTGCTTTCGTTAGAATTCTCTTCAGCCTCTCAAAGCTCTCCTGTTGTGTGTCAGTCCACACAAAAGATACTCCCTTCCTCAACAACTTAGTTAATGGTGCCGCTATTGAAGAAAACCCCTCAACGAACCTTTGATAATATCCTGCTAATCCTAAGAAACTTTGAATTTCCGCCACAAACTTCGGTGATTTCCAATTTAACACAGCTTCTATTTTCTGAGGGTCTACCCTAATCCCCTCTGCGGAAACTACATGCTCTAGAAAAGTCACCTCCTTCAGCCAGAACTCACACTTACTGAACTTTGCGTACAGCTGCCTTTCCCTTAGAATTTGCAACACCACTCGAAGTTGTGCATCATGCTCCTCTTTAGACTTGGAATAAACCAATATATCGTCGATAAATACTACGACGAACCGGTCAAGGTATGGCTGAAACACCCGGTTCATCATATCTATAAATGCTGCTGGCGCGTTCGTCAAACCGAACGGTATTACCAAAAACTCATAATGACCGTACTGAGTCCGAAACACCGTCTTATGAATGTCTCCTTCTTTAACCCTTAATTGATGATATCCCGACCTTAAATCAATCTTAGAAAAGACCGAAGCGCCTTTGAGCTGGTCGAACAAATCGTCAATTCTCGGTAATGGGTACTTATTCTTAATCGTCAACTTATTCAGTTGGCGATAGTCCACGCACATACGCATGGATCTGTCCTTCTTTTTCACGAATAGAACCGGCGCTCCCCATGGAGACACACTCAGTCGGATAAATCCTCGATTCAATAGCTCCTGAATCTGAGCTTTGAGCTCCACCAGCTCCTTCGGCGCCATTCGATAAGGGGCAATAGATACCGGAGCTGTACCCGGGAATAGTTCTATTCCAAACTCTACTTCGCGATCTGGGGGTAATCTTGGCAACTCTTTCGAAAAAATGTCTGCGAAATCCTTGATTATTCGAACCCCATCGACAGTCACCTCCTTAACCTCCAAAGCACTAATAAAAGCTAAAAAGGCGTTACATCCTTTCCGAATCATCTTAACAGCTTTCAAGGCCGACACTACGTTGGACAAATAGTTCCTTCTTTCTCCTAACACAACCACCTCCCCGCCTTCCGGGGTACTTAACACCATGCGCTTAGACCCACAATCCAACTTAGCTCGATGCTTTGACAACCAATCCATTCCTAGGATAAGATCGAACTCTCCAAATGGCAATTCCATTAAGTCTGCCGGAAACACTACCCCTTGAGTCTCTAAAGGTACATCCTTAAACAGCTTGTCTATTACCCTAGATTGTCCTAGGGGACTAACCACAGTCATCTTCCTAGTAGTTGTTCTGGGTCTATACTTAAGGTCTCAGATATGGAACATGCAACATAGGAGTGGGTTGACCCAATATCAATCAAAGCAAGAAAAGGACTGTCAGCTATAAGAAACGTACCGGTTATGACATCCGGTGCGTCACCATCCTCCTGTCGACCAACTGCATAAACTAGACTCGGCTGCCTTGCGTCCACATTACCGGCACCTCTACCAGGTGCTCCACGACCACGACCGACCCTATTTCCTCTTCTACTTGGGCCACGACCCCTTGGTACTGGCTAACCCCCTCTTCCAGCCTGATCAGAACCTCGGCCCACCGACTGCACCCGATCCGTCTGAGGACAGTCCTTAATTAGATGTTCTGTGGATCCACACCTAAAGCATCCACCTATTTTCATTCTGCACTCCCCATAATGCGTCCTCCCACATGTAGAACATGCTTGATTCTGACTTGTCAGAGCACGAACTGGCCCATCAGTCCTAGGCCTCTTCTAAAAATTCCCAGATACTCTTGATGGCCCAAAACTCCTCTTACTCTTACCCAAATCATTATCCCTTTCTTGTCTCTCAACCCGTTTCACTTCCTCAGCTATTTTAACCTTATCTACCAAAACAGCAAAAACTCTCTCTCGTTGCGGTGCTATCAGAACCCTTAACTCATTTCGCAGCCCATCCTCGAACCGAACACAACGTTCATACTCCGTTGCTACCATTCCCTGAGCGTAGCGGCTCGAACGCAGGAACTCTACCTCATATTCAGTCATAGTCTTACCTCCCTGTAACAAGTTCAAGAATGCCTTCCTTTGGGCATCGATATAACTGGCCCCAACATACTTTCCCTGGAATGACTCCTTAAAGAACTCCTAGTCAATCAGATCTGCAACAGTACCTTCTTTCACTGTGAGCCACCATTAGTAAGCCTCGTCTCGAAGAAGAGATACGACCCCTTTCAACTTCTCCTCTACCATAAAATCGAAGTCATCCATTATACGCTCAGTCGCTTCCATCCAATACTCAGCTGTGTTAGGGGCTACACCAGAAACTCCCCTAAACACTTCTTCCCATTGGCCTTAAGCCGCTCTGGCATAGATTTCTGGGCTCCTGTGCCCATGCCTACTCCAGCAACTCTCTAAGGACTCGCAACATCGCCTGGGATACAGCATCATCTCCGGTCGCCTGATCCCGTAATTCTCCCTCCACAGCTGGAGGATCCGGCAGTTCGTTTCCTGACCCATGGCCAGACCCTACTGGCTCAGACAAGGTCATCCTACCCCTACCGCGTCCACGCGGCGGACGTCCTCGACCCCTTGTACTCATTCTTCCGATTTGCGTTTATCTGATTAAGAATTTTATAATCATTATTCTTTCCACTGGTTTATCGCGAACAGTCTTATGATTAATAGTTTTAAAAAGTAGTTCTTTCAAATTCAAACACACAATACAGTCTCAAGTTCATACATTCAATCATCAACATTCATGAAATCACGTTCATTACAGAAAAGTGGTGGTGGTGGTGTTGTTGTTGTTTTCACTACCCAGGGGTATTTTCGTAATTTTATCCTACAGGGTATTTTCGTAAATTTTCAAAATAGGGTTCTTGGTGATTTTGTGAAATAGGGGTATTTTGGAAATTTTGAAAATACGAGGGAATTTCGGTAATTTTGGAAATCCGGAGGTATTTCGGTAATTTTATAAATCAAGGGTATTTTGGTCATTTCACAAATTAGGGGTAATTTGGTAATTTTACAAATCAGGGATAATTTGGTCATTTTGCAAATCAAGGGTAATTTGGTAAATTTTTTTTTCAAACTGGGGTACTTTTGGAAAAATCTAGTTTCATGGTCCGTATTATTCTTGTAAACGTGAGATTTTCAGGTAAATTTTCGAACCATTGGTATTTTATAAGTTCATGGTTGATCAGAAATTTTCACAAATCAAATATTGTTTGAAAATTTTACAAAACTGTGGGATTTTTTTTTCAAAACAGGGTGGTCGGTCCCTTTCGGGTTTTAGTCATAGGGTTTAACCCATCAACCAGTCATCGTAACTAGGGTGAATAGTCACTACGCACCAGGTAAGATTCTAGTGAAGAGGAGGTGAGTCGCTAGGACTGCTTAAGTACCAAGCTCTCCTTGAATCCACTCCTAGACATGCGTATGCCCATTGCCACACCCTAACTCGGCTAAGGTGAACAGTCACTACGCACCAGGTAGGATTCCAGCGAAGAGGAGGTGAGTCACTAGGACTGCTTAAATACCAGGCTCTTCCGGATCCTTCCTAGACATGCGTATGACGGTTACCACACCCTAGCCTTGCGGCTCGTTAACGGGCTTGTTTAGTGAAATTAAGTTTTATGAAATTTTAAGAAGTAGTTTGTACTAAGCCTAGAGTCCATCAAGTTCTAATTCTAACTTAATCTACGTCCCACTAGGCCCATTAAGCCCACATATATAAAGATCACATATTGGTTCAGAGTACTTACCTGCCGGACTTGGGCCAGAGACGCAGGTGTCATGCCGAGAAAACCATCCTGTATCAGTTATAAATATACATGTTTCAAAAACCCATTTTAGAAAACGTTTTGAGCCCACAACCCCAGAGCCGAGTTTTGAACCGGGTTCTGATACCAATTTGTAACACCCCAAACCCGGCCCAAACACCACGACCGGATCTGGTATGTCACTAAAAAAATTTTGGAAAACATGTCGTATTTTCAGAAAATATTTTTTCTAAAGTTTATCCTTTTATTCGAAAAAAAAAATAGTTGATAGTTTAAATAAAATATGCCTTTATGAATTAAAAACCCAAATTTAAATACATGCATTAGTTCAATAAGAATTTAAATAACTAAAAGTAATTAAAGCCCATGGCCTTATTACAACGAGATTTAAAATCCATTAATTAAAAATATAAAATAATAACTTGAGTCTTTTTGCTAAATCCACATATTCTTCTGCATGGCCACCTTGCTCTCCTCTCCCGCCCGGTCCGAAGCACTAGGTATCACCTGAAATGTTAATTAAAAGGGTGAGTCACGAGACTCAGTGTGCAACCCTCATGCACCACTAGATTTTGGGCCTTAGGCCCATAAAACAGATTAATAATTTCATTTATATAAATAACAAATAATATGCAAGGCCCAACCCGTTTGCCTAGGTTTCCATCCGCTACACGCCCCCGTACCAACCGTTCACACCATTGGGGATTTCTACAATCAACCCACACCGCTACACGCCAAGATGGCAGTCATGCTGCTCATCAACATATCATGGCCAAAGCCCTTATAACAGATCACGGCATTAGCCGCTACAACAGATCACGGTAGAAACCGCTACACATATAACGTATAACTTCATCCTTTAACAAACCCAACCCATGCAATCATAAAATTCAGTATACTTTTATCATATAAAGTCAAAACATTCACTGACCTGGTGACTTGCTTCACCCTCTTCGGGTTTCCAACATTAAACCGAGATTTCGGCATTTATCACAACACACATAAACTTATAAACATGCATTTTATAAGCAGATCTAGATGATGGGGAAGTATTACACACCTGATATCGCGAAATCTACTATCCTTAGTTGATATCCAAATCTACTACCCTCAGTGTAAAGCCTTGCTCAAAAGCCGGAAAATCACACGAAGATTTAGCCCTTCAATATTCGGCCAAGGTTAATAAATCCCAACCCACACATTAAAAACTATTAGATCTCTTACCTACTTTGTCGAATCCCGGAAGTCCTTTAAGAAAACGTCACCTTCCTACCTTCGGCTTTTCACAAATTGACACTACAGATCTCAGCAAGAAAGAATTCGGCTTCTAAGATCAGAGAGTGATCATCAATCGATATGTTAGAGGGGTAATTCGGTTTAAGAACAATATGAGAAAGAAAGAAATATGGTAGAAATACATCACAAAAACTTACCAAACTAGGAAGGTGTAATCGGCTATGGTGCACCTTCGGGAAAGAGAGACCAACCTTGAAGATTCGGCTATGGAAGGAAGAGATATGAGCAAGGAGAATTCGGCTTTTAGGAAGAAAATATTGAGGACAGGAGATGAAACACCCCAAACCTGGCCCACGAGCTTTGACCAGATTTGGTATGTTCCTCAAGAAAACCGGTTCAAATTCTTTTTTTACTTTGAAAAACTGTGTGTTTTGAAGATACTTTGCTTGTGGATTGGGCTTGAGTTGAAAATGAATTCGATCTTATACTGAAAACCCTTTTTAATTTTAAGTGGTAAAACATATAGAGTATATTCAAAAATAAATTACTTAATCTTTAACTTAATAAAAATTTGTAAACACAATTAAACGATAAGACAGAAATAAAATAGTTCACTATGGCCTTATTACATCAAATATAACCCAAATTTAAAACCAAAGTACTTAAAGAAAATAAAAGTCCAAATCATAGATTTCTTGCTGTGCATGGCCATCCCTAAGCTCCTGCCGACCCGGTCCATTACTGTTCATCACCTGAAAAATATTCCCCAACAGGGTGAGTCAAGCAGACTCAATGTGTAACCAACACTAAAATTTAATAGATTTAGGCATACCATACATATCATGTTCACATAATAATTCAATATAATGATGCAAACCTGAATCCATACCTAGATGCCATCCGCTACACATCCTCGTACCAACCTGCACACCGTGGGGACTACTAAGTCAACCCTCCTTCCGCTACACTCCATCGAAGGCAGTCGCTGCAGTCGACGTGCTCATCGCCCATATATAATTTGTGGCATAGCCACCAGATAATTGTGTCATGAGACACCACATTCAGATAATGTAACCGAAGTTACCACATTCAGATAATGTAACTGAAGTTACCACATTCAGATAATGTGACCGAAGCCACCACATTCAGATAGTGAGACCGAAGTCACCACATTCACTTCCCCTTTCTCATATAACCCGAATGCCCCATTTTATTCATATCATGCATATCATACTTAAATTCACATTCATGTCACTTTTCACATGTTAAAATATAACATATTTCGTAATCCTAGTAGGAGTAGGAAACGTACCTGAGTACTTTGTACCACATTAGGGTACCTTAGCCATATTCACCTTCTTATACATACTTTTATTAAATATTGCCATAAAACGTATTAAAGATAGTGTGGGGTACACACCTGATTTGCTTAACGAATTCCTTGAAATCCCAAAAAAACCGATCTATTGCTTTAGATCTCAATTCCTACATTTGGTAACCTTAATATGTTAGCATAAAGCCTATAAAACCAAATCCTAGTAGGATTTGTATTCTTAAAACCTACCTTGTTGTCGAATTGACTATAGTCAAATCCCGAAAACTTGTATTCTTCTCCTTTGAAATCGGCTACTCACTAGATCCCTTGAATCTGTTAGTTTTCGGCTTAAAACACATAATAATAGATCTAACTACTAAAATAGGCCTTGGCCGAATGCTATAGACACTTACCTTGTGGATTTTAAATCCCAAAACTCACCGAATAACAAGGGAACACGCGGCTTATGGTGTACCTTCGGGAAAAGAACTTCTCCTTCCTTGTAGTCAACACTTAGTAAATCCCGAAAGATCTCTTCAAGGTTTCGGCAACAAGATATTAATGGGGTTAGTCCTAGGTTTCGGCAAATCTTAAAAGAAAAGAATAGAAATCAAACTTGTTCTTACCTTTGAAGAAATCGACAGCACCTAAGCTTGAAGCCACTTGAGATATTCGGCTATGGCCTTAAAAGGCTTACTTCCAGCTTTTGGAGGGATTAGAAAGAAAAGAGAAGGAAGAATAAAGATGGCGGATTTGGCTAGAACACAAGGTATTTCGGCTTTGGCTAACAAAGAGAAGAAGAATAAAAACTGTAGGAAATTCGGCAGAGAGAAGAGGAGAAACTTTAGAGAATTTCCGCAGAGGTTTTTTTGAAGAGAAAAGAATGAATGAAGAATAGCCTTACTCTTCTTTTATAGCCGAAATTACTAGGCTAGAGTCCCTTACTTGGCCACCACTCTTCTATTTTATAGCTTTATCCTTTTAATTATCACAAAATAAAAGAATTTAATCCAACCATTATCTCTTGAAAATAATGATAAATAAATCCCTTATTTATCCTCTATTTATCTCTTAAAAATAAAAGAATAAAAGCTCCTAATTTATAGCCATGTGCCGTCCACCTCTCTGCTCCTTGTAGCAAAATAAAATTTCTTTTATTTGCTTCCCATGCAGCTCGAACCTTGGCCCAATACTCCTGTATGTGGTGCCATTCCCAGAGGCCCTAAGTGGCATCTCCAGGCCACTTTTCCAAGCCCGTTCTTGTGTCAAATTCCCTCTATTAATTTTCTTAAGGCCACCTTGCCTTAATTTCCTCTTTCTAAACTTTAAAACTTATCATTTCCTTACACTTCCAAGTTTCCAAAAATTTTCGTTTGCCTCCTTTAAACTTAACATTTCCTTACATTTCCAAGTTTCCCGAAATGTTTACTTTCCTCTTTTGAATCATTTCTAGATCATTTCCTTACACTTCCAGGACATTTCCCTACATTTTCAAGACAAGACATTTCCTTACATTTCCAGGACATTTCCTCACATTTCCTCACATTTCCTTACATTTCCTTACATTTCCATACATTTCCTTACGTTTCCTCATATCTTAGGGTTCCTAAAACTCCTCAGAACACATCCAACATACCCACTGAGTCCACTATCCCATGAATTACGCACGAACGCATAACCCCTAATCTAGGATGTTACAGTTCTACCCTCCTTAAAAATAATTTCGTCCTCAAAATTACTTATTAACTGTCGTACAATCTTTCTCACCGCACTATGCTTACGCTGCGCACTCTGATCTTAATAGAATCATCATACTTTCTAGGCACAATCTCTAAGTTCACGTCCCCTAGAACTTATTTCTAACGTCGCGATTTAATCTGATTACAAAGTTTTATGCATTAGTCCTTGTTTCACTTATTACCCGCGAAGAAGTTTTATGAGAAGAATTTTAGGAGTGGTTCTTTCGTATTCATACATGCACACAGTCTTTACATTCATACATCCATCAATCAAGTATGAACTTTCGTTCATTCAGAGAAATGTTGTAGTTTTCGTTGTTGTTTGTTTTCCACTACCCAGGGGTATTTTTGTAATTCGCCCTACAGGGGTATTTTTGTAATTTGCCACAATAAGGTTCCTTGGTGATTTTGTCAATAAGGGTATTTTGGTAATTTTGGACCTCGGGGGTATTTTGGCAATAAACCAGGGTAAATTTGTAAAGTTTAATATTTTCGGGGTATTTCCAAATTTGGCAAAACTTTGAGAGTTCTTTTTGAGAATTGTACTTTCCAAAACGATAATGTTGCACAACTTTTGGAAATCAGGGTCATTTTGGTAATTTTGTAAGTTAGGGGCAATTTTGTAATTTTCCAAAATCAAGGTATTTTGATATTTTAAAAATTAGGGTTTTTGATCATTTATAAAGTAATGAAATTTTGATAAAACTGTTGGGTAGTTGGACATTTTATAAACCAATGGCGTTTTTGTAATTTTACCACTAGGGGTATTTTTGTAAATCAGAAATTTTTCGAATTTTTTTTAGAGATAGTTTTCACTAATTAAGAGGGTGATTTTAAGAGTTTTAAAACTAGGGTTTCCATAAAAACACGGCTAGTTCCCTTTCGGGTTTTAGTTATTGTATTTAGCCTATGACCGAGTCCTCTTGGTTAGGGTGAACCGAAGCTACGCACCAGGTAGGATTTCTGCGAAGAGGAGGTGAGTCACTAGGACTACTTAAATACCAGGCTCTTCCGGATCCAATCCTAGACATGCGCACAATGGTTGCCACACCCTAACTCGGCGACTTAGCCATAGGTTTGTTTAATTAGTCATTAAGTCTTATGTAATAGTTGGGGTACACTAGTCCTAGGGTTCACATACTTATCATACTACTCTACGTTCCATTCCATTTCTACCCTTCATAATATAATCACATAAAGCACACAGAAGGTTAGGGGTACTTACCTGGTGGACTTCGGGTCGGAGACTTAGGTGCCATGCCAGAAAACCTGCTTAATTTCAAAAATATTTTTATGAGAACTCATTTGGGCTCGATTTGAAAATGTTTTGGGCCTTAAACCCCATGCCGAGGGTTTGAAACTAGGCTCTGATACCAAATTGAAACACCCCAAACCCGGCCCACGAGCTTTGACCAGATTTGGTATGTTCCTCAAGAAAACCGGTTCAAATTCTTTTGTTACTTTGAAAAACTGTGTGTTTTGAAGATACTTTGCTTGTGGATTGGGCTTGAGTTGAAAACGAATTCGATCTTATATTGAAAACCCTTTTTAATTTTAAGTGGTAAAACATATAGAGTATATTCAAAAATAAATTACTTAATCTTTAACTTAATAAAAATTTGTAAACATAATTAAACGATAAGACAGAAATAAAATAGTTCACTATGGCCTTATTACATCAAATATAACTCAAATTTAAAACCAAAGTACTTAAAGAAAATAAAAGTCCAAATCATAGATTTCTTGCTGTGCATGGCCATCCCTAAGCTCCTGCCGACCCGGTCCATTACTGTTCATCACCTGAAAAATATTCCCCAACGGGGTGAGTCAAGCAGACTCAATGTGTAACCAACACAAAAATTTAATAGATTTAGGCATACCATACATATCATGTTCACATAATAATTCAAGATAATGATGCAAACCCGAACCCATACCTAGATGCCATCCGCTACACATCCCCTACCAACCTGCACACCGTGGGGACTACTAAGTCAACCCTCCTTCCGCTACACTCCATCGAAGGCAGTCGCTGCAGTCGACGTGCTCATCGCCCATATATAATTCGTGGCATAGCCACCAGATAATTATGTCATGAGACACCACATTCAGATAATGTAACTGAAGTTACCACATTCAGATAATGTAACCGAAGTTACCACATTCAGATAATGTGACCGAAGCCACCACATTCAGATAGTGAGACCGAAGTCACCACATTCACTTCCCCTTTCTCATATAACCCGAATGCCCCATTTTATTCATATCATGCATATCATACTTAAATTCACATTCATGTCACTTTTCACATGTTAAAATATAACATATTTCGTAATCCTAGTAGGAGTAGGAAACGTACCTGAGTACTTTGTACCACATTAGGGTACCTTAGCCATATTCACATTCTTATACATACTTATATTAAATATTTCCGTAAAACGTATTAAAGCTAATGTGGGGTACACACCTGATTTGCTTAACGAATTCCTTGAAATCCCGAAAAAACCGATCTATTGCTTTAGATCTCAATTCCTACATTTGGTAACCTTAATATGTTAGCATAAAGCCTATAAAACCAAATCCTAGTAGGATTTGTATTCTTAAAACCTACCTTGTTGTCGAATTGACTATAGTCAAATCCCGAAAACTTGTATTCTTCTCCTTTGAAATCGGCTACTCATTAGATCCCTTGAATCTGTTAGTTTTCGGCTTAAAACACATAATAATAGATCTAACTACTAAAATAGGCATTGGCCGAATGCTATAGACACTTACCTTGTGGATTTTAAATCCCGAAACTCACCGAATAACTAGAGAACACGCAGCTTATGGTGTACCTTCGGGAAAAGAACTTCTCTTTCCTTATAGTCGACACTTAGTAAATCCTGAAAGATCTCTTCAAGGTTTCGGCAACAAGATATTAATGGGGTTAGTCCTAGGTTTCGACAAATCTTAAAAGAAAAGAATAGAAATCAAACTTGTTTTTACCTTTGAAGAAATCGACAGCACCTAAGCTTGAAGCCACTTGAGATATTCGGCTATGGCCTTAAAAGGCTTACTTCCGGCTTTTGGAGGGATTAGAAAGAAAAGAGAAGGAAGAATAAAGATGGAGGATTCGGCTAGAACATAAGGTATTTCGGCTTTGGCTAACAAAGAGAAGAAGAATAAAAACTGTAGGAAATTCGGCAGAGAGAAGAGGAGAAACTTTAGAGAATTTCGGTAGAGGTTTTCTTGAAGAGAAAAGAATGAATGAAGAATAGCCTTACTCTTCCTTTTATAGCCGAAATTACTAGGCTAGAGTCCCTTACTTGGCCACCACTCTTCTATTTTATAGCTTTATCCTTTTAATTATCACAAAATAAAAGAATTTAATCCAACCATTATCTCTTGAAAATAATGATAAATAAATCCCTTATTTATCCTCTATTTATCTCTTAAAAATAAAAGAATAAAAGCTCCTAATTTATAGCCATGTGCCGTCCACCTCTCTGCTCCTTGTAGCAAAATAAAATTTCTTTTATTTGCTTCCCATGCAGCTCGAACCTTGGCCCAATACTCCTGTATGTGGCGCCATTTCCAGAGGCCCTAAGTGGCATCTCCAGGCCACTTTTCCAAGCCCGTTCTTGTGTCAAATTCCCTCTATTAATTTTCTTAAGGCCACCTTGCCTTAATTTCCTCTTTCTAAACTTTAAAACTTATTATTTCCTTACATTTCCAAGTTTCCAAAAATTTTTATTTGCCTCCTTTAAACTTAACATTTCCTTACATTTCCAAGTTTCCCGAAATGTTTACTTTCCTCTTTTGAATCATTTCTAGATCATTTCCTTACATTTCCAGGACATTTCCCTACATTTTCAAGATAAGACATTTCCTTACATTTCCAGGACATTTCCTCACATTTCCTCACATTTCCTTATATTTCCTTACATTTCCATACATTTCCTTACATTTCCTCATATCTTAGGGTTCCTAAAACTCCTCAGAACACATCCAACATACCCACTGAGCCCACTATCTCATGAATTACGCACGAACACATAGCCCCTAATCTAGGATGTTACAGGAGAGCTAGGAAGTTGCGGCAAAGAAAGGGAGAGAAGCTCACAAGAGAAAAGAAATTTCGGCTAGCAGAGAATAGGTGAGAAAGAAAGAAGAAAAATAGAATGAAAAAGATGATCACTGGCCAATAAATTTCGGCAATTCAATCCCCCTCCCAGAGTTGGATTTTCGGCCAACTCTGCTGTCATTTGATAGCTTTTATCCCTCCTATTATCTTAATCCCTTAGTACCTCAAAAATAGCCATAATCTTTCTCTTCATTATCTTCCTATTTATCAAAAAAATAAAAGAATTAAAACCCCTAAATTGTAGCAAGTGTGCCGTCCTCCCCTTCCCTCCTAAGTGCCAAATTTTTGACCCAAAAACTTGGGCCCTAAGTAGCCAACACTTGGCCCAATCCATCCCTTAATGACGCCACCTACATGCTCCCCTTATAACACCTCCAAAATTTTGGGCCATAAGCCCACATTGCCTTTTAAACACAGATATCTATTTAAATAATGTTCTATAGCTCTTTATTAGAAACTAACCCAAGTTTCAGCCCAAACCTGAGCCCCAATTGTACCTTAAATTCTCAGTTTAATATTTTAAGCAGTCAACCACATATAATGCACAGAACCAATTATTCAGGGTGTTACAACATCTAATTCAAGCATATAAATATACACAATTTAGTTACATGAACTTACCTCGACAAATGTTCGTGTACGTAAAATCTACTAATCTGACATTTTCCTCTTTTCCTCATTCTAGCTCCGAATTTGGTCTATCCGAATCTATACGAGTAAATTTAACATCAATTTAATACAATTTAAACTCAATTCAGTTCAATTTACATCTTAGGCAAAATTACCATTTTGCCCCTAAACTTTTATTAACGACGATTTCGTCCTTAGGCTTAGAAAATGAAATTAATGTAATTTAATCCTTGTTCTAAGCCTAACTAATTTTTACATGTAATATTTACAGCACATGTATCTCATAAAATTCATAATTTTTCCATGATTTTTACGACTTTTCAATTTAGTCCCTAAATCATGTTTTCATCAAAAATTACTTTGTAAAAGTTGTTTAGCTATCAACAACCTTTCATATTCTATCATAAATTTCAAAATTTCAGAATACTCATCCATGGAAAAATTTTCATAGTTTGATAACTTTACAAATTAATCCCCAAAATAGCTAGATTAAGTTGTCCCGATCTCAAAAATATAAAAGTTACTAAAAACGGGACTTGAATACTTACCTAATTTGGCCAAGAAAGCTTGCTTTCTCTTTCCTAGGGTTTCCATGTATTTTGGGGAAGAAGATGACATAAAATGATGTTATTTTGTTATTTAATTAATTTATCACCTTTTATTTTTCATCTTTCCAATTTCATCCTTTTCTTTATTTTATTTTCCATGGATGATTCATCATCCTTAAAAACTAAGCATTTTTAATGGTCTGATTACCATATAAGGACCTCCAATTTAAAGTTCTAAAGCTATTTAATCCCTTTAGCTATTAGAACTCAACTTTTGCACTTTGTGCAATTTGGTCCTTTATCAAATTAAACATGTAATCGATAAAATTTCTTTACGAAACTTTCACACAAGATTAGTATCATACTGTAGATCATAAAATAGTATTAAAATAATTTTTTCTTTCCAGACTCGGATCTGTGGTCCTGAAACCACTGTTCCGATTTTATCAAAAATGGGCTATTACGACTGATGTGGGACTCATGTCTTATTATTTGGGCCTAGAAGTGAAACAAATAGATGACGACATATTCATCTCACAAGGAGGTTATGCAAAAAAAGTGTTGAAGAAATTCAAAATTCTTGATTGCAATCTTGTTGAAACTCCAATGGAATGTGGAGTGAAGTTGTCAAAGTTTGATGATGGAATAAAGGAAGATCCAACTCTTTTCAAAAGTCTTGTGGGAAGTTTGAGATACTTGACATGTACAAGGTCTGATGTCCTATTTGTAGTTGGTGTAATGAGTTGCTACATGGAAGCTCCTACGTCAGCTCACATGAAGGCTACTAAAAGGATTCTTCGTTACCTAAAAAGTACGGTTGAATTAGGGTTATTCTACTCATCTTCTCATGACTTTCAACTCATGGGATTTTGTAATAGTATTTTTTTTGACATTGGTGAAAGAAAAAGCACCATGAATTTGTGTTTTTCTTGGGAGATTGTTGCATCTCTTAGAGTTCTAAGAAATAACACATTGTGACACTTTCAACTTGTGAGGCTAAATATTTGGTAGCAACTTCTTGTACTTGTCATGCTATCTAGCTTAGAGGATTGTTGAATGAACTTCAGTTGCCACAGAAGGAGCAACCAAAATTTGCATTGATAACAAGCTACATAGGTGCTCTCGAAAAATCATGTGTTCCATGATCGAAGCAAACATATAGACACAAGATATCATTTTATCATGGAGCATATTGCAAAGAAAGAAGCGAAGCTTAAGTTTGTGAAGACTCAAGATCAAGTGACAAATATTTTTACAAAATCTCTCAAGGTTGAAGGTTTTCAAAGAATGCATGGAAAACTTGGCGTAATTAAGAAAAATTCAAATTAAGAGGAAGTGTTGGATATTATAATTTGTGACATTCTAGAATATACTTGCTCATTACTTACATGTACTTGTATTTAGAGTAGACGTATCTAGTTTAATGAAGGTATTTAGAGTAGGTGTATCTAATAGTCATGCATGTACTTAACTAGGACACATGAATATGTTGAAACCAATAGTCACTTACAACTACTATATAAATAGTTGTATGTGATGAAGCATGGTAAGAGAGAGTGAAAAAAGACAAAGTTCTATACAACTTGAGTTCATTCTTTCCTAAAGGCTATTTCTCTTCCACCCCCTTTCAACAGAAATAAGGAAACTGAAAATGGAGGTTTCCAACAATATTCCAGTATTTATTGTGGGATTGCAACTCGGTATACATGGTTAAATAATAATCTTAGTGGGAGTTTTTTTTAGTGTAAAAAAATTGGGAAACGATTTTATAATTCATTACATTTCTTTAGTTGGTGCGGTTAGTCAATTTTAGCTTAAGCTCAAGCTAGAGTTTTTCTTGTTGTACTTTTAAGGAAAAATTAGGGTTTTGGAGAGGGAAAGGAGGGAATGATTTTGCTAGTTTTAGCTATTGTTGCTTGTATGGTGACATTGGGTTTAGGGTTGTGGATTTGTTTTTAGCAATGTTGTAAGTGATTAGAGTTGTTAATTTATGATTAAGGTTCCTAATTTTTTTATTAAGGTAATATGGGTTTAGGGTTATTCAAGTTTTGATTATGGTTATTTTACAAGTTGATGGATGGTTGTTGAGTTCATGGGAAAATTAAGAGGGGGTGTTGGGAATTTAGTTGTTTAGTATCTAAAGTTTCTCCCCATGTTTGAACAACTCCTTGAATTGCATGTTTAGTGACCATGTTTTACTCCTTGTTTGAACAGTTGTTTGGACAGACCTTTGGACAATAGTCTAGACATGCTTTCAAGACAATTAAGTGCAATATAAAGTTTGCATTTTTTTACTATGATCTTCATTGTATGTTGCACTATCAAAAAATGATCCTCAGACCATGTTTTATTCTATCATTAATTATGCTGATTGAATTTGGGAGAGGAAGAGGACGAAAGATCAGTTTTCATTATCTCATACCTTATCCTTATCCTTTTACTTAGAGACCAAGTCAGTTGTTTTACTTGGATATGAAGTTATGGGATAACTATTAAATATATGGCAAGAGATAAATTTAGCCTTTTACTAAGAGTTTTAAACTTATCAAAATGCTATTTAAAAGCTCTTGTGTTAGACTGTAAAAGGCTACTGGTTGCCACACATGTTGGTGTGCTCATGAGAGAGATATTGATTGATTATTTTTGTATCTTTTACTTGGTATTGTTGCACTCTTGTGTTAGGAATTTTATTGGAGAGTAAACCTTCTTGTAGGTGAAGTTGTTTTGGATGAGTGATCTGTAATAATTAGGTTCATTGTTAGGGCTGCAATTATCCAATGTGTAAGGGTAGACTAGGCTTAAGCTAATAGGTGACTGACAGCTACCAAAAGTGTGAACATTTGGACGAAAAATATTGGAGCAAAATATATTAAAATAAGATAGCGGTTTCCATAAGTGTATGGGTCAAATTGTAATATAATAAGTGTTGCAACGGAACATAGGGAAGTATTTTGAGGATCATACCCAAGGGAGGACAAATTAAATCCTAAATATATTTCTACAATAATAAGTCTAAATAGTAACAATCAAAATCTATATTATGACAACCAATAAAAGAGATAAAAATCATAAACTAAATTCAACTAAATTAAATAATAGAAAACAAACAAACAACTGAATCAGATTAGCAGGCAGAAGATTAACTCGTTTCAGTGGTTGTAGTTAACATCAGAATTTGGGTTTTATTGGAATTAACTATTAATCAACTAGTATTACCTCCTAGCCTCTACTAATTAACTAACCAACAAGTACTTGCTTATCTCCCAACCTCACTTTCCCTTCCTGGATAAATCATGATTTGCTCGCCAATATTAGGGTTTAAGCATACATGATTTAAAACTAGTTAGTTCCTTCGGGGAACTCATATTCTTTTGTTAACTACTCTCACATCCACTTGTTAATCTTCCTAGAGACTTAGCCTATCATGAATCTAGATGCCATAACTCTTATATTTAATTTAAACATACAAAAGAACACAATTAAATTCAATAAGAGAAAGGTAAGAAATTGATCTTCGATGTTTGTGAACGAACAATAAAAGAGACTGATGAATACTTTAATTAAAAAGACTTAGTTTCAAAACTGAACCTAGTCGAAAAGAACAATAGTATCTTGAAATGGAAAAGAAAACACTTAAATCTAAATCTACTAACTACGGCTCCTAAAGGCTTGCCCACATGTTGGCCATAACCTTTCTATTTATACAAATGTTTAGAAACCATAATTAGGTCTATAACAAGCCCTACCCAGAAATAATTGATTGCACGAATGATTTTAGCCTTTATGGTACTTGTGTCACATGTTCAGCCTATGTCCTATATTCGACACGACATCAATTTCCCAAGCTATGAGTTTTGGCTTCACATGTTGCATCTTGGGAAGCTTATGCTACACTCGGGTGTCGTCCCTAAGGCTATCGGACTGCTAAATACTCATCTTACACACTCAATTAAACATATTAGAACTATCTAAGGGCCGAATTAGCCTAATATGTCAACTAACATCAAGAATTGCGTAATAACACTTATTTTGCAAATAATTAAACCTAAACTATGAAAGCTGAAAATGTGATAATTAATTATAAGATGACTAGAAAACAAGCCTTCCAAATGCCGAAATGTACTAAAAATACCACCACATTTGGCGATAGATCAGTGATCTGGACTACTGTTGAATAAAATCATTCACAAAGCGAAGCTCCGCAGAGTAGGATTGTTTTTTGAACTGCGCTAACAAAGTTTGCGTGTTTACTCCTTTCCTTCTCTCATTTGCCTACTACCTTTGTTACACAATTTTGTTCGAACTTGTGTTCGAACATTAGTTGGGACATTGGATTAAGACAGTTCCAAATTTTATCTGAACATTAACTAAGACATCAATTTGGGACAAGGAACAAAATGATTGCTACTTTTTCAATTAGTATCAGAGGAGACTTCAAATGCACTTAAAGGAGATCTTGAGTTATGATTTGCGGTAATAAAGTTCAAGAAGAAATGACATTCTGTAACGACCCAAATTTGGGCCTAGTAAAATTCGGCCCATTGGGCCTTGGGTGTAGGAGTGTTTAAAATTTTTTTAGAACAAGAGAACAACATTATTTCAAGTTGGACTTATTAGGAAGGTGATTTTAGAAAGTTACGGGGTTCTAGGAAGTTCCGGGTTCAAGTTGGGCTTTAGTAAAATTTTCGTGTTTAAGCATTCCAAGTGTCGGCCATGGCATCAAATAAGGTAAGGAAGATTTTTTAATTTTTGGAAAGATGGCTAAGGATTATGGTAAGGAGAAAGACTAGGGAAAAAGAGGGAAAGAAATGGAGGAAAATGGTAAGAGAGGGGAACATGTTGGCCTATTACGTGGTGGATGTTTTGGAAAGCATTTTGAGGTCAACACTCATCTTTTGGTAAAGATGATACATGGTTTTGTTAGGGGAAACTTGGTAGCCTAATTTCCTATAGTCTTTGGCAAAACTTTGGTGTTTGTAAGGCTTGTTTCTTTTAGCATTTTTAGTGTTTCTTTTTCAATCCTTTCTCTTTGCTTGCCGAAAATTCTAAAGCCATTTGTTCACCTTATTTTCTCTTGTTTTGGTCTAAACACTCTAGCCATTGTTCATCTTGTTTCATTGTTGTGCCGTAACCTTCAATCCATCTTTGTTCATTCTTCCTTTGTTGCCGAAACTTTCATCTCTTGGCTAAGCCGAACTTAGCCACTTGTTCTTATTTTTAAACTCCTCTTGTTCTCTTTTGATAAGGGCCGAATCAAGCCATTCTTTACTGCTACTTATCATTCTCATAACCTTGGTTTCAGAAGTTGATCGGTAAGTGGGTGATTAGGCCGAATATTGGTGGTAAGATGTTACTCTTTATTTTAATGTTTTGCATCGCTCATGTGATTCTATTTTGTGGTGAAGATATCAACTTCCTGCTCTTATGGAAGGGCCGAATATTGGATGAAGGCTAACCCCTTTGGTAAATCACTTATTTACTTTAGGAACTCGTTGCAATAGTCAAGGTGCAAGGCCGGATTTTAGAACCTAGTAGGGAAGGATCGCGATTGTGGGGGCAACGAAGAATGGTTCTTTAGGGAAATCCAAATAAGGTGTGTAATCCCGTACCCTTCCGTATACTTGTTTGAAATGGTGTGTAATCTCATACCTCTCTGAATGTTTGCATGAAATGTTCTATGATTCGGTCAAAATACTAAAGAAAACCGGAAACCAGCATTCGTGACCACTCGGGCTTGCGTATGTTCGTAGTAGTAACCATATTTTGCAATGAAACAGTTTGGTCAGCAGTAGTGATGTGATTTTGAAAAATCACGAAACATAGGAGAAAGGGAATTAGAAAGTGAATAAGATATCAAATTAAATCCTACCGTGTCTATTTTTATATGAAAGAAACAGAGGAGGAAGAAGAATTTTATATTCTGTGATATTTTAATTTTAGTGAGACTGGTTCTGATTGACTTCGTGGTTCCCTATTCTGTCTTGGAAAAATCGTTTAAAATTGTACAAAGTGAATTATGGGTCATAATTTATATATATAGATTCCTTAGTGAGTCTAGTTTTAATAGAAACAAGTACGAGCAACATATGAAAACTGTACAGTGAGATAGTTGAGTTTAAGTTAAGAGAGGTCAGAAATGTTGGTCAGTGAAACAAGGGAAAATTTAAGGAATTAACTGTACTAAATGGCTAAGCCAAAAATTCTAGAAACATTTTAGCAAGAAGATATATGAGTCTTGTTTCAAGGAAAATTTACGGATCGAAAGTTTCAGTTTCCTAACTCGAGTTATAGTCAATTTAGTCAGTATGACGCAGATGGACAGTTTCAATTTTTATGCCCCACATTAGTAGTTAAGTCTTGGGTTACGAAATTACCAAAATACCCTTGGAGGGTATATTACCGAAATACCCCTGGGTTGCGAGATTACCGAATTACCCTTAGTGGGTAAAATTACCAATTCACGAAAATGCCCTTATGGGCCGAATTACAAAAATGCCCTTATGGGCCGAATTACGAAAATGCCCCTATGGGCCGATTTACTAAAATGCCCCTTTGGGCCGATTTGCTATAATGCCTTAGTGGCCCCAATTAAAAAGTTCTATAATTGGTTGATTTATCGTAACAAATCTCTGGATTAATGATTGTTGTTTATATTTGAAATTATTATGCTTTATTATGTATGTTGCATTTACATAATTTCGCATGGGATGGGAAAAATGTTGAAGAGAAGTGTAGCCTAGTGGCATTGCCACAAAAATGTTTGTTATTATGTTTCACTATGATTCCAGTGGCTCTGCCACAAATTCTGATAATGTCTATGTGCCTAACATATGAATCAATGACTCAGTGTCGATCATATTTACCCAAGGCTATGTGCCGATTTTATTACCGCCGATAGTGGCTATGCCACGTATATTCTATTATTCTGGTGGCTCTGCCACAAATATATTTAAATGGCAACTTGCCTGCGATTGGTGTGTTTGGCGGGGTGGGTTGACTTGATCCCCACAGGTGTGATGGGATGGTACGGGTGGTGTGTAGCGGATGGATTACTAGGATGGGTTGGGTTGCATACATTTGCTTCATTTTAATATTGTTATGTTTATGGGCTTTGGTCCAAGATGATTGCTCTATGGGTTCAGGCCCAGTGGATGACGGTAAGGGGATTTCATACTGAGTTCTTGTAACTCACTCCCCCTTTTTCTTAATCCTTGTAGGTAACGCTCAGTGACGAGGACTTGGGGCCATGGATGACTTGGTGGAGGCCATACTTCATAAATGATGCTTGCAAACATTAGTAAACTACTATTCCGTATTATTTCGTTACCTTTACTATTTCGGGTTTTAAAGTTGTAATAAGGCCTCTGGGATAAACTTTAATTTGCTTTATGTTTGGACGTATTTATTATGTTTTCTTAAATTGTTTTAAAATGGGGATTTTTCTAAAATCGTAAACAATGGTTTTCTAATATTGATTAATAAATAGTTTTCATAATATATATATACAAATAATTTAACTTGGATTCTCTTTCAAATTTTCAACGTCATTTCAAAAGTCATGGTTTTAAAGCTGTAACATCCTGAATTTGGGCCTAGAATAAGTGGGTTCGTGTGTCGAGAGAATGGATTTAAAAAAAAAAACTTGTAATTATTGTTTGGATTTAGATTAATGTGTAATTATTGTATACTAATTTTTCCTCCCTTTTAAATATATTAACTGAATTATAATAAAATTTAATGTGGCATAATATTAAACTCTAGGTAGTCAATTTATGCATCATTTTATCAAATATTTTCCATAATTTTGTCCTTGTCATATAATTAATTATTTGATTTATGTTATCAGTGTGATGAACGAAGTTATAATTTAGAAATATTAATTTTTCTATTATTCTCGATTTAATTTTTATATTTTAATATAATTTAGTTCTTATATTTTTTATAATATTAATTTCTATCGTTAAATTTTCGTTAATATACAATATGAGTATATATAATTTGAATGTACTAAAAAAAAATTAATATGTGGTTTATACTAAAATAAGATAATGATAAATTTTTAATTGACCCCTAGATTATGCTAAAATTTGAGGATTTGATTTATATGCTTTACTTTTTTTTACATAGTTTGTCCCTCTACTTTTATAATGTCACTAATACATTTAAATAGTTAATTTTTCTTAAAAATATTATTCAAACAGAAATAAATTATTTTATCATAAAAAGTTTGAATGGACATTTTCTTTTAAAAAAATTATTATTGCATGTTTAGTTTAATTTTTAGGAGGTTTAGGAAGGGTTGGTAGTGTTGAAAAAGTCCTAGGCTCGATCTAGGGCTTTAGCAAAAATGTTGTTTTTTTAGGGAGGTTGGTGGTAGTCATAAGACTTTTAAAATATTGTTGGGTTAAAAGATATTACAAAAGATATATGGGTGCCGAAATTCTCTTTAATTAGAGAGGATACCTCTTCAATTCCAGCATTTGAACCCCATTCTCTCAATCTTTTCTCTCATTCTCTTCTACAAGCCAAAACCCTAGTTGCTTTCTGCAATCTTTTCTTTTGAATTCTTCAGAAGCCGAAACCTTTTATTCCATTCTCTTCTTCATTCTTTTTCTCTTGTGCTGATTTCTCCATTAAGCCGAAATCATAGACCCCATTTGATTTCTTCATTAAAAGCCGAATCATCATAAGACTTCTTTGAATCATCTTCACTTCCTGATTTTTTTGCAAAAAAAAAAAAAATGAAATCTCCCCAAGTGCTAGCCGAATTCCCTGTGTTGAGGGCGTTATTCCGGGATTTGAAGGGGATTCAATTCTTAGATCTCTAAGACAGAGTTCAGTAGCATTCGGGTCGTATTGCTTGCGGGATTTCAAGGTAAAGAGATCTGTTAGTTTAAACATATAAATTGGGTAAAACACTAACCCTTGGCCGAATATAGGAGAGGCCTTATCTTCACGTTATTCCGGCTTTTGAGCAAAGTTGTACACAAAGGGCAGTAGATCTGATTAGTGAGGATATCGACATAGAGAGTAGTCCTACGCATTAATTAGGTGTGTAACTTCTCACACCATTTAGATTGTCTGCTAATATGTGTTATTGAATCTGTTTATACTCTGTTAAATGCCGAAATCCTGGCATAACGGTTGAAAACCCGAAGAGGGTAAAGGCGAATCACCAGGTTAGTGATCTCTGTCATTCATAAGTGAATGTTTCTGCTAATGATATGTTTCTGTGATTGCACGGGGTTGGGTGATTAATGAAAGGGGAAGTGCTCTGTTGTAGTGGCTTTTGCCATGATCTGTTGTAGTGGCTTTTTGCCATGATCTGTTGTAGTGGCTATTGCCATGATCTGACGATGTGCAGCTAACTGCAGCATGACTGCCATCGATGGTGTGTAGCGGTATGGGTTGATTGTAGAAATCCCCAATGGTGTGTTCGGCTGGTAAGGGTGGTGTGTAGCGGATGGAAACCTAGGATTGTGTTGGGCTTTGCATAATTTCTGTTATTTCATGTTTTAATATCTGTTCTGTGGGGCTAAGTCCCAATCTGATGGTGCATGAGAGTTTCACACTGAGTCTCGTGACTCACCCTATTATTTAACATCTTTCAGGTAGCACCTAGTGCATCGGACCGGGCTGGAGAGGAGCGCAAGATGGCCATGCAAGAGATTATTTTGATTCAGCAGAAGACTTTATGTAGTTATTTATTTTTAACATTTTTAATTAATGGGTTTTAAATTTTGTTGTAATAAGGCCATGGGCCATTAGTTTTATATTTCTGGTTTTTGGACTTTACCTTCAGACACCTGAATTATTCGATAAAAATTAAAACTAAGGCATGTACTAAATTTCGGTTTTTAATTCATAAAGGCATCTTATAAAATATATATCTTATATTAATTACCAAATTATTGAGTTTTCCGGTATAAATGCTTAAACTCGACAAATGACTTCCAAAAATGCGACATGTTTTACTAAAACTTCTTAGTGACATGCCAGATCTGGTCGTGGTGTTTGGGCTGGGTCTGGATGTTACAAAAGCTCACTACCTCGATTTTCGACTCATCAAACGATCTTTCAAAATAGCTATATTTTATCTATTATTTATATTCAAAACTTGTTTACTTAAACACAACCAAGTAACGCCTATTTTAGTAAGAATCATAGGATGTTTTACGCTTTCTTCATGTGACATACCAAATCCGCTCGTAACGCATGGGCCGGGTTCGGGGTGTTACACATTCTATCCCACATTTGCTTTCAATGATTAAAGCATCAAATTCAAACAATGGCGGTGATGTTCCTTTCAATAGTCTAGAGGATGCTTTTAGGCATATGTTGAGGAAAATGGAAGTGATGTGTCAATTGAATGATTTTTTGACAGAAGAATTGTCATTCTCAAAGGAGAATAAATTATATATTGCTTAATAAGCAAATATTTTAGTGATTTTACTTTTCTGTTTTTTACTTTTAAAGCAAAGAATTTGTAACCAAAATGGAGAAGAGCATCCAACTGGGCCAAACACGTCAACCCTTCTTACTTATTCATGAGGAGACATCTTACCTTTTTTTAAGAAAGGAACATAAACCAAAAGCAAAATTAAGAACTGATTGAGCTGGTATAATTGGATATTATGTTTGGTATAATTGGATACTATGTTTAACCAATAGAAAAATGAAAAAAAAAATACAAAATCTAAATAAAGAGGATAACATAGTACATATTAACGTTAACTATTAAAATTGAATTTCACTAATGTACATGATACAAATTCATATGATTCAACTTTGATGAAAAGGGAACATTGCGAAACTAGTTTTGTTATGATGACACCATTGCCAATGAGAACACCATTTAACTTCACCATTTAACTAGTTCATATGATTCATATGGTTTCCATTGCCAAGGAGAACACTATTTAGTAGTGAGCAAGCTAATTCTACTCCCTCATGATTAAGAGAAGTTATCAAATTTCTTACAAATCAAAATTTAAACTATAGGGTATAAATGAAGCTTATTGGTTTATCTTTCTTTAGTAAAACAATGAGAGTACCCAACACTAGTTTTCCTAAAAATTGAGAAGCATGAACTCAATTTAGGCAAAATTGAAACACCCCAAACCCGGCCCACAAGCCCCGACCGGATTTGGTATGCTTCTTGGGAAAAACTCGTTTTGTCGTTTTGGAAAACATGTAATTTTGTGGTAAGAGAATAGATTTGAAGTACGATCTTGTTGAAAACCGGGTTGTGATTTAAGTTTGTTTCTTATTAAATCGTTAACTTTATGTTTTTAGAAAATTTATATATCAAAAGAAGAACCGAATTTAAAACTTATTATTAAGTTGAAAACCATAGGTATTTAGGTGTCAAAACAATTTAAGGTGTTTGTCAAAAATATATAATTATTTAGTTGAAGTTGAGCGTAGCAAATAAAAATTTAAAATGTATAAATAAAACAGTTTATGGCGGCCTTATTACAAAAACATAACCCAAAATAAATCCCGAAATAATAAAGAAAACATAGTAAGTTTAATTAGAAAACCCATATACTGAGTTGAGCAATGGCCACCACGTAGTTCTCACTGACCCGGTCCAACACGCTAAGTGTCACCTGAAAAAGATATCCCACGAGGGGTGAGTCAACAGACTCAATGTGCAATAGTACACTAAAAACCCAACCGATCATAGCAATAAAGCCCATTTAAATCACATTTAGCCATAAGCCCATAATATAGCAAATCAGATAATCACATGTACATATAAAATGAAATGCAATCACCCGTACCTGCCAATCACACTGTGGGGATTACTAAATCGACCCTCCATCCGCTACACACCATCAAAGGCAGTCGCTGCAGTCAACTGCACATCGCCCTTATAAATTGTGGCATGGCCACCAGATAATTGTGACAAAGTCACTGGAATCATAATATGTGACCGAGGTCACCGGATACATAATATGTGACAGAAGTCACCGAATACAGAATATGTGACATAGTCACCGGATAATGTGGTAAAAACCACCGGAACACTTCCCCTTTATCAATATCACCCATATGCCCAGGCAATAAACATATTATTTCGATATCATGCCATATAGCCCCAAAATCATAACGGAATCATACACATTTCATATCCATGCTTATAGCATTATTAACGAAGTATTAGGGGTTTAACGTACCTAAATATCATGTACCACTGAATGGTACCCGCAACCATTATCATACATATTTCTTATTAACACATGCTAACATTAATACTATCAATCTATCGGAAATTTAGTGTAGGGCTACACACCTGATAACAGTGAGAACTATACTTTCCCGCTCGTTGATACCTAAATATTTATCACGCTTGATTAGAACACTAATACTTATAAAACTATACAAATGATAAGTAATCTAAATCCTTACCCTCGGAATCTCGAACAACAACTATATGCGATTTCTCTCCGATTGATTGTTCATAACCCGATGAAGAACCACGAACAAACAATGGCTTGGGGGTACGTACGACTTCAAATAATCGATTTTCGCCGGCAGAGGGTCCACAACCCGATGGAAAGTCTCGGATTCCCGACACAACCCTTCGTTTGAAATTTGAGGGTATAGCAGAACCAGCCCTCTTCCAAACGCTATTTACCGCTCTTTTCGAACCTATTTTGTTTGCCCCAAAATCTTACGTTCACGGAAAAAATAATGACCGATTGATAGAGTCCCCTAAAACAAAATCGATTAATAGTCCATCTAAAACGATATAACAAGTAATATAGAAATCCTTACCTTAACACTTCGATTCAATTTTCTAACGAGTCACGAAGATTATGAATACCCCGAGTTCGGCCTTCTTTGACACTATAAAGATGAATAGGATTGTTTAAAGAAATAATAAGCAGTACTATTTTCGATCAAAAGACCCTCTAAACAGTATGCATATTCGGCTAGAAAATAAAGAAATGAAAAGGGTTCTTACCACTTGGCTTGAAAGAATGATTATGAAGAGAAAATATGTGAGAAGATGGTTCGGCTAAGAAAACAATTTTGATGGAAATGATGCTAGCAACATTCGGCCATGGAGAAAAGTAGAAAAGAGAAAATGTGTTTCGATTTTTGATAAATCGTGAAAAGAAGAAGAGAGAAGGTTGAGACTTGATTCGATTTGGCTTGGTGACAATAGGGAGATTCGGCTTCAACAAGAGAATGAAGAGAAAGAGTATGAGGCTTTAGGGGTTACGGCAATGGTGAAATAAGGAGAGGGAGATTTCGGCCTTGACAAGGTAAATGAGAAGAGAAGAGAAAAAAGAAAGGGATGAAAAATGGCCTTAGTGCTATGGTGATTTCGGCACTAGAGAGGAAGAGCCTGAGGGATTAGGCAAAAATTGAGGCCAAATGGTCAAAAATAATGACCAAAAGAAGAAAACAAGAATGCTCACAATGCACCAATTGCATTCGATTTAGGGAGAGAAAATGAGAAGAAAGTTTTGTGAAAAGAAACCCCAAAAATGACCAAACATTCTACCATCCTTACCTATGCTACCAAAATATTCGGCCATCCCCCCTTAGACCACAAAACCGTCCATGTTCATGGACAAATTGACCATTCAAAGCTTCCAAAACAAAGCCCTTGATTCATGCCTTATGTCCCCCTAACTTACCAAAACCTTTTGATTCCTTACCTTAAGTTAATCACTTGCCTTTTTCCCTTAGTCTACTATCCATAAATGAAAAAGTCCATCCTTACCTTAATTAAAGTGTAATATCCCGGGTTAGGGGCTATTTTTGTTATGGCATGATTTGCATGTGTTGGGTCTGTTATGTTGTTGTTTTGGTGTATTGGGGGCTTAGTTATGAGCTAGGTGTAAGCCTGAGTGGTAGAGAAAATTTTTATTTTAGGCTTAGGTGAGAGGAGCTGAAGGAGCTGGGGGTTAATAAATATTATTTGGTAAATTGTTGCATAAGAAATAAGCTGGTGGAGTGGCAGAATAGGCGCCACTAAGGGCTTGGGAGTGTGACGCCACTTGCAGGGGAGAGATCTTGTGTTCAAGCTGCAGAGTGCTCCAATTTTGCTTCCATTTTGACGGCATGGAGGGGAGGAGTTGTAGGCAGTTCAAACTCTGCCTTGGACTAAGTCTACTCATTTGAATGGTGAGTGGAGAGTGATTTTAGGAGGTTGACTAGTTCAACAACTTTGAACTAGTGGAGGTGAGTGCTTGGAGGGTGTTTGGCCGAATGTTGGAGAGGTTTTGGGAGAGTGGACGGCTTGGTTGTGTGGGAGTGGGGAAGTGTCGAAATCCACTTGGATTTTTGGTGCATTTTCGGTCATAGGGAGTATCAAACAAAGTTCTTTCTTTTTGTCAAAAACAAGCCGAAATTTCCAAAGAGTTTCTCTCATTTTCTTTACTTCTTGAAACCGAAAACCCAAACACTTATTTTGCTGAAATTTTGCCTTGTTTCTTCTTCTTTTCTTCATTTGAACAAAGCCGAACCTAGCATCCCATTTTCACTTCTTTTCCTCTTTTGAAACCTTGATAGCCGAAAGTCTCCCCAAAGTTTTCTTCTCCATTTTCTTTTCTTTTCAAAGAGAAACCGAAGGTGCTTCTCTACTTCTTCTCTTTCCATTTCGGTTCTTGGCCGAATATCAACCCATTTCTTCTCATCTATACACTCTCTTTTTCTTTTCGCACAAAGCCGAAAGTAGGTGTGTGTTAAACACCTAGGCCGAATCCTTTTTTCCTTTTGGTTCAAGGTCTTAGCCGAATTTCCCTTCTCTCCTAGTGGTTTCTTGTGGCCGAATTTTAGTGTGGTGTTGGTGCTCATCTCGTGTTGTGCAATCGGTTGAAGAAGGTGAGTATTTGGCCGAAGGGCTGTCTCTTGTCTCCCTTACTCTTTGTCGATTTTGAGTTGTCTAAGAGCCGATTTTTGGGTTTGGATGAAAAGAGTTAATCTTTTGTTATCATTGCGTTATAGGGCCTTTGGATTTTGGGAGCAAGCAAGAGGAGTCTTCTTTCTCTGATAACCGTTGGTAAGTGGTAGCAAGAATTGATGTTGTTAAGTCTATTCTCTTAGTTTTCGTTTAGTCAAAGTTGCAAGAGATTAATATTTCTTCTTGATAGGTTGTGCCGTTTGCTTAAAGAAGAACCACCGTTTGGTTCAGGGTTTGGTAGGAAACCAAACCAATAGCAAGGTAAGGGTTAAGCGTTAAACCCTCTTGATTTGTTGGTCTTGGCCAAATGGTATAAGTGACTAACCTATGTTTGGCCGATTATAGGAGCAAGGTTGTCGAGGTGATCGAGGGATTTAGACGGGTTCTTTGGGATTTAGACTTGTGATTTACCAGGTGTGTAAACTAACACACTGATTTCCTAGTAATATGTTAATACCCTGTTTGTGTAAAGTGAGACTATATGGTTGATGGATTTGGTACCCGATGGGGTATGTGCACGGATACGGGTAAGTCCGTTTCATTACGAGATCTGTAGTGATATATGTGATATCATGATTTATGATGTAAATACTACGAGATGCCATTTTGAGCATGTTAGCATGATTGCATGATTTACATCATTTGCATAGTATGATTGTTATTGGGTGATTTGAGAGGAGGGGGAATATGATATCCGTGTCTTTGGGACACCGTGTCTTTGGGACACCAGAGGTTTGGCACCTCCAATGGTTTGGTACCACAGATGATATTTTGTGACTTTGGGTCACCAGAGGTTTGGCACCTCAGCGTCTCGTCCCAGTGGCTTAGCACCACAGTGGGTTGGCCCCACAGTTGATTATACGGGATTGACGCCAGTGATTTGGCATCACACGATGGGTTGGCCCCATCATTCGATTCGTGACTACGGTCACCAGTGATTTGGTATCACACTTGTGTCTTTGGGACACCAGAGGTTTGGCACCTCATTGCGACTCGTCCCTGTGGTTAACACCACCGTGGCTTGGCCCCACTTGAGAGATACGGGATTGTCGCTAGTGATTTGGTATCACACGTGGGTTGGCCCCACAGTTGGTTATTTGTGACTTTGGGTCACCAGTGGTTTGGCACCACATTGATGGATATCGTGACTTTGGGTCACCAGTGGTTTGGCACCACCAGTGGTTTGTACCACACGGGGTAGAAAAGGTGTTATGGATGGTTAGGAACGGGTGCATTAATTGTATTGCTCTGTTATGATGTGTGTTAGCATGTTGTATTATCGGGAGGGGGGTTTATGCACTGAGTCTTGCGACTCACCCTCTCCTTTGACATTTCAGGTGACACTTAGACGCGGACATGGAGCCCGGATGGACTCGAGGTGCTCATGCCATGCCTAAATAAGGATTTGCTCAGACTTTTAAAAATTTGGTACTTTAGTTTATCTATTTCTATTTGGTTTTTTTTATTTTGGATTGTAAACGGCTTTTAAAATTATGTTTTGCTATGTTTATGCTTAAAGTCGATTTTTAATATGCCTTAACAAATTAATTGGGTTAAAATCTGCTAAAACTTGGAAAGACAACGATTTCAAAACTACAAAGCGATATGTTTTAAACTATACCATCGGGTATCACACTGTAATTTGTGATAAAGGAAACTCAACCGTTTTTCAAACTTAAACTCGATTTTCTACTAAGTCAAAATGTTTCAGTAACAATAAGAACAACTTGAATTTCTAAATGAGATGAACGTGTTTTAACTCCATAACTGATTAAGTTTTCGAAATTTCTGAGTTTTCAAACAAGACATCAGTTTTTAAACAATCATGCCCAAGATTTCCGCAAGTACAAAACTTATCAAAATGTTTTATCAAACTTTCAAACGGAAACCGACCTTCGAAAATTCAATTTTTTTTTTCCCGTAGCATACCAGATTCGGTCGTGGTGTGTTGACCGGGTTTGGGGTGTTACAATTGTGGTATCAGAGCCGAGTTCAAAAGCTCGGCTGTGGGCCTGAGGCCCAAAATGTTTTAAAAGTCTGTTTTAAGAGTTTTGTTTTAAAAGCATGGTTTTGAAAGGCATGGCACCGAGTCTCCGGCACCAATCCGCCCAGGTAAGTACCCCTCACTTTTACTTGTGATTTTGATATTGATGAGATGTGATTGAATGACTTGCAATAGTAAGATGACTTTAGAAACTGGAACTGATAAGATTCTGTGAACTCGCGAAAATAAAGCTTCTTTACTATTCATAAGACTTTGCTTTAAAACAGTGGAATAAATACTGATGCATAAAACTTCTAAATCAGATACGTATAGATTTTAGTCATGAGCGCTAGAGGTGGACACGGTCGTGGACGAGGTCGTGGTAGGATGAGAGTTTCTGAACCCGTAGGATCTGGTCAGGGGTCAGAAAATGAGATACCGGTACCGCCACCAGTTGGAGGTGGTGAGTTTCAAGATCAGACTGGGGACGATGCAGTGTCACAGGCGATGCTGCGAGTGTTGGAAAGGGTAGCTGGAGTAGGTGGAGGCGCAGGAGTTAGGAAATCTGTGCCTGAGCGACTTCGGGCAAACGGAGCTGAGGTTTTCCAAGGTGTTTTTGGTGTTGCTCCCAGCACGGCTGAGTATTGGCTGGAGGCGACCGAGCAGATTATGGACGATTTAGACCTGACTGCTGAGGAGAAGCTGAAGGGCATAGTATCGCTCCTTCGGGATGAGTCATACCAGTGGTGGCTCACGGTTCGGGACAGTGTGGCAGCAGAGGATCTTACCTGGGATTATTTTAGGGCTGCTTATCAGAAAAAGTACATTGGAGCTAGCTACATCGACGCGCAACGAAAAGCATTTCTGAGGCTAGTCCAGGGGAGTAAGTCTGTGTCAGAGTACGAGGCTGAGTTCTTGAGGCTGAGCCGGTATGCTAGGGACATTGTGGCTACAGAGCACGAGAGGTGTGTTCGCTTTGAGGATGGTCTGAGAGACGAACTGAGGTTGCTGATTGCTCCACAGCAGGAGCGTGAGTTTGCTGTTCTGGTTGAGAAGGCTAAGGTAGCCGAGGGTGTTAAAGAGTCTGTAAGGCAAGGCATGGACAGGAATAGGCATAAGAGGAGCTTTGGGTCTTCTGGGTCGTCGGGTAATCCTCAGAAAACGGCTAGGCAGAGTGGGCCGAATCAGTCTGGTAGGAATGTTGCTGCTAGTCAGGGACCGCCGCAGTGTAACCGTTGTAGGAAATCTCATTGGGGAGGTTGCTGGACCGGTGGAAAAGATTGCTTTGAGTGTGGTTCTTTGGAGCATCGAGTGAGGGACTGCCCGCGTAAGTTGGCTAGGATTCAGTCTGAGGGTCAGGGCCGTACTCAGTTCAGGAATAATGGACCGCCAACGCAGAGGGGTCATGGTAATGGCAGAGGAGGTAATGGTTCTGGTCGGCTCCGTGGAGCACCGGGCAGAGGTGCGGGTAGTTCTGAGGCCAGACAGCCTGGGTTAGTGTATGCAGCGAGGCGCCGAGAGGAGGGCGACGCACCGGACGTCATAACCGGTACGTTCTTGATCTTTGGTTCTCCATTTACTGCTTTGATTGATGTGGGTTCAACGCATTCTTACGTTGCTAGTAGTATAGTAGAGACCATGGATTTAGACTCTGAGATATCTTCTAGGCAGATGACTGTAATTAGCCCTTTAGGTCACTCTGTAGTAGTAGATAAGCTTTTAAGGATGTACCCCTAGAACTCCAAGGGGTAGTGTTTGCTGCTGATCTGATGGAACTGTCGTTTGGGGAGATCGATCTCATTCTTGGGATGGACTGGTTGGTTAAGTACCAGGCGAGGTTGGATTGCGCGGCTAAGCGACGGTTGAGGGTAATGAAGTGGCTATGATAGGTAATAAGAGAGATTACTTATCTAATGTGGTATCTGCTCTGAAGGCTGAAAAGATGGTCAGAAAGGGGTGTGAAGGGTATGTGGTTCATGTGTATGCCTTGGAGGCTAAAGAGTCTGCTGTAGAGAAAGTTTGGACAGTTGGGGAATTTGCTGATGTGTTTCCTGAGGAGCTTCCGGGGTTGCCGCCGGATCGTGAGGTAGAGTTTGGGATAGATTTGTTACCCGGAACTGCGCCAGTGTCTATTGATCCGTATAGGATGGCGCCAAAGGAGTTGGTGGAGCTTAAGGCTCAGATTCAGGAGTTGTTGGACCGAGGTTTTATCAGGCCAAGTGTTTCGCCTTGGAGAGCGTCGGTACTCTTTGTCAAGAAGAAAGATGGTACGATGCGGATGTGTATAGATTACCGCCAATTGAATAAGCTGACGATCAAAAACAAGTATCCGTTGCCACGGATAGATGACTTGTTTGATCAGCTGAAGGGTGCAGCGGTATTCTCGAAGATCGACCTGAGGTCTGGGTATCATCAGTTAAAGGTGAAGGAGGCGGATATTCACAAGACAGCGTTTCGGACTTGGTATGGGCACTACGAATTTCTGGTAATGCCGTTCGGGTTGACTAACGCGCCGGCAGCATTCATGGATATGATGAATAGGGTGTTCCAGCAGTATTTGGATCAGTTCGTCGTGGTTTTCATAGACGACATCTTGGTGTACTCAAGAACAGAAGAAGAGCATGATGCGCATTTACGAGAGGTGCTACAGATTTTGAGGGAGAAGCAGCTGTATGCTAAGTATAGTAAGTGCGAATTCTGGCTTAGAGAAGTGACTTTCTTGGGTCATGTAGTGTCAGCTGAGGGCATTCGAGTGGATCCTCGGAAGATTGAGGCAGTTTTGGATTGGAAGCCGCCGAAGTCAGTGGCTGAGATTCGGAGTTTTCTGGGTTTGGCCGGATACTACCGAAGGTTTGTAGAAGGTTTCTCGTTGATCGCAGCACCGATGACCAAGTTGTTAAGGAAAGGGATTCCGTTTGTTTGGACTGAGAAACAACAGGAGAGTTTCGACAAGCTTAAGAAGATTCTGACAGAAGCTCCGGTTTTGATTCAACCTGAGGCTGGTAAAGAATTCACAGTATACTGCGATGCATCACATACGGGATTGGGTTGTGTGCTGATGCAGGAAGGTAAGGTTGTGGCTTACGCATCTCGGCAGCTGAGGCCACATGAGGTCAACTATCCGACGCACGACTTGGAGTTAGCGGCTGTAGTCTTCGCCTTGAAGATTTAGAGGCACTACTTGTACAGAGAGAGATCGATAGTCTACACAGATCACAAGAGTCTGAAGTACCTTTTGACTCAGAAGGATTTGAATTTGAGGCAGCGCAGATAGGTTGAGTTGCTAAAAGATTACGACTGTTCGATTGAGTATCATCCGGGCAAGGCTAACGTCGTGGCAGACGCGTTGAGCCGTAAGGTTGTTTCGGACTTAAGAGCGATGTTTGCCCATTTGAGTTTGTACGACGACGGAAGTATTCTGGCAGAATTGCAGGTTAGGCCTACTTGGGTTGAGCAGATCAGAGAGAAACAGTTAGAGGATGAGGTTCTGAGTGCGCAGAGGTTGCAGGTGCAGGATGGTGGTTTGAAAGGTTACAGTTTGTCTAGTGATGAGGTGCTGTGTTTCCAAGGTAAAGCTTGTATGCCCAAGGATGTGGAGCTGAGGCAGAAGATTCTTCAGGACGCACATAGCAGTCCATATGCTATGCATCCTGGAGGTAGTAAGATGTATAGGGATCTTAGAGAGCAGTTTTGGTGGCCTGGTCTGAAAAGAGAAGTGACAGAGTTTGTAGGGAAGTGTCTGACATGTCAGCAGGTCAAGGCTGAGCATCAGTTGCCGTCAGGGTTGCTTCAGCCAGTGAAGATTCCTCAGTGGAATTGGGAAAGGATAACCATGGATTTCGTCAGTGGATTACCGCTTACGCCAAGCAAGAAGGATTCAGTTTGGGTAATTGTGGATCGACTGACTAAATCAGCTCACTTTATTCCGGTGATGGCTGACTACTCACTTCAGAGGTTAGCGAAGCTGTATGTGTCAGAGATAGTGAGGCTGCACGGTGTGCCGGTATCGATCATCTCGGATAGGGATCCCAGATTTACGTCAAGGTTCTGGAAAGCGTTGCATCAGGCTCTAGGTACGCGTTTGGATTTCAGCACAGCTTTTCACCCGCAGTCTGACGGACAATCGGAAAGGGTTATTCAGATCTTAGAGGACATGCTGAGAGGTTGTGTTCTGGATTTCAGAGGTAGTTGGGAGGAGTTTCTGCCATTAGCCGAGTTTGCCTACAACAACAGTTACCAAGCGAGCATCAAGATGGCACCGTACGAGGCGTTGTATGGTAGGAAGTGTCGCTCACCTACGTGTTGGACGGAGTTAGGTGAACGTTAGTTGTTGGGACCCGAGTTGGTTGCAGAGACCGAAGACAAGGTTAAGTTGATTCAGGCTCGATTGAAGGAAGCTTCGGACCGGCAGAAGTCTTATGCCGATCTTAGGCGGAGAGTTTGCTGTGGGGGATCAAGTTTTTCTGAAGGTCTCGCCATGGAAGAAAGTATTGAGGTTCGGAAAGAAAGGCAAGCTAAGTCCAAGATTTATTGGGCCGTATAAGGTACTGAGACGAGTGGGACCAGTAGCATATCAGCTTGAGTTGCCAGTAGAGCTAAGTCAGATACACGATGTATTTCACGTTTCGATGCTTCGGCATTACCGTTCAGATCCATCGCATATGGTAGCAGTGGAAGAGATCGAGGTAAATCCAGACTTGACCATGGAAGAAGAACCAGTGCAGATTCTAGACCGGGATGTAAAGGTTCTGCGTAGGAAGTCTGTGCCTTTGGTTAAGGTACTTTGGCGGAATCAGGGCGTGGAAGAAGCTACGTGGGAATCTGAGGATATGATGAGACAGCAATACCCGCAACTCTTCTGATCAGGTAATTTCGAGGTCGAAATTATTTTAAGGGGGTAGAACTGTAATATCCCGGGTTAGGGGCTATTTTTGTTATGGCATGGTTTGCATGTGTTGGGTCTGTTATGTTGTTGTTTTGGTGTATTGGGGGCTTAGTTATGAGCTAGGTGTAAGCCTGAGTGGTAGAGAAAATTTTTGTTTTTAGGCTTAGGTGAGAGGAGCTGAAGGAGCTGGGGGTTAATAAATATTATTTGGTAACTTGTTGCATAAGAAATAAGCTGGTGGAGTGGCAGAATAGGCGCCACTAAGGGCTTGGGAGTGTGACGCCACTTGCAGGGGAGAGATCTTGTGTTCAAGCTGCTGAGTGCTCCAATTTTGCTTCCATTTTGACGGCATGGAGGGGAGGAGTTGTAGGCAGTTCAAACTCTGCCTTGGACTAAGTCTACTCATTTGAATGGTGAGTGGAGAGTGATTTTAGGAGGCTGACTAGTTCAACAACTTTGAACTAGTGGAGGTGAGTGCTTGGAGGGTGTTTGGCCGAATGTTGGAGAGGTTTTGGGGGAGTGGACGGCTTGGTTGTGTGGGAGTGGGGAAGTGCCGAAATCCACTTGGATTTTTGGTGCATTTTCGGTCATAGGGAGTATCAAACAAAGTTCTTTCTTTTTGTCAAAAACAAGCCGAAATTTCCAAAGAGTTTCTCTCATTTTCTTTACTTCTTGAAACCGAAAACCCAAACACTTATTTTGCCGAAATTTTGCCTTGTTTCTTCTTCTTTTCTTCATTTGAACAAAGCCGAACCTAGCATCCCATTTTCACTTCTTTTCCTCTTTTGAAACCTTGATAGCCGAAAGTCTCCCCAAAGTTTTCTTCTCCATTTCTTTTTCTTTTCAAAGAGAAACCGAAGGTGCTTCTCTACTTCTTCTCTTTCCATTTCGGTTCTTGGCCGAATATCAACCCATTTCTTCTCATCTATACACTCTCTTTTTCTTTTCGCACAAAGCCGAAAGTAGGTGTGTGTTAAACACCTAGGCCGAATCCTCTTTTCCTTTTGGTTCAAGGTCTTAGCCGAATTTCCCTTCTCTCCTAGTGGTTTCTTGTGGCCGAATTTTGGTGTGGTGTTGGTGCTCATCTCGTGTTGTGCAATCGGTTGAAGAAGGTGAGTATTTTGCCGAAGGGATGTCTCTTGTCTCCCTTACTCTTTGTCGATTTTGAGTTGTCTAAGAGCCGATTTTTGGGTTTGGATGAAAAGAGTTAATCTTTTGTTATCATTGCGTTATAGGGCCTTTGGATTTTGGAAGCAAGCAAGAGGAGTCTTCTTTCTCTGATAACCGTTGGTAAGTGGTAGCAAGAATTGATGTTGTTAAGTCTATTCTCTTAGTTTTCGTTTAGTCAAAGTTGTAAGAGATTAATATTTCTTCTTGATAGGTTGTGCCGTTTGCTTAAAGAAGAACCACCGTTTGGTTCAGGGTTTGGTAGGAAACCAAACCAATAGCAAGGTAAGGGTTAAGCGTTAAACCCTCTTGATTTGTTGGTCTTGGCCGAATGGTATAAGTGACTAATCTATGTTTGGCCGATTATAGGAGCAAGGTTGTCGAGGTGATCGAGGGATTTAGACGGGTTCTTTGGGATTTAGACTTGCGATTTACCAGGTGTGTAAACTAACACACTGATTTCCTAGTAATATGTTAATACCCTGTTTGTGTAAAGTTAGACTATATGGTTGATGGATTTGGTACCCGATGGGGTATGTGCACGGATACGGGTAAGTCCGTTTCATTACGAGATCTGTAGTGATATATGTGATATCATGATTTATGATGTAAATACTACGAGATGCCATTTTGAGCATGTTAGCATGATTGCATGATTTACATCATTTGCATTAGTATGATATGTTATTGGGTGATTTGTGAGGAGGGGGAATATGATATCCGTGTCTTTGGGACACCAGAGGTTTGGCACCTCCAGTGGTTTGGTACCACAGATGATATTTTGTGACTTTGGGTCACCAGAGGTTTGGCACCTCAGCGTCTCGTCCCAGTGGCTTAGCACCACAGTGGGTTGGCCCCACAGTTGATTATACGGGATTGACGCCAGTGATTTGGCATCACACGATGGGTTGGCCCCATCATTCGATTCGTGACTACGGTCACCAGTGATTTGGTATCACACTTGTGTCTTTGGGACACCAGAGGTTTGGCACCTCATTGCGACTCGTCCTTGTGGTTAACACCACCGTGGGTTGGCCCCACTTGAGAGATACGAGATTGTCGCTAGTGATTTGGTATCACACGTGGGTTGGCCCCACAGTTGGTTATTTGTGACATTGGGTCACCAGTGGTTTGGCACCACATTGATGGATATCATGACTTTGGGTCACCAGTGGTTTGGCACCACCAGTGGTTTGGTACCACACGGGGTAGAAAAGGTGTTATGGATGGTTAGGAACGGGTGCATTAATTGTATTGCTCTGTTATGATGTGTGTTAGCATGTTGTATTATCGGGAGGGGGGTTTATGCACTGAGTCTTGCGACTCACCCTCTCCTTTGACATTTCAGGTGACACTTAGATGCGGACATGGAGCCGGGATGGACTCGAGGTGCTCATGCCATGCCTAAATAAGGATTTGCTCAGACTTTTAAAAATTTGGTACTTTAGTTTATCTATTTCTATTTGGTTTTTTTATTTTGGATTGTAAACGGCCTTTAAAATTATGTTTTGCTATGTTTATGCTTAAAGTCGATTTTTAATATGCCTTAACAAATTAATTGGGTTAAAATCTGCTAAAACTTGGAAAGACAACGATTTCAAAACTACAAAGCGATATGTTTTAAACTATACCATCGGGTATCACACTGTAATTTGTGATAAAGGAAACTCAACCGTTTTTCAAACTTAAACTCGATTTTCTACTAAGTCAAAATGTTTCAGTAACAATAAGAACAACTTGAATTTCTAAATGAGACAAACGTGTTTTAACTCCATAACTGATTAAGTTTTCGAAATTTCTGAGTTTTCAAACAAAACATCAGTTTTTAAACAATCATGCCCAAGATTTCCGCAAGTACAAAACTTATCAAAATGTTTTATCAAACTTTCAAACGGAAACCGACCTTCGAAAATTCGATTTTTTTTTTCCCGTAGCATACCACATTCGGTCGTGGTGTGTTGACCAGGTTTGGGGTGTTACATAAAGTTTGACTGACACATGTCATACAAGTGCATAAAAAAATAAAAGTCATCTAATTGCTAACCAAGGGATTCGAACCTCTTTCCTCATGCAACTACTCATGCGCCAACACCACCTTGCCAATTGCTCATCTTATGCTAATTTTAGACACTTAAATTAACTTAAGTATCAGGGTCACTTGATCCACTTCACTAAAATACTCACTACTAAAAATTATTCTAGATCCGAATAATTCCAAGCCTTCACAAGACTATATTAGGCACACAATAAAATCATACCCGAGCTAACACAAGCAACAAGATGATACTCAAATTTTTAGGATGTTACAAAAATTCAACAATGAAACTAAATTAATATTTTGACAGTATATGGATAATTATCTGGTATATAAGTGGTGGAAATTTTTAACTTCACAACCCTGGTTGGAATTTTTTCATGTGTCCTTAAATTGTATTTAAAAAAATTAAAAAATAATCAAGTAAAGGGTAAACTACACAAATGTCACCCAACCATAAAAAAATTTCATTTTAAGCACTCAAAATAAAAAATTTGCAATTTAAGCACCATGTTATATAATTCAATCATTTTGCTCACTCCCATTAAAATCACAAACTGCAAGCTAACATGACAGTTAAAAAATTGGTATAATAACAAATTTAGCCCTCAACTTTTATATATAATATTGATTTAGTCATATTTAAAAAAAATTAACGCTTAAAATTTACAAATATTCTCAATTTTATCTTAATTCTAAAAAATTCAAAGAAATATATGAAAATACATAAATAATTTAAAAAAATATAATAATAAATTTAAAATTTATATTAACCTTAAATAAAATAAAAAAAAATCCCTTCAAAAGACCTCCCCTACCATCGTCCTGTCCTCCTTCTACCTCCACTACCCACCCCTTATTATTTGTGTAGTTTACCTTTAAATAAGACGGGTGACAAAATATCAATCTTACTTGTGACGTTAAAAGTTTACATTTGTATACCAAATAATTACGTGTGCTTACACATAGAGAGAGAAAAATATACCATGAAACTTTTTTGGCCATATATTGGATCTAAAACCGAAACATATCTTGCAAATTCATCCTTACACCTCCTCCCCTTTTCCTACAATGACAATTCTAATGATTATCAGCAAATGAAATTTTTATTTTTTAAAAAAAATCTAACATTCAAACATAACACAATGACCCATTACTTATTACAAGAGAGATAAAATTCTCCAATATAATCAAAATTGTATTTTCCTCTATAGCTTGATCGATAGTTGTCATTGAACCTAGAGTCTATGAATTAAATGAAGTCAACACCATTAACCATTTTCAACAATAATATTTGTATTTAATTAAACTCAAGCACTAAAATTCTTGAAAAACAAAGACTCACTTGATAGAGGGTAACGTCCACAAAATTCTAAAAGAATTCAAAGGTATTTCAAAGTTTTAGAAGATTCATTTTGACTCGAGAGACTCTAAATCGATTCTTATAGTTTAGACAACAAGCAACCGATTAATAAATATTATAATTGAAATTGGCATCAAAATAAAATAAATGAAAAAGATGGGAGATGGAATGAAGAAATTGATGGAAGTGAGGAATAGAAGTATAAGAGTCTAATTGAACCTTCCAAAAAAGATTTTCGGACAAACTCAATTATACAACTCTAATCGGCCCTCGAAGAACGAATTTTGGGTAATCGAAGTTTAAATAATTTCTCTCAAAAATTCAAAATTAAGTAAAAAGAGTACAAAGAATCTCATGAGATACAAATAATAATTGAAGCTTGCAAAATAAATGAACTACAAAGAGTATTTTATTAATCAAATAATCAGAAAATGTCTAACATAATAAATAACGAAGGTGCCTTTATATAGGCTATAAATTGAATGAAAAAAAATTTATAAATTTAATTAAACTTATATTTTGGCTAAATAATAAGTAATTCTACTTGACCTAAACTTTCTTACTAACTAAAAAACATAAAAACTTCTAAAGAAATTAAAACACTTAAAAATATCGTAAAATTTGAAATAAATAAATGTAAAAATATAAAAGTTAAATACATTCTTGGGTTTATATATCATCAAAATTAAACTTTAAAATCGAACCCAGTATGATTTAAACGTGAATCAATTTCCAAAACTTTTAATTCTCATAATAATCCAATCCAAATATTTTTGCTCGCATAGTCTTTCACTTAAATGGCCATAACTTGAGGTCCCGAACTCAAAACGAGGTTATTCAAAATATTTTTCCGAAGGTAAAAGATAGCTCTATCATCAGTCAGAATACATCTCAACTTAGAAATACTAGGATCTCATCTAAAAATACGTCGCAAGTCATGTAACACCCTGAAAATTCGAGTACCGATTTATTGTGTGCTTTGAGTGATTAGTCTATAAAGGAAAATTTTCTTATTACTTTTCGTGCTTATTATAGTCCTGAAGAAGAATTATAATTATTCGGGGATGGAATAATTCTTAATTTTGAGAATTTATGGAAGTGGATCAAGTGGCATTGATACTTAAGTAAATTTAAGTGTTTAATATGTAGCATAAGATGAATAATAGCAAGGTGGTGTTGGCGCATGGGTTATAGCATGAGGGGAGTGGTTCGAATCCCTTAAATAGCAATTAGATGGCTTTTATTTTTGGTTTTCCTAGCATGTGTCGGCCAAGCACATATATGGTAAGTGTTGACCTTGTTATTTTTGGTTAGTAGATTAAGGAATAAGGAAATTTCTAACTTATGGTAGGGAATCAAAAAAATTTGGAAACATATGGAGACATAGGGCAAGTATCAAGGAAAATGTTTTGGAAACAAAATCATGGCCATTTGACCATGCATTTGGACGGCAATATGGTCTAAGGGGGGGAGCCGAATTTTTGGTGTTAGTTTGGCTAGGATTTGAAGTCTCTTTTTGGTCATTCTTAGCATATGTGCAAAGTTTTGCAATCCTTTCTCAACTTTTCTCCCTTGGCCGAATTTGTGCATTTGGTAAAGCCTAATTCTTTTGACCATTTAGTCATTTTTGTTCATCTTTTGAATATTCTCTTGTGCCTCTTCTTAGTGCCGAAATTGTTAGTACCAAAAAGACCATATCTCTCTCTTTGTTTTCTTTCTCCATTGCCGAATGTACCTTGCTCTCCCATACATTTTTTTTCTTTCTCTTTTCTTCTCTTTGAAAACCGAATCTTCATTATCATCTCTTCTCTCATATTTTATTTCTTTTCACTCATCCTTTTCTTCATTGTTTTTCTCCATGGCCGAATGTTAGTGAGCCATAGCCGAATCATTTTCTCTTTTCTTTGGTTATCATAGGCGAATCCTCCATCACTTAGAGACATCATTTTCAATCCTTTCTTTTCAACCGTGGACAAAAGGGTAAGAATTCTTTTTAGTTTCATTTAGTTAGAAGTAGTCATGGCCGAATATTGATGGTGGTATGAAGGCTTTCTTAGATCGAAATAAACGTTCATTCTATTAACGTTTATTTATGTTATACTTTAGTGCGATAACGGAAGATCGTAAATCAAGTGGTCGTGTGTGACATAGAACGCTTGGATCGATTCTCCTTATGGAACAAAAATATTTGTGGTAAGGAAATCTCGTTCTTAAAACCTTTAGTCATAATCTATATATATATTAGTAGGACGTGCTAACGATCTTTGTCATTGAAGACAATCAAGATAGGGAAGAAACGGGCCGTGTATAGTGTTCGGAAGAAGGGTGGTACCGTTAATCCCCCTAAGTATAAACAAAGGGTTATTTCGGGAATCTGGGATTTTCCACCGGGTTGCGGACGTTCATCCGAGGAGAATCAACTATTCGAAGTCGTTCGTACTCCCGAACCATTATTTGTTCATGGATTTGATTCGGTTAACGAACCATCAATCGGGGAGAAACCGCAAGTAGAAGTATTTCGAAAATCCGAGGGTAAAATTTTAGATCGTTATGTTTAGATCAGTTTTATTATTAGATTATAATGTTCTAATTATCGTGATACGTATAGGTGTTGACGAGCGGGAAAGTCTAGTTCTCACAATAACCAGGTGTGTAACTTCACACTCATTTTCGGGTTAGATACCTAATCATAAGTACTGTGATAAAATCGTGAAAATGGTAATTTCGGAAATTAGGTAGTAATTGATACTTTTGTGAAAATACATGAAAATGGTTAAAATCGAGAAAAATACGAAAAACTGCTAGATTGACATATTGGGCTGAAAAACTTGCTAGATTGTTAAAATGGGCCAAAAATATTCTAGTTCGATAAATGGGCCAAAAATATTCTAGTTCGATAAATGGGCCAAAAATATTCTAGTTCGATATATGGGCCAAAGTCCGCTAAACTGCTAAATGGGCAAATTACTAAATTGTTTTATGGGCCTAAATGAAATGTTTAATTATAAACCCATTGATGTTATGGATTATTTGATAAATTATTATATGGACATATTATATTATACATGCATGATTGCATGGGGCGGGGTATTTGATGAAGAGAAGAATGGCCTGTTGCCAAAAATCTAGTTCGGTGGCTTTGCCACAAATTTCGGCTTAATGCCTCTAGTTCGGTGGCTCTGCCACAAATTTCGGCTTAATGCCTCTAGTTCGGTGGCTCTGCCACAAATTTTGGCTAAATGCCTCTAGTTCGGTGATAATGTCACAATCTAGTTCGGTAGTGCACTACAATATTATTTAAAGGCTTAATGCCTATGATTGGTGTGTTTGGCGGGGTGGGTTGACTTGATCCCCACAGGTGTGTTGGTTGGTACGGGGGTGTGTAGCGGATGGATACTAGGCTTGGTTGGGAAACTCATTTTACATGCATTTTATTTTATTTTACTTTATGTTGTATGGTTGAATTCTGCAAATGGGCTCAAGGCCAACATAATATCTTGACGATCTGGCCCAATAATGGTGGTAAGTGAGTTGCACACTGAGTTCCTTGTAACTCACCCAATTTTATTAACCTTTCAGGTAATGGAAATTGATGTGGACTTGGGCCGGAGATGATTTGGTGGAGGCCATACTACGAACTTGGGTTTTATAAACTATGAACTTTATTTAAGTTGTTATTTTAATTACTATTATAGGTTTGATGTAATAAGGCCTCTAATTATGTTTTTATGGATTTTATTGTGTGGATGGATTTAAATTTTGTTTTAAGACTCTTATTATGGGCTTATATTAAATTTATATGGTTTTCTTAAAAATATTGTTTTATAACATTTTGAACAATTAAATTATTTTCTTTAAAATTTCTTCCAAATCCTTTACAATGACTTTAAGGTTTTGATAAATATTTTTCTAAATGATAAGTTTTAAACAAGTATTTTCTTGAAACATCAATTTCAAATCCTCGTACTAAATTTTTATTAAATTCTATTTTCAATGGTTTTGTAGCACTACTTTACATTAACCACTCTAGAATAAATGAATATTTGATTGGTGTGACAAACCAAACTTCGTCTAAACGCATAGACCTGGTTTGGGGTGTTACATTTAATGGTATCAGAGCCCAGTTTCAAAACTCGGCTGTGGTTTGGGTTCAACAATGAAATTTGTTTGAAAAACAATTTAAATTTCTAGACTTTTTGATTTAAAGGTAGTATGGCACCATGAGCATCCCGCGCCAAGTCAAGTAAGTATCTGTAAATCGATTGTTTATATTGTGATATGATCATAGAGACACTCTAGAACTTCTAGTTTTAGGTGTTGAAAACCGTAGAGATTGAGACAATAGGATATGGTTGCGAAAACAACTCTATCTCTTTTATATCATAAAACATCGTTAATAAACACTGAAATAGTATTCTGATTCATAAAACTCATAACCAGATAAAATTGAATTAGACGTTATGAGCACGAGAGGACGTGGTCGTGGACGCGGTAGACGTGGCCGTGGTAGAGGACGAGGTGTTAGGGGCGCAACTGAAGCACCGGGTCAGATGCCAGAAATGGATGCACCTGCGTCACTCAGGAGTGAGACGGGATCACATGATCATATGGAAGAAGATAATGCTGTGACACGAGCAATGCTGCGAGTCCTTGAAAGGGTCACTGGAGCTAGAACTGGGCCAACAGCTCGTGGGTCAATATCGGAACGATTGAAATCAAGTGGTGCTGAGGTTTTCAGAGGTGTCTCTGGTGTAGCTCCCAATGTCGCGGAATATTGGCTTGAGGCAGTGGAGCGAATTATGGATGATCTTGAGTGCACTGTGGAACAAAAGCTAAGAGGAGCGGTATCTTTGTTAAGGGACGAAGCATACCAATGGTGGCTTACTGTCCGGGAAGGCACTGATGCTGCATTAGTTAATTGGGAATTCTTCAAAGCTTACTTTCAAGGGAAATATGTGGGAACAAGTTATGTGGATGCCCGAAGGAAGGAATTCTTGAACCTAGTTCAAGGAAATAAGACGGTGGCAGCATATGAGGCTGAATTCTTACGTTTGAGTCGCTACGCTCGAACTATAGTGGCAACGGACCATGAGCGTTGTGTACGCTTTGAGGATGGCTTGAAAGATGAGTTGCGGGTTCTGATAGCCCCACAACAAGTTAGAACTTTTGCCACGCTTGTGGAAAAGGCCAAGATAGCCGAAGAGGCTAAGAACTCGGAACGTCAGAATCGGGAGCAAGTTCGAAGCAAGAGAGATATAAAGTATTCGGGTTCTTCAAAAAGGTTTACGAAGAGGCCTCAGAATGAAGAGCCAGTTCAAGGTAGAACACCTGTAGCTGTTAATCAGAGTCGAGACTGTGCTGAATGTGGAAAAAGGCATTCTGGAGAATGTTGGAGGAAAACGGGTGCTTGCTATAAATGTGGTTCAACGGATCATCAATATAGAAATTGCCCTCGACGAATGGATACAACTCAAGAAGTTCGTACTACTGATGCACCACCGACAAGAGGAGCTCAGCAACCACCGAGAGGTCGTGGACCGGGTCGTGGTGGTAATGGGGCTGGACGTGGTTAAGGTGCAGCGGGTCGAGGCAATGGTCCTAGAGGCAACACGGATGCAAGACAGCCAGGATTGGTGTATGCAGTCAGACGCCGCGAGGATGGCAATGCACCTGATGTGATAACTGGTACGTTCTTCATCTCTGATGTACCTGTTATTGCCTTAATAGATATTGGTTCTACCCACTCGTATGTAGCTAGCACCATATCTGGCAACTTGAATTTAGAATCTGAAATTTCCGATGGGGAGATGAAGGTAATTAGTCCTTTGGGACAATCGGTGTTGGTAAATAAACTGTTTAGAGACGTGCCCTTAGAAATTCAAGGAGAAATATTCTTGGCAGATTTGATGGAATTGCCTTTTGGCGAATTCGATATCATTTTGGGCATGGATTGGTTGGTTAAGCACCGGGCGCAATTGGATTGTGCTGAAAAGCGGATGATAATAAGAACCGTAGAGGACAAGGAGATAGTTATGATAGGCGAGCGGAGGAATTACTTGGCAAACGTGATTTCTGCGTTAAAGGCGGAAAAGTTGGTGCGAAAAGGGTATGGAGCATTTTTGGAATTTATTAGTGCTCTAGATGCTAAAGAGTTATCAGCGGAAGATGTAATAGCGGTGAAGGAATTTTTGGATGTATTTCCCGAAGAACTTCTCGGTGTACCTCCAGATCGGGAAGTGGAATTTGGTATTGAGCTTTTGCCCGGAACTGCTCCAGTGTCCATTGCTCCTTATAGAATGGCACAGAAGGAGTTGTCAGAACTTAAAGCTCAAATTCAAGAATTGCTAGATCAGGGTTTTATTCGACCGAGTGTGTCTCCATGGGGGGCACCGGTTTTATTTGTTAAAAAGAAAGATGGGTCGATGCGTATGTGTATCGATTACAGACAATTGAATAAGCTGATGATCAAGAATAAGTACCCTCTTCCGAGAATTGATGACCTGTTTGATCAATTGAAGGGAGCTTCTGTTTTCTCCAAAATTGATTTAAGGACGGGTTATCACCAGCTTAAGGTGAAAGAAGCGGATATTCACAAGACGGAGTTCTGAACCCATTACGGATATTATGAGTTTTTAGTGATGCCGTTTGGGTTGACCAATGCACCAGCTGCATTTATGGATATGATGAACCGGGTCTTTCAACCATTTTTAGATCGGTTTGTGGTAGTATTCATAGATGACATTCTGGTATATTCAAGGAATGAAGAAGAGCATGACTCGTATTTGCGAATTGTATTGTAGTTGCTTCGAGATAATCAACTGTATGCCAAATTTAGTAAATGTGAATTTTGGTTAAGAGAAGTGACTTTCTTGGGTCATGTGGTATCAGCCGAAGGAATAAGAGTGGATCCTCGGAAGATTGAGGCGGTATTGGATTGGAAACCACCGAAGTCAGTAGCTGAGATTCGGAGTTTCTTGGGTTTGGCTGGTTATTATAGACGCTTTGTTGAGGGATTTTCGTTGATTGCTGCACCCTAACTAAGCTTTTGCGTAAGGGAGTACTGTATATATGGACTGATAAACAGCAAGAAAGTTTCGAGAAATTGAAGAAGATTTTGACGGAAGCGCCGGTATTGATTCAACTTGAGTCTGGAAAGGAGTTTACAGTTTATTGTGATGCGACACATACGGGATTAGGTTGCGTATTGATGCAAAGTGGAAAAGTGGTAGCTTATGCTTCTCGTCAGCTGAGATCGCACGAAGTAAACTACCCTACTCATGACTTGGAGTTAGCAGCGGTAGTGTTTGCTTTGAAGATTTGGAGGCATTACCTTTATGGTGAAAAGTCTATCATCTATACGGATCACAAGAGTCTTAAGTATCTTCTTACTCAGAAGGAATTAAACTTGAGACAGCGAAGATGGGTGGAGCTGTTAAAGGACTATGATTTCTCAATCGAGTATCATCCTGGAAAAGCTAATGTGGTAGCAGACGCGTTAAGTCGTAAGGTGGTATCCGAATTGAGAGCAATGTTTGCTCATTTGAGTTTGTATGAAGATGGTAGTCTGATAGCGAAACTTCTGGTGAAGCCTCTGTGGTTGGAACAAATCAGGGGAAAACAGATATTAGATGAAAAGTTGGGACTCTTGATCCAACAAGTCGAAAATGGTGGAATAGAGGATTTTGGTATAAATTCGGAAGGTGTGTTGTGTTTTCGAGGAAGAGTTTGTATGCCTAGGGACTCAGATCTGAGGCAAATGATTTTGAGGGAGGCGCATAGTAGCCCTTATGCTATGCATCCCGGAGGAAATAAGATGTATCGGGATCTTCGTGAACAGTATTGGTGGCCTGGGTTGAAGCGTGAGATTTCAGAGTTTGTAGGAAAATGTTTAACTTGTCAGCAAGTGAAGGCGGAGCATCAATTGCCGTCAGGTTTATTACAACCGATTAAGATTCCTCTGTGGAAATGGGAGCGGATAACAATGGATTTTGTTAGTGGGTTACCTTTAACACCTACTAAGAAAAATTTTGTTTGGGTAATCGTGGATCGTTTGACGAAGACTGCTCATTTCCTACCCGTTCGTACGTATTACTCGTTACAGAAGTTGGCGAAGCTGTATGTATCTGAAGTCGTGAGGTTGCATGGGGTACCCGTATCTATTATATCGGATAGGGATCCTAGGTTTACATCACGGTTTTGGAAAGTTTTGCATGAAGCTCTGGGTACAAAGCTAAACTTCAGTACGGCTTTTCATCCTCAGTCAGATGGTCAGTCGGAGAGAGTGATTCAGATTCTGGAAGACATGCTAAGGGGATGTGTAATTGACTTCAAAGGTAGTTGGGAGGATTTTCTACCGCTAGCAGAATTTGCGTATAACAATAGCTATCAGTCTAGCATTCAGATGGCACCCTACGATGCATTATATGGTCGTAGGTGTCGTTCTCCTATCTGTTGGACTGAGTTGGGCGATCGGCAGATGTTAGGTCCTGAGATGATTTCTGAAACGGAAGAGAAAATAAAGGCTATTCGAGCACGGTTAAAGGAAGCTTCGGATAGACAGAAGTCGTATGTAGATCTGAAGCGTAAGGATATCGATTATGCTGTGGGGGGTCAAGTTTTCTTGAAGGTCTCACCTTGGAAGAAGATTTTCAGGTTTGGGAAGAAGGGCAAGTTGAGTCCTAGATATATTGGACCATATCGTGTGGTGAAGCGAGTTGGTCCAGTGGCCTATCAGATCGAATTACCTCCGGAATTGAGCCAAATTCATAATGTTTTTCATGTTTCCATGCTGAGGCGCTATAGGTCGGATCATTCGCACATAGTACCGGTAGAAGAAGTAGAGTTGAATTCAGACTTGTCTTTTGAGGAAGAACCAGTGGAAATCTTAGACCGAGATGTTAAGGAGCTAAGAAAGAAAACCGTGCCGTTGGTCAAAGTTCTATGGCGTAATCACGGAGTGAAGGAAGCTACGTGGGAGCCTGAGGATGCAATTCGGCAACAATACCCTCATCTCTTTCAACCAGGTAAATTTCGAGGATGAAATTTTCTTTAAGGAGGGTAGAGTTGTAACACCCTGAAAATTCGAGTATCGATTTATTGTGTGCTTTGAGTGATTAGTCTATAAAGGAAAATTTTCTTATTACTTTTCGTGCTTATTATAGTCCTGAAGAAGAATTATAATTATTCGGGGATGGAATAATTCTTAATTTTGAGAATTTATGGAAGTGGATCAAGTGGCATTGATACTTAAGTAAATTTAAGTGTTTAATATGTAGCATAAGATGAATAATAGCAAGGTGGTATTGGCGCATGGGTTATAGCATGAGGGGAGTGGTTCGAATCCCTTAAATAGCAATTAGATGGCTTTTATTTTTGGTTTTCCTAGCATGTGTCGGCCAAGCACATATATGGTAAGTGTTGACCTTGTTATTTTTGGTTAGTAGATTAAGGAATAAGGAAATTTCTAACTTATGGTAGGGAATCAAGAAAATTTGGAAACATATGGAGACATAGGGCAAGTATCAAGGAAAATGTTTTGGAAACAAAATCATGGCCATTTGACCATGCATTTGGACGGCAATATGGTCTAAGGGGGGGAGCCGAATTTTTGGTGTTAGTTTGGCTAGGATTTGAAGTCTCTTTTTGGTCATTCTTAGCATATGTGCAAAGTTTTGCAATCCTTTCTCAACTTTTCTCCCTTGGCCGAATTTGTGCATTTGGTAAAGCCTAATTCTTTTGACCATTTAGTCATTTTTGTTCATCTTTTGAATATTCTCTTGTGCCTCTTCTTAGTGCCGAAATTGTTAGTACCAAAAAGACCATATCTCTCTCTTTGTTTTCTTTCTCCATTGCCGAATGTACCTTGCTCTCCAATACATTTTTTTTCTTTCTCTTTTCTTCTCTTTGAAAACCGAATCTTCATTATCATCTCTTCTCTCATATTTTATTTCTTTTCACTCATCCTTTTCTTCATTGTTTTTCTCCATGGCCGAATGTTAGTGAGCCATAGCCGAATCATTTTCTCTTTTCTTTGGTTACCATAGCCGAATCCTCCATCACTTAGAGACATCATTTTCAATCCTTTCTTTTCAACCGTGGACAAAAGGGTAAGAATTCTTTTTAGTTTCGTTTAGTTAGAAGTAGTCATGGCCGAATATTGATGGTGGTATGAAGGCTTTCTTAGATCGAAATAAACGTTCATTCTATTAACGTTTATTTATGTTATACGTTAGTGCGATAACGGAAGATCGAAAATCAAGTGGTCGTGAGTGACATAGAACGCTTGGATCGATTCTCCTTGTGGAACAAGAATATTTGGGGTAAGGAAATCTCGTTCTTAAAACCTTTAGTCATAATCTATATATATATATTAGTAGGACGTGCTAACGATCTTTGCCATTGAAGACAATCAAGATAGGGAAGAAACGGGCCGTGTATAGTGTTCGGAAGAAGGGTGGTACCGTTAATCCCCCTAAGTATAAACAAAGGGTTATTTCGGGAATCCGGGATTTTCCACCGAGTTGCGGACGTTCATCCGAGGAGAATCAACTGTTCGAAGTCGTTCGTACTCCCGAACCATTATTTGTTCGTGGATTTGATTTGGTTAACGAACCATCAATCGGGGAGAAACCGCAAGTAGAAGTATTTCGAAAATCCGAGGGTAAAATTTTAGATCGTTATGTTTAGATCGGTTTTATTATTAGATTATAATGTTCTAATTATCGTGATACGTATAGGTGTTGACGAGCGGGAAAGTCTAGTTCTCACAATAACCAGGTGTGTAACTTCACACTCATTTTCGGGTTAGATACCTAATCATAAGTACTGTGATAAAATCGTGAAAATGGTAAATTCGGAAATTAGGTAGTAATTGATACTTTTGTGAAAATACATGAAAATGGTTAAAATCGAGAAAAATACGAAAAACTGCTAGATTGACATATTGGGCTGAAAAACTTGCTAGATTGTTAAAATGGGCCAAAAATATTCTAGTTCGATAAATGGGCCAAAAATATTCTAGTTCGATAAATGGGCCAAAAATATTCTAGTTCGATAAATGGGCAAAAAATATTCTAGTTCGATAAATGGGCCAAAAGTATTCTAGTTCGATAAATGGGCCAAAAATATTCTAGTTCGATATATGGGCCAAAGTCCGCTAAACTGCTAAATGGGCAAATTACTAAATTGTTTTATGGGCCTAAATGAAATGTTTAATTATAAACCCATTGATGTTATGGATTATTTGATAAATTATTATATGGACATATTATATTATACATGCATGATTGCATGGGGCGGGGTATTTGATGAAGAGAAGAATGGCCTGTTGCCAAAAATCTAGTTCGGTGGCTCTGCCACAAATTTCGGCTTAATGCCTCTAGTTCGGTGGCTCTGCGACAAATTTCGGCTTAATGCCTCTAGTTCGGTGGCTCTGCCACAAATTTTGGCTAAATGCCTCTAGTTCGGTGACAATGTCACAATCTAGTTCGGTAGTGCACTACAATATTATTTAAAGGCTTAATGCCTATGATTGGTGTGTTTGGCGGGGTGGGTTGACTTGATCCCCACAGGTGTGTTGGTTGGTACGGGGGTGTGTAGCGGATGGATACTAGGCTTGGTTGGGAAACTCATTTTACATGCATTTTATTTTATTTTACTTTATGTTGTATGGTTGAATTCTGCAAATGGGCTCAAGCCCAACATAATATCTTGACGATCTGGCCCAATAATGGTGGTAAGTGAGTTGCACACTGAGTTCCTTGTAACTCACCCAATTTTATTAACCTTTCAGGTAATGGAAATTGATGTGAACTTGGGCCGGAGATGATTTGGTGGAGGCCATACTACGAACTTGGGTTTTATAAACTATGAACTTTATTTAAGTTATTATTTTAATTACTATTATGGGTTTGATGTAATAAGGCCTCTAATTATGTTTTTATGGATTTTATTGTGTGGATGGATTTAAATTTTGTTTTAAGACTCTTATTATGGGCTTATATTAAATTTATATGGTTTTCTTAAAAATATTGTTTTATAACATTTTGAACAATTAAATTATTTTCTTTAAAATTTCTTCCAAATTCCTTTACAATGACTTTAAGGTTTTGATAAATATTTTTCTAAATGATAAGTTTTAAACAAGTATTTTCTTGAAACATCAATTTCAAATCCTCGTACTAAATTTTTATTAAATTCTATTTTCAATGGTTTTGTAGCACTACTTTACATTAACCACTCGAGAATAAATGAATATTTGATTGGTGTGACAAACCAAACTTCGTCAAAACGCATAGACCTGGTTTGGGGTGTTACAAGTCAGCTGAATTTGCAAACTCGAAAATCGATCTCGTTAATGAATTTAATTTAAAAAAATTCACCTCATTCATATATGTATCACTACTCTAATCTTCTTTATTGATAATCCAAAAATGTTTCTAATAGAGAATTGAGGGGAGGAAGTAGATCAGGATCGTATTCAAGTTGTTTTAATAGAGCTCCTCTCAAAGGACAAACAAATTCCTGAAAGAATGAAAAAAGTCCACTAGATAAATTCAAGTTAAGGATAGAGAAAATATAATCATTCCTCTATTTCAGATAGGTTCTCTCTTTCTTTCCATTCTCTTTTTGAATGTGAATTGAACTCTCTAATTTTCCTCATAGAAATTTTCACTCACCAAAGTTAGACCATCAAATTGACTTTTATCACTTAAGGTCTCTTTTCTCTCAATCTTTTTCCATGAATCATCCTTATTTCCCTTTAACCCCTTGTAACAATTTTGAATATTGAATTCATTAGAATATAACTCTATATGAGGAGAATAGATGTCTAACCTGTCCAAATTCATGCACTCTAGGAAACAATTATCACTATTAACATTTTTCGATTCACAAAGTTCATTATCATTATCATCATTGTTTACACTATTACTGTCATCATAACTCACACTATTAGTATCAACTTCTTCAACATGAACTTTGAAACAAGGTGCAATGTTAGATGTAGACTCAACAATAGGCACAAAATCACACATACTGTCTTTATAAATGGCGTCACTCGAAGTTTCTTGCTCATTTATATCATCATCGTCAATGATAGTTGTAACACCTGGATTTTGGGGTTAGAAGTTTTGAGCTTTGTGGTTAGGGTTAGTGAATAGGTTGAGCTATTGAATTTAGTTGTGTGTTTTGATGTAAGAATGGACCTGTTGGTCTGGTGGCTAGTTTAGTGTTAGTGTATTTCTAGGTCGCGTGTTCGAATCCTTATGTGTTCCTATTAGAGAAATATTTTTATTTTGTTAAATAGTAGATTTGTTTTAAGTTTAAAAATAATTATTTAGTTTTATTTTTATTTACTTATTTCTTTCTTTTCAAGTTCTCCTCTCCCTCTCCTTTGTTCCTCGTTCTTTTTTTCTCTTTTCTTTTTTTCTTCTTTTGGAAAACGGTTTGTATGTGGTTCTCGAAGAGCTTCAGTCTCTTTGTCGTCGAGTCAGTGTTTGGACATCTTTGATTTCGAATCAGGTGTGGATTCAAACTCTCCAACTCCATATGTGATTTTTTGTTTCGATCATGTGGAATTTGATATATTCTAAGTGGTTTGGTGAATGTGTGGAAGGTTTCGCTTCTAAGTTGCATGAAACTTGGTTTTTTATGGCATGTTTCTGAATTGTTAGAGTTTAGAAGGCGTTTGGTGTGTAAATTCACGGTTTGTAAGATGTTTCGAGGTGGTTTCGGAACGACATGGTTGCCACACTAGCGTGTGCCTGTTCACATGGTCGTGTGGAATTAGGAATTAGGGTTTTCAGGTAAGATTAGGTGCCGCAAGGCCATGTGGCTAATTTGGGGAAATTAGTTGATTTTTAAACGGTCATGTCCCTTGGGCACACATGCGTGTGTGTTTGGGAATTAGGGTTTGGGTGATTTGGTACCACACAGCCGTGTGGCTAATTTGGGGATTTAGGGATCCCATAAGGGTGTGTGTTAGGATACATATTTTAACACAATTGGACAAAGAGTTACACAGTCATGTCCCTGGCTCACACGGGCGTGTGCCCCTAAGTCACCAATTTTAGTTCCGTGTATTTTTTTATCTGAAATTGTATCTGTGTGTTCCGACCCTTGGCTAGGCTTTAGTGAGGGTAGTTAAGACTCTGATCTGGGCTCCGGCTTATGTGTTATTTGTGATTGTTGTGTGAGATATTTGGATTTAAACCCGGGTAGCTGGGTATGTGCATGTTTGTTTCTGTGTGACTGTTTGTCGATGTGTTCACTGTTTTTGTGAGGTTGTAAGCATACATGCACTTGCATAAAGTAAGTTTTGGGTTAGTTGTGGAGTGAAGGAAGACTGATTCTGACTGGTAGTTTAACTGCAACATGTCTGTACAGTGGTTTACCGCAATGCACTGTACTGCATATACGCCAGCCTTGCTACTTATTATTATCGAGTGGCTTAGTCCACATACATGGTGTGTAGGATTGGATAGGCCTTTTGAGTTCCTATGTGGTGTGTTTGGTTGGATGAGCTTAAATAGCTCGTTTGGGGTGTGATCGGGGGATAAAGAGGTGTTCTGGCTAGTTTATTACTTGATTGCATTTATATGCATCTGTTTAAGTGACTGGGTGTAGATTATTTGTCTGTATTCTATCTGACTGATTGACATTTGTGACTAAGTGTCTGTGTGTGACATGGTGCGCTTGAATTGTTACGTTCTGTTAAGACGTTGGTTCTGAGTTTACTTTCTGATTTTGTGTATCTCTGTAAGTATTTTTCGCTATCAAACTATTTCCTGTAATTCTGTTATTAGTCACGTCTCGAACTGTAACACCCCAAACATGGCCTAGACGTTACGACCAAATCTGACGTGTCACATCGAAGTGTTTTTCAAAATCAGGCTTGTTGAGAGAAATTCATTTTTAAACAATAGTCATGTTTGTTACTGCTGGTTTCTTAGTTGGTTAAAACCCCGTGGAAGCTACTCTAATTAATGTTATTTTGAAGTTTGAAAATATGTGTTTGTCTTTTAAAACCGTTATTATTTTTGAAAACTTATTTGTATCAGTTTGGTAGTTTCAAAATAAGAATTTAAAACCCAATTAAGAGAAAATAAAATCTCCAAATGCCTTATTACATAAATATCAACCCAATATAAAAATTAAATAACTAAGTCTAAAATTAAATAATAGCGAACGTGTGGCCACCTCCGAGTCCCTCACAGCTCCAAATCATCTAAAGATGGGGATTACCTGTACAGTTATAAGAAAAAGGTGAGTTACGAGAACTCAGTGTGTAATCCCCTATGACTCAATCAGTAATACATGCAGTATCAGTCTGGGCCTGAGTCCTATTCAGTAACAGTGCAGTGTGGGCCTTAGCCCTATATAGTATCAATATGGTGCAAGTATGGAACTCACTCCAATCTAGCCAACACACCACCCGTACCAACTCAACACACCACGTGGGGACAAAGTCGACCCACCCAGCCCACACACCCATATTGCAGCATAACTGATAGTAATAGTATATGTGGCAAAGCCACCAGTAACAGTAATTGTGGCAGAGTCACCAGTATCAGTATGTGTGGCAGAGCCTCAAGTAACAGTACTTCCTCCATACAGAATCTGAACCCCATGTAAAATGACATGTCATCAATATTTCGCGTATGCAATATGTCCTACTCAATACAGTCATACAATACATACGTTCATCTGTCAGCCTACCTCTAGGGGTAAAATAGTCGTTTTCATGCATTAGGGGTAAAACGATAACTTTGCCTTTTAGGGGTATTTTGGTCGTTTTACCTACCTTGGGGTCTCGGTACAGTTAATGACCTTTCCAAAGGCCTACAGTCGCCTCGAGCGACACAGATAATACATTTGGTCGAAACAGTGTAAATGGGCTCAAAGCATAATATTTGGCCTAAATGGGCCCACATGCTCGTGTGGCCCATTTGGCCCAAATTCAATCGCGGTTATGTGATCTACATAGCCCAATCCAGTTTTTGTCACTTTTCATAAATTTTATCCGTGTAGGGCCCACACGGCCCATTTCGGCCCAACGAGGCCCATAACGGCCCAAGTGCACGAGAACACTCGTAGTGGCCTCTTTAGTCTACCACCCTCGGTTGTGAGCTTGATTTTTTCTACATGAGCGATCGCACACTCGTGAGGCCTCAAATGCCAAAGTTTCGGCTTTTCTGCTTTTGTCGATTCATAGCGGAGATAGTGTGATTACACACCTTTTCGGGTTTTGACAGTAACAGATTTGGTGTACGGTTACACACCCTTTTCGCTTTTAAGCCGCTTATCATTTACGAAAAATAGTTACACACCTGATTGCAAAATCAAGTGAATAGTTCACTACGTCAAGGCCTTGAACGAACGAAAGTGGCTTAATGAACTTAGATCGCCGATTAAGAATCGATCTCACGACCTCGTCGATTATCTACTTAAGCAATGAAACCTATAAGACTGGATTGTTTACAAGAATAAGACTTAAGACCTCTGAAACACCCCAAACCCGGCCCACGAGCTTTGACCAGATTTGGTATGTTCCTCAAATAAATTGGTTCAAATTCTTTTGTTACTTTGTGAAAATCTTGTGCGATTTAAAAAAAATTGTTTGGGTTGGGCTTGTGTTGGAAACCAATTCGATTTTCATATTAGAAAACCCTTTTTAATTCTATGTGATCAAACATATAGAGTATATTTTTAGGAAAAAAATAAATTACTTGGTCTTTAAACTTAATAAAAATTTGTAACATAATTAAACAATAAACAGAAATAAGATAGTGCACTATGGCCTTAAGGCCTTATTACATCAAATAAATCCAAATAATTCAGAGTACTTAAAAAAATTAATAGTCTATTAAAATAAAGACTTCAAGTTGAGCATGGCCACCACAAGTCCTGCCGTCCCGGTCCATCACTGTTCATCACCTGAAACATGGTCCCACAACGGGGTGAGTCAACAGACTCAATGTGTACACAACACTAATTCATAATCGAATCATGCATAACAATTATTACATATTCATATCATAGCATACAAGTTATGATGCATTCCCAAAACCCAAACCTATTAAGCCATCCGCTACACTCCCCCGTACCAACCTGTACACCGTGGGGACTACTAAGTCGACCCTCCTTCCGCTACACTCCATATTACGGTCTTAGGTCACCGCATTCGTGGTCTTAGGTCACCACGTTCAGATTACTGTGGTCTTAGGTCACCACATTCAGATAGCGTGGTCTTAGGTCACCACATTCAGATATCACGGTCTTAGGTCACCGTGTTCGTGGTCTTAGGTCACCACATTCACTTCCCCTTCAAAATAAAACCCATATGCCCCATATAATAGTAATATGCATAAATATGCCAGAGTTCATATTCTTATTCTTATTCTCATGTTACAATTAACATATTTCATAATCCTAGTAGGAGTAGGAAACGTACCTGAGTACTTTGTACCATAACATGGTACCTTAGCTACTTTCATATTCTTAATACCACATATATTAATTAAACTTAGCCATATAAGGTAGTATGAAATAGTGTGGGGTACACACCTGATTCGCTTAGGGTTTCCAATCCAAATCCCGAAAAGCTTGATCTAATGCCTTAGATCTTAGATCTCTACATTTAATCAATCATTTAATACTTAGTAAAGAGCCATTCGGCCATAAATCCAAATCCTAGTAGGATTAGTACACTAAAACTTACCTTGGTGTCGAATTGACTATAGTCAAATCCCGAAACTTCGCAGAGTTGTCCCCTTGCAATCGTCTAGGCACTAAAATCACTTAACTAATTAGTTTCGGCTTTTAAACGAAATAAGAAATAGATCTTCATACCAAAATAAGCCTTGGCCGAATGCTATAGACACTTGCCTTGTGGATTTTAATCCCGAAACTCACCGAATAACTAGGGAACACGCGGCCTATGGTGTACCTTTGGGAAAAGAACTTCTCCTTCCTTGTAGTTGACACTTAGTAAATCCCGAAACATCTCCTCAAGGTTTCGGCAACAAGAATATTGATGGGATTAGTCCTAGATTTTCAACAAATCTAAAAGAAAAGAATAGAAATCAAACTTGTTCTTACCTTTGAAGAAATCGACAGCACCTAAGCTTGAAGCCACTTGAGATATTCGGCTATGGCCTTAAAAGGCTTACTTCCGACTTTTGGAGGGATTAGAAAGAAAAGAGAAGGAAGAATAAAGATGGAGGATTCGGCTAGAACACAAGGTATTTCGGCTTTGGCTAACAAAGAGAAGAAGAATAAAAACTGTAGGAAATTCGGCAGAGAGAGGAGAATTTGCTTAAGAAATTTGGCAAAGGAAAAGTGAATGAATGAATGGCCTCTCTTTTCCTTTTATAGCCGAATTTACTAGCTAGAGTCTCTTACTTGGCCACCACTCTTCTATTTTGATAGCTTTATCCCTTGAATTATCACTTTATTAAAAGAATTTAATCCAACAATTATCTCTTGAAAATAATGATAAATAAATCCTTTATTTATCCCTTATTTATCCACTAATTATAAAAGAATAAAAGCTCCTAGAATTTAGCCATGTGCCGTCCAACTCCCTTGCTCCTTGCAGCAAAATAAAACTCTTTTATTTGCTCCCCAAGTGACTCGAACTCAGGCCCACTTGCATAGCTTGTGGCGTCACCTACCTGGGCCTTAAGTGATATCTTCAGGCCACTTTTCCAAGCCTGTTTGTGTGTCAAATTCCTCCTATTTATTTTCTTAAGGCCACCCTGCCTTAGTTTCCTCTTTTTAACCTTTAAAACTTGACATTTCTTTACATTTCCAAGTTTCCAAAAATTTTCGTTTGCCTCCTTTAAACTTAACATTTCCATACATTTCCAAGTTTCCCGAAATGTTTACTTTCCTCTTTTGAATCATTTCTAAATCATTTCCTTACATTTCCTAGTTTCCAAAAATGTTCACTTTCCTCTTTCTACACTTAACATTTCCATACATTTCCAGGTTTCCAAAAACGTTCAAAACACATTCATAACACATAAGACATTCATTTTCCATACATCCGAAATGACTAGCGGAATAGATTTCTTCCTCGGCATTCTAACCTCACGGTCCAATATCTACACTGGCTCTTCCTCGAAGGTCAGATCGGGCCTAACCTCAATCTCCTCGACTGGTACTATATGTGTTGGATCAGAGTGATAACGCCTCAACATGGAGACATGGAACACATCGTGAATCTGATCTAATTCTGGAGGCAACTCGAGTTGATAGGCGACTAGTCCCACACGCTTCAATATACGGTAAGGCCCAATGAACGTAAGGCTAAGCTTACCCTTTCGCCCAAACCTCAGTATCTTTTTCCATGGTGAGACCTTAAGAAATACCAAATCTCCCACGAGATACTCAATCTCTCGACGTTTAAGATCTGCATAAGACTTCTGCCTATTAGGCGCTTCCTTCAACCGGTCTCGAATCAGTTTTACTTTGTCTTCGGTATCAAAAACTAACTCTAGCCCCAAAACTCGCCGCTCGCCCAGCTCAGTCCAACAGGTAGGAGTACGACACCTACGACCATATAACGCCTCGTATGGTGCCATTTGAATACTGGACTGATAGCTGTTATTATATGCAAACTCTGCTAGTAGCAAATAGTCTTCTCAGTTACCTCAAAAATCAATGTCACAACTTCTTAACCTGTCCTCCAGTATTTGAATCACCCTCTCTGACTGACCATCTGTCTGAGGATGGAACGCAGTACTAAAGTCCAACCTAGTACCCAAAGCCTCGTGTAATTTCTTCCAGAACTGAGATGTGAATCGAGGGTCTCTGTCAGATATGATGGAAACTGGTACCCCATGAAGTCTCACAATCTCAGCCACATACAACTTTGCCAGCTTCTACAACGAGTAATCAGTGTGGACTGGTATAAAATGGGTAGATTTAGTCAACTGGTCTACAATGACCTATACCGAATCCTTCTTAGTAGGCGTTAAGGGTAGCCCACTCACAAAATCCATAGTTATTCTCTCCCACTTCCAAAGTGGAATCTTAACTGGCTGCAGTAACCCTGAAGGCAGTTGATGCTTAGCTTTAACTTGCTGGCATGTTAAGCACTTACTCACAAAATTAGTAACTTCGCGTTTCAGCCCTGGCCACCAATATAACTCACAAAGATCTCGGTATAACTTGTTTCCGCCAGGATGCATAGCGTATGGACTACTATGCGCCTCTCGCAGTATAGACTGCCTTAACTCAGAATCCCTCGGTACACAGACTCTCTCACGGAAACACAGTAATCCCTCACTATTCAATCCAAAATTTCTGGTCTCTCCTTTCTCAATTTGTCAAAAACGAGAAACCAGTGACTCATCCACCAATTGTTTCCCCTTAATTTGCTCAGTCCATGTCGGTCTCACGTGAAGCTTAGCTAACAAGCTAGCATCATCATACAAGCTGAGACGAGCAAACATTGCTCTCAAATCAGATATAGCCCTACGGCTCAGTGCGTCAGCTACCACGTTAGCCTTACCAAGGTGATACTCAATCGAGAAGTCGTAATCCTTAAGTAGCTTTACCCATCATCGCTACCTAAGATTCAACTCCTTTTGAGTGAGAAGGTACCTAAGGCTCTTGTGGTCTATGTAGATAATACACATTTCGCCGTATAAATAATGCCTCCAAATTTTCAGTGCGAATATCACCGCGGTCAACTCCAAGTCATGAGTTGGGTAATTTTCCTCGTGAGGCTTAAGCTGGCGAGACGCAATCACCTTACCCTCCTGCATCAGTACACAGCCCAATCTAATGTGTGATGCATCACTGAAGACAGTAAATTCTTTCCCAGACTCTGGCTGTATCAAGACAAGGGCCTCAGTCAGAACTTTCTTCAGTTTCTCAAAGCTTTCTTGGTACTTATCAGTCCAGTTAAACGGTACCCCTTTACGCAGCAACTTAGTCAGAGGTGCAGTAATTAAGGAAAAACCCTCAACAAAATGTCTGTAATACCCTGCCAGACCTAGAAAGCTTTGAATCTCAGATACGGTCTTAGGTAGTTTCTAGTTTAGTACAGCTTCAATTTTTCGAGGATCAACCCTAATCCCTTCAGCAGACACCACATGACCCAGAAATGTTACCTCTCGCAGCCAGAATTCACACTTGCTGAACTTTGCATATAGCTGCTTCTCCCTCAGAACCTGTAGAACAATTCGGAGATGTGAATCATGGTCCTCTTCTTTTCTCGAATACAACAGGATATCATTTATAAACACCACTTTGAACCGATCCAGATAGGGCTGGAATACTCGGTTCATCAGATCCATGAAAGCAGCTGGTGCATTCATCAGCCCAAACGGCATCACTAGGAACTCATAATGACCATAATGAGTCCTAAACGCAGTCTTATACACATCAGCCTCTTTAACCCTCAGTTGATGGTACGTAGAACGGAGATCTATGTTAGAGAAAACCGACGCTCCTTGTAGCTGATCAAACAGATCGTCGATTCTCGGCAAGGGGTACTTATTTTTTATGGTCAGTTTGTTAAATTGCCGATAATCGACGCACATGCGCATGGACCCATCTTTCTTCTTCAAGAATAACATCGGTGCTCCCCATGGAGACACACTCGGTCGAATGAATCCTCAGTCCAGCAGTTCTTGAATTTGGGCCTTTAACTCCACCAGCTCCTTCGGCGCCATTTTATAAGGGGCGATGGATGTAACAGCCCGGTTTAGACCCTAGTCGGAATGGTGGTTTTTAGACCAAAAATTCGAGGTCAAAAAATATTTTAATATTATTTTTGGTGTTTATAATATGTATTGAGTATGTGTGAAAGTTCTGTGTGGAAATTTTATCAATTTTGTGTCGAATTATGAAAAATGACTTAATCGCATAAAATGTAAAAGTTGTGTGCTGATTGTTAAAGTGCTAATTTGTCATGACTTCTTAAATGAAAGGCCCTTATGTTGTTAATAAACCATTTGGTAGTAAATTGATGATAATTGATGGCATTGGTTGTTATTATTAATATTCATTAAGGGCAAATTAGTAAATGGTGCATTAATGTTAATATAATTGAAATAAAACAAAAAGATGGCCATTTTATCATCTTCTTTGGCCGAAATTCACAAGAAAAGAACAGAAAATAAGCTTGTTAGGGTTTGGCACACATCTTGGGTAATTAAGGTATGTTTTGAGCTCGGTTTTTAGCGATTTTTACGTTTTTGTGATCGTTGCTTCGTGTTCTTTAAAACCCATGCTTTGATTTTAGAATTTGATGAAGATTTTGAGATGTTCCATTGATGAATATGTGAACTTTGTGTTGTTAGTTGGTGGAATATGAAATCTTAGTGTTGGGTTAACATAGTTTGTATTTGGATTTTTGATGAAATTGAGTAATTTGGACTAAATTGTGAAAATAATATTTTGAGGGACTAAAATGTGAAATAAATGAAATATATGGGCTTGTATTAGCATGGGGAAAATTCAGCTAGGCATAAGTGAAGATAAATTGTGTGTATTTTGTGATTTTGTAAAATAGGGACTAAAGCGTCGAAATGTGAAAATCTAAGGGTTATTTTGTAAAATGCCCTAAATATGTGTGTTTGGATTAAATTAAATGAATTGGTGATTGAATGAGCTAAATTTGAATATGTATAGACCAAGAAATGAGAGATTCGGATCGAGATCGAGGCAAAGACAAAGTACTCGATTAATTGGCCAGTTTCGATATTAAGACGTCTGAGGTAAGTTCGGATATAGTACAAGTTGTTAATTTATTATTTATGTGATGAGAATTGAATGATAGATATTGAATTAGAAATGTAATATATGAGATTGAGAAATGAGGCACTAAGTGTGCGAAATTGAATTGAGACAGAGTTGAATGGCACTGTGTGTGCAAAGTAATGGAAGCTTCAGCTTTCCTGATTGGAACTGTATGTGCGATACCGAATTAAGTTCAGTTTTGTATCGAGGCACTAAGTGTGCGATGTTAATTAAGCGTCGGCTATAATTTGGGCACACTTGCGATTGAGTTGAAAAGATATCGAGCAGCAAATGAGATATGGTATCGAGCATCGAATAGCAAGTACGTTTGTTTGGCACAGGTATGTTTGAACCTATGTGGTTGATGATATTTTTTTAAAGATTGAATGAATGGATATTTGAGCATATGGTTGAGGATGATAATGTGCTTAATTGTGTATCTATCTATGTGATGGTTTAATTATATATTGGTGTTGCATTATTGAGTGGTATGTATTATATTACGAACTTACTAAGCTTTGAAAGCTACTGTGTGATTTGTTTCTCAGTTTTACAGTGTCAGTAAAGCTAGCTCGGATTCGAGGATCGTCAGCATCTCTATCACACTATCAACTATCTATTTAGGTACTTTTGAAAGATGTACATATTTGGTATATGGCATGTATAGGCTAGAAGTTATGGTATGTTTTGGTAATGTTGGACCTTGCCATGTGGTATGGCTAGATGGTTGAATGTTGAAGATGCATATATGTAGGCTATGAAAATTATGAATGAGTCATGAAATAGTGAGAATGGAAATGGTATGTTTTATACTTGAATTGGTTGATGAGAATGATAGATAAAATGTGAACTTGAAGTATGAATTACATGATGCTTGGCTTATAAGATTTGAGTTGTGAAATTGGTGTTTTGGATGGATTTATTTGAGTAGGAATTGAGTGTGGAAGTAAATGATCTAGATGATGATTAAATGGTGCATATATTGGTATGTTTTGGTTGCCATTTGTAGTATAAATGCATATGAATTGAGATTTGTAGGTGATTCTAAGTGTGGGTGGCAAGTTTGGCCTTGAAAATGGCATATAATTGCCCACACGGTTGAGCACACGGGCGTGTGGCTCGACCGTGTCTTTCGGGGTTGTGTTTTAAAACAAGTCAGACTCAACCATGGGCAAGATACACGGGCGTGTGACTGGTCGTGTGGGTCAAGTCAGTAGCGACCACGGGCTGGACACACGGGCGTGTGACTGGCTGTGTGGTGCATGTCAGAATGTATGCCCTGTTTTGCCACGGCTTGGACGCACGGGCATGTCCGAGGCCGTGTGAGGCACACGGCCTACCCACACGGGTGTGTGACCTTTGTAACTTATAAAAATGTTTCATAAATTTTTGTATGAGTTCAGTTTAGTCCCGGCCCTATTATAAAGCATGTTTAAGGTCTCGTAGACCTATCTAAGGGACTATATGAATGAGAATTGTTATGTTTGGATGTGAAATGATATGAAATGTTTAGAAATGATTAGTAATACCTCTTAACCCTAGTCCGGCAATGACTACGGGTTAGGGGTGTTACATTTAATTGGTATCAGAGCTACGATTTAGTCAATTCTCAGACTAGCGTAGCGTGTGTGAGTCTATCTATACATGCCATATATATATATAAATGTGATAGTGTGATGAATCCTGACAATTGAAAATGTGTTTTCATATAGTAATGGATCCCAATCGAGCAGTTGCTGACGATGTTGAGAGTAACGCACTTGTTCCCACTTAAGGGACAGCGCCGACCACATCTAGGCCGAATGATGGTAGCCAAGAGGGAAAGGCTAAGCAAGCCTTCTTCCGAATGATGAGTGAGTAGTTTTCAGAGTTCGTTCGAACGAATCCGGCTGCTCCACAACCTCTACCCGCACAAGTACCTGTTGTGCCACAAGTGATAGATCCGATTCGATTAAATAAGTCTCCTATAGATAAAATCTGAAAGTACGTGGCCAAAGAGTTTAGGGCCACAGTTAATGATGATGCCGAGCGAGCTGTGTTCTGGCTCGAGAATACTATTAGAGTGTTTGATGAAATGTCATTGACTCCTGATGAATGCATTAAATATGTTGTTTCCTTGTTGAGAGATATGGCATATAATTGGTGGAAAACGTTGATTTCAGCCAACGATTCATTGACCAGAAACGTAAAGAGTTTCTAGAGCTGAAATAAGGCCACATGTCCGTTACTGAGTATGAACTGGAGTTTGTGAGACTAAGTCAATATGCACGAAATGTGTTTTGACTGAAGCTACTATGTGTAAACATTTTATTGAAGGGCTGAATGAAGATATTAAATTGCTGGTTGGAATACTTGACATAAATGAATTTTTTGTGTTAGTTGAAAGAGCCTGCAAAGCCGAGGAGCTTAGCAAAGAAAAGAAGAAAGCAAATTCTGAGGCTAGAGATGAAAGAAAAAGATGATGAGTAAGTTGTCTCAACCTTCGACGAAGAGATTTAGAGATGCAAGCAATCGATCAAATGTTTCGTTTGGACATTTGAGTAGAGACCGTGCTAGACAAGGTGTTGGTCCAAGAACTCAAGCTCCAATTGAATCAAGTGTTGGTAGTGTTAAAAGCAACAAGCCTGAGTGTGTTGGGGCAAGTACAATAATAGAACTTGTTATAAGTGTGGATCACAAGATCATTTTATTCGAGATTGCCCAGAATTAGCTGAAAAAGATAAACTTTAGAGTGTGAAACCGAGTAACACATTGGCTAGGGGTAGACCTCCCAGAAACACCGAAAATGTGAGTGGAAGTCAGAGAGTGACTATGGATACAACTGTGAGATCTGAGGCGAGAAGAAGCGCCATCTCCAAACGTCATCACTGGTACTTTTACTCTATTTGATATTGATGTAATTGCATTGATAGATCTAGGTTCTACTCATTCTTATGTGTATTTGAATCTAGTATCAAGTAAGACTCTACTTATTGAGTCTACTGAATTTGTGATTAGAGTATCAAACCCCTTAGGCAAGTGTGTCTTGGTGGATAAAGTGTGCAAGAACTGCCCGTTGATGTTTCGAGATATTTGCTTTCCGGCGAATTTGATGTTGCTACGTTTTGATGAATTTGATATTATTTTGGGTATGGATTGGCTCACTTTGCATAATGCTATTGTGAATTGTAAACGAAAAAGCATTGATTTGAGAAGTCGGAATGGTGAGATGGTTCGTATTGAATCCAATGATTTGAATGGGTTACCAGCTGTTATATCGCCAATGAAAGCTTTGAATTATGTGAAAAAGGGTTGCGAAGCTTATCTTGCTTATGTGATAGATACAAAAGTGATAGAAAAGAAATTTGAAGCTATACCTGTAGTAGGTGAGTTTCCAGATGTGTTTTCTGAAGAACTACTGGGATTACCTTCTATACGGGAAGTTGAGTTTGGTATAGAATGGCACCAACAGAATTGAAAGAGTTAAAGTCACAATTGCAAGAGTTGACCGATAGAGGATTTGCTCGACCGGTTTTTTCTCCCTGGGGTGCTCCTGTGTTGTTTGTGAAAAAGAAAGACGGCACTATGAGGATGTGTATTGATTATTGGCAGTTGAACAAAGTGACGATAAAGAATAAGTATGCACTGCCACGTATTGATGATTTTTTTGATCAACTGAAAGGAGCTACAGTGTTTTTGAAAATAGATTTGAGATCGGATTATTACCAGTTGAGAGTTAAAGAATCAGATGTATTGAAGATTGCTTTCAGAACAAGGTACATATATTATGAATTCTTAGTTATGCCTTTTGGACTAACGAATGCTCCTACAGTATTTATGGATTTGATGAACCGGATATTCAGACTGTATTTGGATCATTTTGTTGTGGTGTTTATTGATGATATTCTGATTTATTCCTGTGATGAGACGGAACATGTCGAGCATTTGAGAATTGTGTTATAGACTCTGCGTGAGAAGCAATTGTATGCAAAGTTCAGTAAATGTGAGTTTTGGCTGCGAGAATATGAGTTGATTCAAGTAAGATCTCAGCTATTCTTGAATGGATGCCTTCGAAAAATGTGTCTGAAGTCTGTAGTTTTCTGGGATTAGTGGGATATTATAGGCGGTTTGTGAAAGGCTTCTCGATGATTGCGACTCCGTTGACGAAATTGCTACAGAAAGATGTTAAATTCGAGTGGTCAGAAAAGTACCAGTAGAGTTTTGAATAATTGAAAACATTGTTAAAAGAGGCGCCTTTGTTAGTTCAACCTAAATCGGATAAAGAATTCATAGTTTACAGTGATGCATCGTTGAATGGTTTGGGCTGTGTGTTGATGTAAGAAGGTAAAGTCGTCGCTTATGCTTCGAGGCAGTTAAAGCCGCATGAAAAGAACTATCAGTCACACGATCTTGAGCTAGCTATGGTTGTGTTCGCATTGAAGATTTGGAGTCACTATTTGTTTGGTGAGAAATGTCAGTTTTTACTGATCACAAGAGTTTGAAATATTTGATGACTCAGAAACAATTGAATTTACGACAGAGGAGATAGTTAGGATTGTTGAAAGATTATGAGCTTGTGATTGATTATTATCCGGGTAAAGTTAATGTAGTTGTTGGTGCCTTGAGTCAAAAGTCTTTATGTGCTTTGCGAGCTATGAGTACTCAAATATATCTATGTGATAATGGTTCAGTTTTGGCTGAGTTGAAAGTTAGACCAATGTTTATACATTAGATTTGTGATGCCCAGAAAAGTGATGATGAGATGATAGCAAAACGAGCTCAATGCGATTTAAATTCTGATTCAGAATTTCTAGTTGATAGTGATGATTGTTTGAGATACAAAGATCGGATTTGTGTTCCGAGAAATTCAGACTTGATTTAGTTGATTTTGAATGAAGCTCACAATAGTCGTTTGACTGTTCACCCGGGGAGTACAATAATGTACAATGATTTGAAACAGTTTTATTGGTGGCATGGTATAAAACGGGACATCTCAGAGTTTGTTTCGAGATGCTTGGTTTGTCAGCAAGTTTAAGTTGAACATCAGGTTCTTTCCGGTTTATTACAATCGATTATGATTCCTGAGTGGAAATGGGAGAGAATCACGATGGACTTTGTGTCGGGACTACCTTTATCTCTGAGAAAGAAAGATGCAATCAGGGTGATAGTTGATAGATTGACTAAATCAACTCATTTTGTTCCGATAAGAACAGATTATTCGCTTGATAAGTTAGTTGAACTGTATATTACTAAGATTGTGAGATTGCATAGGGTGCCACTATCTATTGTATCTGACAGAGATTCGAGAATTACCTCGCGGTTTTGGAAGATATTGCAAGAGGCTTTAAGCACAAAGTTACATTTTAGTACTGCATTTCATCCACAAACGGATGGACAATCTGAGCGAATCATTCAGATTCTTGAGGATATGTTGAGATACTGCATTCTTGAGTTTGAAAGTACGTAGGAAAAGCATTTGTCTTTGATTGAATTTGCATACAACAACAGTTTTCAATCTAGTATCAAAATGGCTCCATATGAAGCTCTTTACGATTGAAAATGCCGAACTCCATTGTATTGGACTGAGCTGAGTGAGGATAAGATTCACGGGGTTGATTTAACAAAAAAGACAGAGCAGAAAGTGAAAGTGGTTCGTGACAGTTTGAAAGCAGCATCAGATCTTCAGAAGTCCTATGCAGACTTAAAACGAAAAGATATTGAATTTGAGGTTGGTGACAAAGTGTTTTTGAAAGTATCTCCGTGGAAGAAATACTTCGATTTGGCCGAAAAAGCAAATCGAGTCTGAGGTTCATCGGGCCGTGTGAGATCATTGAACGAATTGGGCCGGTTGCTTATAGATTGCTGTTGCCACTTGAATTAGAGAAAATTCATGATGTGTTCCACGTATCGGTGCTTCGATGATACAGATCAGATCCGTCTCATGTGATTGCTCCTACTGAGGTTGAAATTCAGTCAGATTTGTCGTATAATGAAGAATCGATTCGAATTTTGGCACGAGAGACCAAAGAGTTGAGAAATAAGAAAATCTCCTTAGTGAAAGTGTTGTGGCACAAACACGGAATTGAAGAGGCTACGTGGGAGCCTGAAGATGTTATGAGAAAGCAATATCCGAACCTATTCACTAGTAAGATTTTAGGGGATGAAAATCCCTAAGGGGGGAGAGTTGTAACAGCCCAGTTTAGACCCTAGTAAGAATAGTGGTTTCGAGACCACAAATTCGAGGTCGAAAAAATATTTTAATATTATTTTTTGTGTTTATAATATGTGATGAGTATGTGTGAAAGTTCTGTGCGGAAATTTTATTGATTTTGTGTCGAATTATGAAAAAAGACTTAATCACATAAAATGTAAAAGCTGTGTGCTGATTGTTAAAGTGCTAATTTGTCATGACTTCTTAAATGAAAGGTCCTTATGTTGTTTATAAACCATTTGGTAGTAAATGGATGATAATGGCATGGCATTGGTTGTTATTATTAATATTCATTAAGGGCAAATTGGTAAATGGTGCATTAATGTTAATATAATTGAAATAAAACAAAAAGATGGCCATTTTATCATCTTCTTTGGCCGAAAGTCACAAGAAAAGAAAAGAAAACAAGCTTGTTAGGATTCGGCACACATCTTGGGTAATTGAGGTATGCTTTGAGCTCGATTTTCAAGATTTTTACGTTTTTGTGATCGTTGGTAAACCGTGTCGACATAATTGACTCATTAGTATATGAGACTTTTAAGTCGATTTATGAAGATAAATCTAAATATATATTTGATGATCATGAATTTGTTAATGAATTATTGTCTCCATCAAACACTAAACTTTTACCTTTTGTTGTGCAAGCTCCAGATTTGGAATTGAAACCGCTTCCCGAACATCTTAAGTATGCGTTTTTGGGGAAAGGTAATACCCTACAGATCATAGTTTCGAATAAACTCTCTAAGCTCGAAGAAGAAAGTTTGATCCAGGTACCAAAAGATCATAATGAGGCAATTGGCTGGACCATTGCTGATTTAAAAGGGATAAGCCCTTTGACATACACACACATAATCTACTTGGAGGAAAACACGAAACCAAGGCGAGAGGCGCAAAGGCGATTGAACCCGAATATGATGGAGGTGGTAAAAAGGAGATAATCAAGCTGTTAGATGCTGACATAATCTACCCCATTTCTGACAGCAGATGGGTAAGTCTGGTACAAGTCATGCCTAAGAAAACGGGTGTGACAGTAAAGAAACACGCTGAAGTTGACTTGGTACCAATCCAAGTGCAAAATGGGTGGCGTGTCTGCATTGATTATAGGAAGTTGAATTCTTGCACTAGAAAAGATCATTTCCCTTTTCCTTTTATAGATCAAATGCTTGAGCATTTAGCTAGTAAATCTCACTTTTGTTGTCTTGATGGATACTCAGGTTTCTTCCAAATCCCAGTCGCACCAGAGGACCAGGAAAAGACCACTTTTACATGCCCATTCAGTACATTTGCGTATAGAAGGATACCATTTGGACTTTGCAACGCACCATCCACCTTCCAAAGATGCATGATGAGTATATTTTCTAAATATGTGGAAAAAATTATCGAAGTTTTTATGGATGATTTTACTGTGTATGGGAATTGTTTTGATGAATGCCTTAAAAACCTCACGGTAATTTTAAATAGGTTCATAGAATTTAATCTTGTCTTGAATTATGAAAAGTGTCATTTTATGGTAGACAAAGGTTTGATTCCAGGTCATATAGTTTTAGCTAGGGGAATTGAGATCGATAAGGTCAAAATTGACATTATAAATTCTTTGCTATATCCCTCTACTGTGAGGGAAATACGTTCTTTCCTTGGCCATGCAGGGTTTTACAGGCGTTTTATAAAGAACTTCTCAAAAGTAGCTAAACCACTGTCCGGATTATTGCAAAAGTATAAGAAATTTGAGTTCGGCCCAAAATACAATGAGGCTTTTTATCCACTCAAGCAGAAGTTGGTTTCTGCCCTTATAGTTCAACCACCAGATTGGAACTATCCCTTTGAAATTATGTGCGATGCAAACGAATGCAGTGTGGGGGCCGTGTTAGGGCAAAAGATAGACAAAGAGTCTCATGTCATTTTCTATGCCTCAAAAACCCTAGATGCTACACAAAGCAACTACACCACCATAGAAAAAGAACTCTTAGCTGTTGTATTTACTTTGGATAAATTTTGGTCATATTTATTGGGATCTAAAGTAATTATTTTTTCTGACCATGCAGCTCTCAGGTACTTGATCGCGATGAAAAAAGCAAAACCAAGGCTCATTAGATGGATTTTGCTACTCCAAGAGTTTGACATTGAGATTCGAGACGAAAAAGGGTGAGAAAACTTGGTAGCCGACCACTTGAGTTGGTTAAAAATACCTGATGATGACATTCATGTAAAGGATGAGTTCCCTGATGAGAGCCTATTTTTGACCGAGGCTCATTTCCCATGGTATACGGATATGGTAAATCTCCTAGCCACAGGTCCATTGCCATCAGGGTTAGCACGCTCCGCGAAGGACAAGCTTAGACGGGAGGCTCGATATTACATCTGGGATGACCCATACTTATGGAAACACTGTTCAGATCAGATAATAAGATGATGTGTTCCAAAAATCGAGGTAACCTCTATCCTTACTTTTTGTCATACCGAAGCTTTTGGAGGTCACTTTGGCCCTAAACAGACTACTCACAAGGTATTGGAGTGTGGGCTATATTGGCCCATAATTTTTCGGGACGCATATAATTTCTGTAAGTCTTGCGATAAATGCCAACATACATGTAACATCACTAAATGAAATCAAATGCCCTCATCCCCGATTCATGTATGTGAGATTTTTTATGTATGGGGCATCAATTTCATGGGCCCATTTATTTCTTCATTTGGAAACATATATATAATTCTTGTAGTAGATTATGTTTCTAAGTGGATAAAAGCAAAGCCTCCTTGCAATGATAATGCTAAAACTATTATGGAGTTTCTAAAACGAACTAATTTTTCTAGGTTTGGCACACATCGAGCTTTGATCAGCGATCGTGGAACCCATTTTTGCAATAAAGTCATGGAGACACCATTGAAAGAAAAAAGGAGTTCACCACCATATAGCTACAGCTTACCATCCCCAAACGAACGACCAAGCAGAAGTCTCGAACAAGGAAATTAAGACTATTTTGGAGAAAACAGTTCGGTCTAACCGAAAGGATTGGAGTCTTCGACTAAATGACGCACTTTGGGCCTATCCGACGATGTATAAGGGATCAATTGGCATGACCCCATATTGACTTGTTTTTGGCAAAGCTTGCCATCTGCCAGTGGACTTAGAACATAAAGCTTATTAGGTTGTTCGACAATGTAACATGGAGTTAGAACCCGCAGAGAGGGTAAGGAAATTAGACATCCAAGAATTGGAGGAAATTCGTAATGATGCCTACAAGAATACTCGCATTTATAAAGACTAGACAAAGTTGTTTCATGATACGAAAATAGCTCAGAAGCATTTTTTGGTAGGACAAAGTTTTACTTTATAGCTTCGTATTAAATTATTCCCAGGTAAGCTTCGATCTCGATGGCAAGGACTTTTTATTGTGACCAAAGTATTCACACATGGTGCGGTTGAAATAAAGAGTGAAGAATCGGTAAAGCGGTTCATAGTTAATGGCCAGCGGTTGAAGCCGTTTTACGAGAATTTTTAAGCCCACACGGTGGAAAAAATTCATCTAGAACCACCATAGAACCATTCATGGTGTCGAGCTAACGACGTTAAACAAGCGCTTGTTGGGAGGCAACCCAATTTTTATTTTTATTTATTTTTATTATTTTATTTTGTTTTGTTTTGTTTTGTTTCATTATTTATTATTTTATTGATAAAATTCTCTTGTTCTGTCTAGGTAAACTGAAGTGAAAATAGGGAGAAAAAAGAGAAAAACAAAAAAAAAATTTGCATGCAAACAACCCTTATCCTATCCCTATTCTAGCCAGGAATAATGTATCCCTGCTCCATGACTACCCTAAGCTTGCAGCCAAACACCCCAGCCTCTAGCCAAGCAAACCTCCTATACACCCCCAAACCCTAAAATTTACCCTATTTTTTTACCCAAAATCAAATTAAAACACCCCTCATCAGTCGTCGATTCTCCTTCCTCTTCCCCTACCGCCGACTTCTCAACCACCATAGTACAGACCCATAGTCGAGCCGTCGCTAAACCGTCTTTCACCCTCAACAGCAGTCGGCGCCATTTTTCGGCACCCTAAAACATTGACTTAGCCGACGCGTCATCACCCTCCTCCTCTCCGCCACGCGCCTCTCCATCTCCACCGCACGATTCACTCTTCTCAGCATCCTTCTTCTCCTCATCTTCTCCGCATGACCAGTACGCCTCGCCATCCCTTTCTTCCCCGCTTCGTGTGACACCAGCTCACTTTTCCTTTCCACTACGCACCGAGGCCGACCCTTCTCCCTCACCTCCGCTCGCCAGCCATTGTCACTATTCATTCACCGCAACCTCTTCCCCTTCACACAGTCTTGTTCTTTACGTTCCACCATTGTCACTATGGTCGGCGCCCGAGCCATCCCGCTGCTGGTCTCATCGTCGACCAACATACCCTTCAGCCCAACCAACATCATCGGTTGCCGGTTCCTCTATCAAATCTGACCCCGACAGTGCCGAACAGCCCATACATGCTGGCTCAATATCTACCCGTGGCCGCACCTACCGATCTCGCGTCAATATCCTGCCACCGGAGTGCCATTTACACGGTAATCTGACATTTACTTCCACCATCGTACGGGAAAGGTATGATCGTCTCCGACACAAACAAATAGTGCATTGAAAATGTTTATCAATAACTATTTTGGCTGCTTTGAATATTGAAACTGTTGTTGCAGATTATTTTCACAATATTGGTTGGGTTGAAAATTTTGATATTACTCACTGTGCTTATTACGAACTAGTTTTGGAGTTTTATTCTACCTTTCATTTTCAACGGCACAGAAACATGTCATTGGACACACCGGGTATTATAAAATTTCGGTTGCTTGGTACCACACATAGTTTATCCATCACTGATTTTAATATTGCCTTAGCTTTTGTGTCAGAGGAGTATGCTATGTCCACAGATTATGAGAACAGCCTATGTACTTTTCCTGCAGATTTTAAGGTTGTCGAGGCCTTTGCTTTATTAAAAAATAATGTCGAGACCATGTACAACCCTAAAACAATAAAGGATTTTTGGTTTCGTAACCCTGCTTTGTGTTACATACATCGTTATTTAGCTTATAGCTTTTCAGGCCAATGAGATGCTCTAGCTACCGTCTCAAAGACAGAAGTATTCTTATTATGGTGTATGTACACCGGTCGTCCGGTAAATTTGGGTTATTGGCATGCGCTTCAATTTAAACATGTTCTAAATGCAAAGCGTCCTCTCATTTTATGTTCTTTTATTACACAGTTGTTATTTTTTTTACATGGATCTAATGCTCCTATTTCATACTTCCATGTTGCTTGCCAGGTCGATCCATTAAATGCTCGCTGCCTCGACTCGATGGGATTGCTTCTTGGCACCCCTTTTTCCTTTAGTTTTGTCCCCCCAGGTGTCCGCTCTTTGTCGGCTGAACGACTCTTTCGGTAGCAAAATTAGCACATTGTTCGCAATCAAGAACAACCTCCGGTGACCATCAAGCAACGTTTGGAGTGCATTGAGGCACGGCTCGACACCCTCGGGCAGTAGATGGCTGATCTTATTGCCGCTTTGCGTGAACGAAAGTAATTACTTGGGGAGTTTTTCTGAACTTCTTTTTCCCTTCGCTTATTTATTTTATTCCACATCGAGGACAATGTGTTTTAAGTAGGGGGAAGCATTCCTCATTACTTCTGTCATTTTAAATGTTGTTTTTGATGTTGTTGCTTCTTTGATTGTTGTTGCCCATAAACTTTTTTTTAAGAATATTCTGCCTCTTTTCATGCCCAAGAATTTGACCACGACTTGCCCACTGTTTGATCTACATGCATGATTCTTGTCTACTGGGTTAGTTATGATTTTGTCTGTTTGATTTCATCTCCACTGTTTTATTTCTTTTAGGCTGAATAACTATAATTGATAAAGTTAACTCTATCTTGCTTATAGTAAAATTGATTAAGTCTAAATGTAAAGAGAACACTTAATGAAAATTGCATGCTAAATTTCTGTTCATGACTGTTAGATAGTTGTCGAAACTTATTTTTGACACTTGATTGTTTTCCCTAGTCCTCCAAATTAAAATTCTGTTTCATTATAAATTGTGATGCTTCTGTGATTATGAGTACAGCTTAAAACGTGACTGACTGAGTAACCAGGGTAGGGTGCTTGGGTTATCATCCTATTTCGAGTCAAAAGGTTGTGTGACGTGTTAGGTAATTCAGCTAACCAGAATTAAATAAATATTTTTAGGAATATGTTGGGCTGAGTAACCGGGGTGGGGTGCTTGGTTGTCATCTCTCTTCATTTCAAAAGGTTTGATATATTCTTAAGAAAAATATAATAAATTAGGAGTATATTGGGCTGAGTAACAGGCGTAGGGTGCTTGGCTGTCATCTCTCTTCGCGTCAAAAAGTTTGATGTATTCTTAAGCAATAATAATAATAATAATAATAATAATAATAATAATAATAATAATAATAATAATAATAATAATAATAATAAAGAAAAAAATAGAAAAGAAAAAAAAAGTATTAATAATAAAATTGCATTTGGGGACTAAAGGTGGAAACAAATAAGGTGTTTTGGAAAGTTTAGTAAATTACCTAATTTTCATGAAATAATCCAAGTTGATTTTAATTTTTGTGTGTATTAATTGGAATACTTTTTCAGATTTACTTAAAGAAAGCTAAAAGTTCTCATTATGCCTACTTTTTATAAAACTTCGGAGTGGTATTTCAATCATGGCAAAAGTTCTAATTTTTGCTATGGTTAAGAACCATACATGAGGGCAAGCATGGGCTAAGTAGGGGGAATTTGATAATACTCTAGAATGACATATTTTTATGTATTAATTATATGTTTATTTTAAGTATGATCCTACTAATTTGAGCTTTTTATGGTTTTTTATCTTACAGGGACTAAATTGATGACAAAAAGAAATTTAGGGGCTAAAAGCGTGAATTTGAAGTTAAACTGGGCCAGCATGCAAAGTAGGAGAGAAGTGGTGTCGAAAATGCAAAGTGTGGAAGATTTTGGGAGAAAAAATGCAAAAGAAGAGATTTTATAGCACAAGACTCTATTTAATTTTTAATTATATTAGGATAATTATTAAGGATTATTATTTAGATTTAATTTTAACATTTATCTTTAATTATCTTTATTTATTTGTATTCATCTTTTAGAATTTAATTAGGAATAGGCTAGGTTTCTTAGTACTATAAATAGGGGATGGAGTGACACAAATTTCACTCATCTTTCTGTAAACACTCTCTCCCCCATTAAGTTTAGCCTTTTGTTCTTTCCATATTTTTTCAATAATCTCATTTCCATTACTTTTATTTTTTCCCAAAAATCATGAGCCACTAAATCTATCTAGCCGAAGGTTGTCAAAGTTCCCCAAAAAGGGTTAATGAGGCTTACAATCCGTACTTAGCCTTCTCAACGTATATTCATCATTTCTCCGCATTTCAGGGCTGACACTTCCATCCATGACCCTTAAAAGGTGATCTTTTCAATGTGTGCAAGGAACAGTCGCTTTGTATATTTTGGGAAGGTTGCACAGTCGATTCGTTAACTTACTGCGTCAAAGGTTGACGAGCCCAAGAGACAAAATGGCGTGGCATTCGCCATTGAGAAACAATGATCTAGCATAAGATGGTCCCACAGAAGCAATTGTTGGCTAGAGTCAGGTTTCTTTAAAACACAAGTCTAAATTCTTGGAGCTGGTGGTCGTAGGTGTCCTCTTCCACTATAACTGGCTTATTCTGTCTAAGAAGGATCACCTAAAATCTGAGGATTGAACCCAAGGCGGATCGAGACAACCGGAGGCTGGAATCTCCCTATAAGAAACTATTTCTCAACTCTATTTATCTCTACCATTTATTTTTAATTTTTTCACTTTCAATTAAATCAAAACTTTTAATTCTATTTTTTTCCAGGTACGCAGGTTTTCTTTGGCACGATTCTGTCCATGATTTCGAGGAACAAGCAATTGTGCAAATCCGGTCTCTGAGGATTTGACCCTACTTCCCTTATACTATTATTTTTATTATTTTTATAGGGATAGGATATTTTTGGTGCTCTCAATGACCGCATCATTAACTGAGGAAAAGGAAAGGTTTCGAATTAGTAGATTATATACGTGAACAAGTGTTGAGGTAAGTTCGTGGAACTTAATCGGGCATGTAAATATGTTTAATTGAATGTTGTGTTTGTAAGGAATGTCACTTATATTGACGGGCATTACTTGAATGCTATAATGAGAAATTTAATACATGCTTGAATGGTGATAAAGGGTTAAGTCCCGATTTAATATTGAACTCCGATGAATATATGTGCTTTCCCGAAATGGATGAGGTCCTGCATTTGTTGCAGATGAGATTTAGCTTAGAAGATTAATCCTATTGACCTCATTATAGAAATGACTTAGCCTAGACGGGTAATCATGATATAATATCTTTCGAGTATACATTATGATTAGGGTTTAGCCTTGACTGGCAATCCTAATTAAGCTCTTTTGAGCAAACATTGTATAAAGGATTTAGCCTGGACTGGTAATCCTATTATACGATATGTGGCTCGAGAGTGTGTTCTTGATTAAGTACCCTAATGGGCGCCCTTAAATATGAAATTGACGGATTATTGAATTGTACACCTCGAGTGTACTACTTGAGCATCCATCAGAATTTCAATGATTCAACGGACATAGAACTCTTGACATGGTATGAGAGTTATGAGATGAAATGATAATGACTTGAATGGATATTGCATGATGAGCTCATTTATGTTTACTTGATTGATATGAAGACTTTGGTGACAAACATGTTTGATTGAATGCATGTGTTTAGGCAATTTTGCTAATGGATGGAAAACATGATATTGTATTCCTAGATTAATAAACCGGATTGGTAAGTTTAGTTTCCGTTATACGAACTTACTAAGCATGTAATGCTTACTCCGTTTTATTTTCCCCTATTTTATAGTAATCGGAAGCTCGCGAAGGTTGGAGATTATTGGAGCATCGTTACACTATCAACTAGTCATTTTCGGTATACTTAGCAAAATCATTTTGGTATAATGGCATGTATAGGACAGCTTGGCCAATGGTGGCTCACAAAATGATGGTTCGTAACCTAGCCATTGGAATGGCTAGTAATGGCTTATTTTGGTATGATTAATTAGGTTATTATGATATATTCATATGTGTTATGTTAAGTATAAGTGATCAAATGATTCTAATGCCTAAGTTAATCCAATGTAAGTTTAATAACACATATGCATTTTATGATATGTCGTGATGAATGATGGAATTGTTTAATTTGAATGCTTAGAATGATTGGTATTGGATGTGTGTTTCAGGTGCAAGTCATAGGTGTGATTTTGGGTGAGAAATGAAGCTGGAAATGGCTTTATTTTCCATACGGGCGTGTGTCTAGACTGTGTGTGACACATGGCCTGATACATAGGCATGTGCTTAGGCCGTGTGTCCCTTGTACCTAAATTTTGAGAAACAGAATGCTCATAATTGAGCACACAAGTAGAGACACTGGTGTGTGTCTCAGCCATGTGTGCTACACGGCTTGGAACACGGGCATGTGTCTTGGCCGTGTGAAACCTGCACCTAATTTCAAATAAAATTAAATTCTCCACACGGCCTAGCACACAGGCGTGTGACTTCAATTTCTTCATTCTTGTAGGTCAGAAAGTTACACGGGTTAGGGACACGGGCGTGTGAGTCGACTTGGCCTGACCACACGGGCATGTCCCTAGACCACACGGGCGTGTGAGCCCTGCACCTTGCAAAATTTTTGAAATTTTGCGAAAAATTCTTAGAGTTCCCGATTAAGTCCCAACTTGATTCTAATGCTCGTATTGGGCTTCGAGGGTCCAATCAAAGAACGTTTTGAATAATCTCGGTGAATGAATAGTTATTAACATGAAATGTCTGTAAATGTTCTGAAAATTTTTGGTAATGCTTCGTAACCCTATTCCGACGATGGATACAGGTTAGGGGTGTTACATTTAGTGGTATCAGAGTGACGATTTAGCCGATTTTTGGATTTGACGTAGCAAACAGGAGTTTAGCTATACATGTCATTATATAATTTGTGATAGTGATGACTACTGATCATTTTAAATGTGTTTTTCATATAGTAATGTCATCCAACCGAGCTAGAGTTCAATCCTATGAAGCTGAGAGCAATGCTCTCAGCTTCAGTTCAAAGAGTTGCGTCTGCGTCTGGTAGTGAAAGGCCCGTGTCTGAGGGCCGAAGTGAGGAGGCAAAACAAGCCTTCTTTCAAATGATGAATGAAATGTTTACACAGTATCTGAGAACAAACCCCGTTGTACAACGACCTCCCCCACTTGCTCCTCAACCGGTTCCTGAGGTACCACAGGGTGCTGAAACTGCTAGAATTGGTAAGCCTTTGATAGATAGAATCAGTAAGCATAGGGCGGAAGAATTTAGAGCTACCGCAGATGATGATCCAAAAAAGGCTGAATTTTGGTTGGAAAATACCATTCGAGTTTTTGATGAATTATCCTGTACACCTGCCGAATGTCTAAAATGTGCAGTGTCTTTACTAAAAGATATAACTTACCATTTGTGGAATACCATAACTTCAGTTGTACCGAGAGAGAACGTTACATGGGAATTCTTCCAAGCTGAATTCCAAAAGAAATATGTTAGTCAGAGATTCATGGATCAGAAAAAGAAAGAATTTTTAGAACTCAAGCAGGGAAACATGAATGTATCCGAATATGAAGGAGAATTTGTTCGGTTAAGCGAGTATGCCAGAGAATGGGTTCTAACCGAGGCTGAGATGTGTAAACGCTTTGAAGAGGGTTTAAATGAAGATATCAAGTTATTGATTGGAATTCTCGAAATAAGGGAATTTGCAGCGCTAGCCAGTCGAGCACACAAAGCTGAGGAATTGAGTAAAGAAAATAAACAAGTTGAAAGAGAGGCTCGGGTTTCTGGAAAAAGAACTATGAGTAAGTCACAATCATTTACTTCTAAGAAATTAAAGAAGTATTATGACCGTGTGGCCACTTCTACAAGATATTCTGGAAGAGAGTGGGGCTCTCAACGTTCTAACCCGAGGTCTTTATCTCTATCTATGACCAGTGTGGGTAGTGTTGGTAATCCCAAACTGAAATGTAAACATTGTAACAAATTTCATCATGGGGAATGTTGGTCTAAAAGTGGAGCTTGTTTTGGATGTGGTTCACTTGACCATTTCCTTAGGGATTGTCCCGAAAGAGTTGAAAAAGAGATAGAACCAGCTCCAAAGCCTAGTTATCTTGCCTCGAGAGGCAGACCACCCCGTCATCCCGACAATGTTGGTGGTAGTCGAGGTACTACCAAGGATACAGCAGTTAGATCTAAGGCACGAGCACCTGCAAGGACATATGTTATTCGTGCTAGAGAGGATGCCTCTGCACCAGACGTTATTACTGGTACGTTTTCTCTACTTGATACTTATATTACTGCTTTGATTGATCCTGGTTCCACACATTCTTACATATGCACGAACTTAGTGACTGTTAAAAATTTACATGTTGAATTCATTGAATTTGTGGTTAAAGTTTCAAACCCCTTGGGCCAGTGTGTTATGGTGGATAAAGTTTGTAAGAACTGTCCATTAATGGTAAAAGGTTATTGCTTTTCGGCTGACGTGATATTATTTCCATTTGATGAATTTGATGTGATTTTGGGAATGGATTGGTTAACCTGATATGATGCAGTGGTGAATTGTAAGCAGAAATATCTTGTATTTAAATGTGAGAGTGGTGAATTACTTCATGTTGAATCTGATAAACTGGATGGATTACCTAATGTGATTTCAGAATAACAGCACAGAAATATGTCATAAAAGATTATGAAGCTTACCTCGCATATATGTTGGATTCTAAAGTTTCTAAGTCAAAGATTCAGTTAGTATCGGTTGTATGTGAATTTCTTGATGTGTTCCCAGAAGTATTAATTGGTTTACCACCAGATAGAGAAGTAGAATTCTCTATAGATCTTGTTCCGGGTACAACACCTATATCTATAGCACCTTACAGGATGGCTCCTACTGAATTGAAAGAGATGAAAGTACAGTTGCAAGAGTTGATTGACAGATGTTTTGCTGGACCTAGTATCTCACCTTGGGGTGCACCGGTTCTATTTGTAGAGAAGAAGGATAGATCGTTGAGGCTGTGTATTGATTACAGACAGCTCAACAAAGTTACAATAAAGAACAAGTATTCTTTACCTCGTATCGATGACTTGTTTGACCAGTTAAAATGTGCCACTGTATTTTCCAAGATTGATCTTCGTTCTAGCTATTATCAACTATGGTTAAAAGATTCAGATGTACCAAAGACAAATTTTAGAACTAGGTATGGACACTATGAGTTTCTTGTGATGCCATTCGGCTTGACAAATGTACCTGTAGTGTTTATAAATCTGATGAACAGACGTATTTAGACAATTTTGTGGTGGTATTTATAGATAATATTTTAGTTTACTCCCGAGATGAAAATGAAAATGCTGAGCATTTGAGAAAAGTGTTGCAAACTTTGCGAGAGAAACAATTGTATGCCAAAATTAGTAAATGTGAATTTTGGCTACGAGAAGTTAGTTTTCTTTAGCTTATAGTATCTGCTGAAGGTGTCAGGGTGGACCCGAATAAAATTTCGGCCATTGTAAACTGGAAGCCACTGGAGTATGTGTCTGAAGTCCAAAGTTTTCTGGGACTAGCTGGTTATTATCAGAGGTTTGTAAAAAAAAATTTCCATGATAGCTTCTCTGATGACTCGTTTACTATAGAAAGATGTAAAGTTTGAGTTGACTGAGAAATGCCATCAGAGTTTTGATAGATTAAAAGCTTTATTGACAGAAGCACCAGTGTTAGTTCAGCCTGAATTGGGTAAGGAATTTATAGTTTACAGTGATGCGTCATTGAATGGTTTAGGCTGTGTTTTGATGCAAAAAGGTAAAGTAGTAGCCTATGCTTCAAGACAGCTAAAACCACATGAAAGAAACTACCCGACACATGATCTTGAATTGGCAGCCATTGTGTTCGTATTGAAAATCTGGCGACATTACTTGTTTGGTGAAAAATGTCACATATTCACTGATCATAAAAGTCTAACATATCTAATGTCACAGACAGATTTGAATTTGAGACAGTGAGATGGCATGAATTACTGAATGATTACAATCTTGTTATTGAATACCATCCGGGAAAAGCTAACGTAGTGGCAGATGCTTTTACCAGAAAATCCTTGTATACTTTGCGAGCAATGAATACCCGATTATCGTTGTCTGATGATGGTTCAATCATAGCTGAGTTAAGAGCTAGACCAATGTTTTCACAACAAATCTCTAAAGCTCAAAAAAATGATGGTAAGTTGCAAGCAAAACAAATACAGAGTGAATCAACTCCTGACTCAGAATTTCAGATCGGGACTGATGGTTGTTTGTTATTCAGAGGCAGAGTATGTGTACCAAAAGGTTCAGAACTAGTACATAACATTTTGAATGAAGCTCATAACGGTAACATGTCTATACATCCTGGTAGTAATAAAATGTATAATGATCTGAAAAAGATGTACTGGTGGCTAGGAATGAAACAGGATATCTCTGTGTTTGTATCTAAATGTTTGATATGTCAGCAAGTGAAAGCTGAACACCAGTTGCCTTTTGGACTGTCACAGCTAGTCATGATACTAGAATGGAAATGGGAAAGAATTACCATGGACTTTGTATTGGGGTTACCCCTGTCTCCCAAGAAGAAAGATGCTATTTGGGTGATTGTTGTACGATTGACAAAGTCTGCACGCTTTATTCCGGTACGTATAGATTTTTCCTTGGATAGATTGGCTGAATTATATGTCTCTGAGATTGTCAGATTGCATGGAGTGCCTATCTCCATTATTTCAGATAGAGACCCTCGGTTTACATCTCAATTCTGGAGCAAATTGCAAGAAGCTCTGGGTACTCAGTTGCACTTTAGCACTGCATTTCATCCCCAGATAGATGGTTAATCTGAATGGGTAATACAGATCTTGGAAGATATGCTTCGATGTTGTATACTTGAGTTTGAAGGTAACTGGGAAAGGTATTTTCCTTTGGTTGAATTTGCTTATAATAACAACTACCAGTCAACATCAGAATGGCCCCGTATGAGGCCTTGTATGGTTGCAAATGTAGAACTCCATTGTATTGGATAGAACTTATTGAGAAAAAGTTACATGGAGTTGACCTAGTACTTGAAACCAAGGAAAAAGTGAAAGTAATCCGAGACAGTTTGAAACCAACCTCTGATAGTCAAAAGTCCTATGCTGATCTTAAATGAAAGGAAATAGATTTTCAAGTCGTTGACAAGGTATTCTTGAAAGTATCACCCTGGAAGAAAGTTCTTCGATTTGGTCGCGAAGGAAAACTAAGTCCACGGTTCATTGGAACATATGATATTACAGAAAGAATTAGACCGGTTGCATATCGGTTAGCTTTACCACCAGAACTTGCTCGGATTCATAATGTTTTTCATATGTCTATGCTACGATGGTATCGATCCGATCCCTCACATGTTATCTCTCAGACAGAGGTAGAGATTCAACCTGATATGACATATAGTGAAGAACTGATCAAGATCTTAGCTTGGGAAACAAAAGAGTTAAGTAATAAAAAGGTAGCTTTAGTAAAAGTTCTTTGGCAACGTCACGGTATAGAAAAGGCTACCTGGGAATTGGAGGACACTATGAGGAAGCAATACCCGAATCTTTTTTACTAGTAAGATTTTCGAGGTTGAAAATCCTTAAGGGGGAGAGTTGTAACAGCCCATTTTTTAGTGAAATCGGAACAATGGTTTCGGGACCACAAATTCGATCCGTAAATAAAGTTTATTTTTATTTTATTATATGGTCTGTATTATGATAGATATGTCGTGTGAAAATTTTGATACGAAAATTTTATCGATTAAGTGTTTAATTACTAAAAGGACTAAATTGCATAAAATGCGAAAGTTGAATTCTAGTAGTTATAAGGATTAAATAGCTATGGAATTCAAAACTAGATGTCCTTATATGGTAATTAGACCATTAAAGAAAAGTATGTAGATTTTGGTGACTCATCCATGGAAATTTAGAAAAATGGCAAAAACTAAATTGGAAATTGAAATAATTAATGAAATAAAATGATGATAAAAGATATCATCGTATTATTTTTGTCATATTCAACCCTAAAACACATGGAAACCCTAGAAGAGATAGAAGAAACTTTCAAGTCTTAATTGGATAAATTTTCTTATCCCGTTTTTAGTAATTTTGATATTTTTGAAACCAGGATAGCTTGATCTACCTATTTGGGGGATTACTTTGAAAAATTATCAAGGTATAAAATTTGGGTCATGGATGAATATGCTGAAAATTAGAAATTTATGGTAGAAAATGAAAGGTTGTTGATAGGTGAACAACTTTTACAAAGTGATTTTTGATGAAAACATGATTTAGGGACTAAAATGTAAAGTTGTGAAATTTGATGAAAAATTCTGAATTTTTATGAATACATGTGCCGTAAATTTTGTAATGGGATTTTGTTTAGGCTTGGAATAGGGAGTAAATTGCACAAGTTTCATTTTCTGAGCCTAGGGATGAAATGGGAATTTAGGGAAAAGTTAGGGGCAAAATGGTAATTTTTGCCTAGAACATATATTGAGTCCAAATGAGTATGAAATATGAGAAATTGATGATTTAAGATATTTATATAGATTCAAACAAGACAAATTCGAGGTTAGACTGAGGAAAAGAAAACGTTTCGAATTAGTAGATTATATACACGAACATGTGTCGAGGTAAGTTCGTGTAACTTAATTGGGCATGTAAATATGTTTAATTGAATGTTGTGTTTGTAAGGAATGTGACTTATATTGATGTACATTACTTGAATGCTATAATGAGAAATTTAATACATGCTTGAATGGAGAAAAAGGGTTAAGTCCCGATTGAATATTGAATTCCAATGAATATATGTGCTTTCCCGAAATAGATAAGGTCTTGCATTTGTTGCAGATGGGATTTAGCTCAGAAGATTATTCCTATTGACCTCATTATAGAAAGGATTTAACCCGGACGGGTAATCCTGATATAATACTTCTCAAGTATACGTTACAATTAGGGTTTAGCCTTGACTGGTAATCCTAATTGAGCTCTTTTAAGCATACATTATATAAAGGATTTAGCCTGGACTGATAATCCTATTATATGATATGTGGCTCGAGAGTGTGTTCTTGATTAACTACCCTAATGGGTGCCCTTGAATATGAAATTGACGAATTATTGAATTGTACACCTCGAGTGTACTACTTGAGCATCCATCGGAATTTCAATGATTCAACGGACATAGAACTCTTGACAGGGTATGACAATTATGAGATGAAACGATAATAACTTGAATGGATATTACATGATAAGCTCATCTATGTTTACTTGATTGATATGAAGATTTTGGTGACTAACATGTTTGATTGAATGCATGTGTTTAGGTAATCTCGCTAATGGATGGAAAACATGATATTGTATGCTTAGATTAATAAACAGGATTGGTAAGTTTAGTTTCCGTTATACGAACTTACTAAGCATGTAATGCTTACTCTGTTTTATTTTTCCTTATTTTATAGTGCTCAGAAGCTTGCGAAAGTTGGAAATCATTGGAGCATCGTCACACTATCAACTAGTCATTTTGGGTATACTTAGTAAAATCATTTTGGTATAATGGCATGTATAGGACAACTTGGCCAATGGTGGCTCACAAAATGATGTTTTATAACCTAGCCATTGGAATGGCTAGTAATGGCTTATTTTGGTATGATTAAGTAGGTTATTATGATATATTCATATGTGTTATGTTTAGTATAAGTGATCAAATGATGCTAATGCCTAAGTTAATCCAAGGTAAGTTTAATAACACATATGCATTTAATGGTATGTCATGATGAATGATGGAATTGTTTAATTTGAATGCTTGGACTAGTTCGTATTGGATGTGGGTTTCAAGTGTAGGTCATGGGTGTGATTTTGGGTGAGAAATGAAGCTAGAAATGGCTTTATTTTGTCCACACTAGCAGACACACGGGCGTGTGTCTAGATCGTGTGTAACACACGGGCGTGTGTCTAGACCGTGTGTAACACACGGCCTAGTACACGGGCGTGTGATTAGGCCGTGTGTCCCCTGCTCCTAAATTTTGAGAAATAGAATGCTCAGAATTGAGCACACGGGTAGAGATACAAGCGTGTGTCTCAGCCGTGTGTGCTACACGGCCTAGAACACAGGCATGTGTCTTGGCCGTGTGAAACCTACACCTAATTTCGATTAAATTTAAATTCGCCACACGGCCTAGCACACGGGCTTGTGACTTGGCCGTGTGACTTCAATTTCTTCATGCTTGCAAGTCAGAGAGTTACACGGGTTAAGGACATGGGCGTGTGAGACCACACAGCCTGACCACACGGGCGTGTCCCTAGACCACATGGGCTTGTGAGCCCTGCACCTTGCAAAATTTTTGAACTTTTGCGAAAAATTCTTAGAGTCCTCAATTAAGTCCCAACTGGATTCTAATGCTCGTATTGGGCCTCGAGGGTCCAATCAAGGGACGTTTTGAGTGAATGAATAGTGATTAACATGAAATGCCTATAAATGTTCTAAAAATTTTAAGTAACGCTTTGTAACCCTATTCCGACGATGGATACGGGCTAGGGGTGTTACATTTACCATTTTTCCAACTATTTCATGAACCAAGATTAAGCATACTATCACCACCCATGCATTCGTCACATGCTATATAAGCATACCATAAGAAACTTTAAATTCAACCTTATACAAGGCAACCATTATAGTACAATACAACTTCAACTTATAACTTCAAACCAACAACCCAAAGATCACTTATATACATACCAAAAAACCAGAATAAACGAGTCACAATCTATCGAGACTAAAGCTTGATAATGTGAGCCTTGAACTTGATCCAACTGCCTATTTCCGTAAAACGTCAACTACAAAAAACATGCCAAGAAATAGTGTAACAGGCCGGTTTTAGCTAAATCAGAATAGTGGTTTTAGAACCACAAATTCGAGGTTAAAAAATTATTTTAATATTATTTTTGGTGCTTATAGCATGTGATTATATATGTGTGAAAGTTTCATGATTTAATTTTATCGATTGGATGTCTAATTTGATAAAAGGACTAAATCGCGTAAAATGTAAAAGTTGCATTTTAATTGTTTAAGTGATTAATTGCAATGAATAATTAAATGTGAAGTCCTTATTTTGTTAATAAACCATTGATAGTGGAAATGGACATAAATGGCCTTGAATTATGTGATTTATAATGTTTTAACTAAAGGATAAAATGATAATTAGTGAATTAAGTTATATCAACTTGTTGGTACTTTATATGGTATATGGCATGTATAGGCTAGTGTTAAGATGATATGTTTTGAGTTGTAATTTTAGCGATGAGAGTTGGCATGTAAATGATGTACTTGTTGGTGTGTATTTGGCCATCTAAGTTGGCTTAATTTATGAATTTGGTAAGTTATATGTGATGTATATATGGCCTTGTGTTTTGGCATGTTTGGTATGATTGTTGTGATGGCTAAGTGGTTAATTGTTTTGATTATTTACCAATGATATATCATAGTTGATTTGGTAGTATATAGGGATGATGAATTGTTATATTTTGTGGCATGAATTAGTTGATAAAATGATGAGAAAAATGCATAGGGAAGATAGGTGAAATGATTGGTAATGATATATTGTTTTAGTATGTTTATGGTTATGATTTGAGTAGTGAAATGGTTGAAGATGAAATGGCATGATTTGTATATGAATGGGCATGTTTTGGTTGCCTATAAATGTGTTGAAATGGTATTAATTTGGATGTACAGGTGACCATGAGAACGGGTGGCAAATTGGCCTTACAAATGGCCTATTCTTGTCCGCACGGGAAGAGAGAAAGGCGTGTGTCTCAGCAGTGTGCAACACACGATCATGATACACGGTCGTGTGTCCCCTGGTGTTGAAATTGAATTGAAGTTAGTATGCTCCACACGGCCTCACACACGGGCTTGTGACCGGTCGTGTGGCACAAGCCAGTATACCCCCTAAATGGCACACAGCCTAGCACACGGGTGTGTGACTTGGCCATGTTGCATTAAGTCAGTATACCCTACAAGATTGGCACAGCCTGGCACACGGGCGTGTGTGGCCATTTCGAAGGGCACACGGGCATGTGGTCAGCCGTGTGACCCAAGTTAGTATGTATGCCCTGTTTTCACACGATCTGAGACACAGGCGTGTCTGGAGCCGTGTGAGGCACACGGCCTGTTCACACGGGTGTGTGACCCTTGTATGTTTGAAAAATTTCTAAGTTTTTGAGAATTTTTGTAAGTTACCGATTTAGTCCCAAACCACTTCTAAAGCATGTTTAAGGCCTCGTAGGCCCTTATAAGGGACAATGTGATTATGATTGAATGGATGCATAAATGTATGTTGTATGTTTTGATTTGATCGATAATGCCTCGTAACCCTATTCTGGCGACGGATACGGGTTAGGGGTGTTACAAATTGAGTAAGCTTATAAAGCTTAATAGGTTCATAGGTATTTAGACAAAACTCTTACCTCAGTTTGCAACTAAGTAAATAGATAAAACTAATTTAATACGATATCCTGTTAATACATTAACAATCACAAGGTGAGCATTTCACGTATCAATCATTGTAACACACCAAACCCGGCCCAAACACTACAACCGGATCTAGCATGTCACTAAAAAGATTTCGTAAAAGATGTCGCAATTTTGGGAAATATTTTTCTTGTATTTAGTCTTCTGTTCGGGAAAACGTAATAACTTGATAAGTTTAAATAAGACAGAAATTTAATTTGTTGATTTATGAATTAAAACCAAAATCTTAATACATGCCTTAGTTTAATTAAAATTAAGTGTCTAAAAAAATAATAATAAAAGCCCAAAATAAAAGCCAAAACAAAGTATAATAGTCTAATGGCCCGTGGCCTTATTACAACCATATTTAAAACCCACTTCAAATAAGTATCTTGAAAATAAATAAATGAAATAAAGTCTTTTGTGGAAGTCCTTAGTCCTCTATTGCATGGCCACCATGCTCTCCTCTCCAGCCCGGTCCGATACGCTAAGTGTCACCTGAAATTGTTAAAATAATAGGGTGAGTCGCGAGACTCAATGTGCAACCCTCGTGCACCATCAGATTGGGCCTTAGCCCACAGATCAGAATATAAACATAATATAGAAGATAACATACATAAAACCCAACCCAATCCTAGGTTTCCATTCGCTACACACCACCCTTACCTGCCAATCACACCATTGGGGATTTCTACAATCAACCCACACCGCTACACACCATCGATGGCAGTCATGCTGCAGTTAGCTGCTCATCGTCAAAGTTGTGTCAGAGTCACCAGGCTGAAATGGCATAAGCCACCAGAACAGATCATTCCCCTTTCATTAATCACCCAACACCAAGCATACATAGAAATCAACATATGACACTAACCTGATATTTAGCCTTTACCTTCTCGGGTTTTCAAGCGTTATGCCGGGATTTTGGCATTTAACCGAATATAGCAGATTTATACATATATATATATATTAGCAACCAATCTAATAGTGTGAAAGGTTACACACTTGATTAATGTCGATGCCCTTGCTAAACCGATCTACAACTTTGCTCAAAAAGCCGGAAAGATGTGAAAATAGGGCCTCTCCTATAATCGGCCAAGGGTTAATAAATACCCGAATTTACACTTTGAAACTAAGATTCTTCTTACCTTGTAGTCCTGAAAGTAACACGATTCGAGTGTTACCAAACTATAACTTAGAGATCTATGCGATTGGCCCCACTTCAGATCCCGGAATGCCGAAAATAAGAGAAAAACAATAGATTAGTCACTAGATAGCCATTCGACTAGGGACTTTGAAAAGCCGAAAAAGATTTGGATTTCACAAATCGATACTTACCTAAAATTCCCTTCAAATTTCGGCACAAGCAGGCTCCACTAAAGAAGATTCGGCAACATCAGGAGGTGTGATCTAAGGATTTCAGCTTTTAGAAGATTTAAGAATTGAAGAGATGGCAAAGAGAGATTCGGCCAATGAATATTAAGGGGAGAATAGAATAATAGAGATGTAGTTTCGGCTTTTGAGAGGAAGAAGATGAGAAAAGAAAATAAAAGAGATGCTTCAAGATTTCGGCACCCCCCTCTGCATATAGAAAACCGATTTCTCCCCTTAGCAGAGGTTGATTTTCGGCCAACACTGCCACACATGATAGCTCTTATCCCTTCCCCCTTATCTTAATCTATTATCTTCTCAAAAATAGCCCTAATTCCTCTCTTCATTATCTGCCTATTATCCCCATAATTAATCATAATAAAATTCCCTAAAAATTAGCCTTGTGCCGTCCCTCCCCTTACTCATTTAAGTGCCGAATTTTAGCCCTAGAACTTGGGCTTCAAGCTGCCAAAATTTGGGCCCTTCTCATGCACTAGTGACGCCACCCTTTTCCTTCCTTGTGGTAACTTTGGCCCCCAAGCCCAATTTGACATTTTTAACTTAGATGCCTACTTTAAAACTTCATAATACCCAAACAGAATATTTTAACTGAGATCTCAGCCCATTCCTGAGCCCAATTAGTACCTCAAATCCTCAAATTAAAGTTTTAAGCATTCAAACACATAAAATGCACAGACCCAATTATTCAGGATGTTACAGTTCTACCCCCCTTAAAATAAATTTCGGCCTCGAAATATTACCTGATCAAAAGAGATGGGGATACTGCTGTCGTACAACACCCTCTGGCTCCCACGTCGCCTCTTCTGCGTCGTGATTTCGCCACAAAACTTTGACCAAAGGGACGGACTTCCTTCTCACCAAGATTTGCACTGGTTCTTCCTCAAAAGATAAATCTGGTCTTACTTCAATCTCTTCCACCGGCACCACATGCGATGGATCAGAACGATAACATCTTAGCATCGAGACATGAAACACGTCATTATCTGTTCCAACTCTGAAAGCAACTCCAAACGATAAGCCATTGGCCCCACGCGTTCCAATACCCGATATGGCCCAATAAACCGAGGACTTAGCTTACCCTTTCGTCCAAACCTCATTGCCTTCTTCCACGAAGATACCTTCAGGAAGACTTGGTCTCCTACTGTAAATTCCATCTCCTTTCGTTTTAGATCCGCATAAGACTTCTGTCGATCAGACGCTTCCTTCAACCGAGCCCGTATTAACTTAACTTTCTCCTCCATTTCTGAGATTAACTCTGGACCCAACACCTGAAATTCACCCAACTCCATCCAACAAGTAGGAGTACAACATCTCCGTCCGTATAATGCTTCGTAAGGCGCCATCTGAATACTGGATTGATGGCTGTTATTGTATGCGAATTCTGCCAAAGGCAAATATTCCTCCCAACTACCCCTAAAATCAATGATACAACCCCTTCGCATATCCTCCAAGATCTGAATTACCCTTTCAGACTGACCATCAGTCTGTGGGTGAAAAGCGGTACTAAAGTCTAACCTTGTTCCCATTACTTGATGAAGAGCCTTCCAAAATCGTGACGTGAACCTAGGTCCCTATCTGATGTAATTGACACAGGTACACCATGTAACCTCACAACCTCAGCCACGTACAACTTAGCCAACCTTTGCAGATAGTAGTCAACACGAATCGGTATGAAGTGAGCAGATTTCGTCAGTCGATCCACAATCACCCAAATTGAATCCTTCTTAGTGGGCGTAAGGGGTAACCCACTAACAAAATCCATCGTGATTCTCTCTCATTTCCATTGCGGAATCTTCACCAATTGCAACAACCCCGAAGGCAACTGGTGTTCCACTTTCACCTGCTGACACGTCAAGCACTTTCCCACGAACTCCGTCACTTCTCGCTTCAGACCTGGCCACCAGAATTGCTCTCGCAAGTCCCGATACATCTTAACCCCTCTAGGGTGCATAGCGTAAGGACTACCATGCGACTCCTGAAGTATCATCCGCCTTAACTCCATATCCTTTGGCATACAAACTTTTTTACGAAAACACAAAATTCCATCACCATTTAAACTGTAGTCCTCTCCTTCACCATTCTGCACTTGTCGGATTCGAGTACTCAAAGCATCATCCAGAAGTTGCTTCTCTTTGATCTGACTTGTCCACAAAGGTCTTACTTGAAGTTCAGCTACCAAACTGCCATCTTCATACAGGCTAAGATGAGCGAACATCGCCCTCAAATCTGCTATCGCCTTCCTACTCAGCTTATCCGCCACCACGTTAGCCTTACCCGGGTGGTATTCGATCGAGCAGTCATAGTCCTTTAACAGCTCGACCCACCTTCTCTGCCTCAGATTCAACTCTTTCTGGGTAAGGATATACTTCAGACTCTTATGGTCCGTGTAAATAACCGACTTCTCCCCACACAGGTAATACCTCCAAATCTTCAGAGCAAACACTATCGCAGCCAATTCTAAGTCGTGCATAGGGTAGTTCAATTCATGCGGTCGCAACTGTCGAGACGCATATGCAACAACTTTTTCGTCTTACATCAACACACATCCCAAACCTGTGTGTGACGCATCACAGTAGACGGTAAATTCTTTTCCCGCCTCTGGCTGAATTAACACTGGCGCTTCCGTCAAAATTCTCTTCAGCTTCTCAAAGCTCTCCTACTGTTGGTCAGTCTATACAAACAATACTCCCTTCCTTAACAACTTAGTTAAAGGTGCCGCTATTGAAAAGAACCCCTCAGCAAATCTCCTGTAATACCCTGCCAATCCCAAGAAACTTCGAATTTTCGCCACAGACTTTGGCGGTTTCCAATCTAATACAGCTTTTATCTTTCGAGGGTCTACCCTAATTCCCTCTGCAGAAACTACATGCCCTAAGAAAGTCACCTCCTTCAGCCAGAACTCACACTTACTGAACTTTGTGTACAGCTGCTTCTCCCTTAGAATTTGCAACACCACACGAAGATGTGCATCATGCTCCTCCTTGGACTTGGAGTAAACCAAAATATCGTCGATGAACACCACCACGAACCGATCAAGGTATGGTTGAAACACACGGTTCATCATATCCATAAATGCTACTGGCGCGTTCGTCAAACCGAACGGCATCACCAAGAATTCATAATGACCGTAGCGTGTTCGAAACGCCGTCCTATGAATGTCCCCTTCCTTCACCTTTAACTGATGATAACCCGACCTTAGATCAATCTTCGAAAAGACCGAACCTCTTTTAAGCTGATCGAACAGGTCGTCGATTCTTGGCAATGGGTATTTGTTCTTAATCATCAACTTATTTAGTTGACGATAGTCCACACACATACACATGGATTCGTCCTTCTTTTTCACGAATAGGACCGGCGCTCCCCATGGAGACACACTCGGTCGGATAAATCCTCGATCCAAAAGCTTCTGGATCTGTGCTTTGAGTTCCACCAACTCCTTCGGTGCCATTCGATAAGGAGCAATGGATACCGGAGCTGTACCCGGAAGTAATTCTATTCCAAACTCCACCTCGCGATCCGGGGGGTAATCCTGGCAACTCCTCCGGAAAGACATCCGTGAAATCCTTAACTGTTTGAACCTCATCGGCAGTCACCTCCTTAGCATCCAACGCACTAATAAAAGCTAAGAATGCGTTGCATCCTTTCCGAGTCATCTTAACAGCCTTCAATGCCGATACTACGTTGGACAAATAGTTCCTTCTTTCTCCTAACACAACCACCTCCCCGCCTTCCGGGGTACTCAACACCACACGCTTGGTCTCACAATCCAACTTAGCACGATGCTTAGTCAATCAATCTATTCCTAAGATAAGATCAAACTCTCCAAATGGCAATTCCATTAAATCTGCCGGAAACACTACCCCTTGAGTCTCTAACGGTACATCCTTAAATAGCTTGTCCACTACCCTAGTTTGTCCTAGCGGACTAACCACGATCATCTTCCTAGTAGTTGTTTCAGAGTCTATACTTAAGGTCTCAGATACCGAACATGCAACATAGGAGTGGGTTGACCCAATATCAATCAAGGCAAGAAAAGGGTTATCAGCAATAAGAAACGTACCGGTTATGACATCCGGTGTGTCACCATCCTCCTGTCGACGAACTGCATAAACTAGACCCGGCTGCCTCACATCTACATTACCTGCACCTCTACCAGGTGCTCCACGATCACGACCAGCCCCATTTCCACCTCTACCTGAACCACGACCCCTCGGTCCAGGCTGATCACCTCTTCTAGTCTGATCAGAACCTCGGCCCGCTGGCTGTACCTGATCCACTTGGGGACAGTCCTTAATCAGATGCTCCGTGGATCCACACCTGAAACATCCACCCGTTCTTCTTCTGTACTCCCCAGAATGTGCTTTCCCGCACCAATTACATAATCGATTCTAATTCCCTGCAGCAGGTGTCGGAGCACGAGCTGGCCCATCAGACCTAGGCCTTTTCTGTAAATTCCCAGATGCTCCTGCTGGCCCAAAATTTCTCTTATTCCTTCCTCGCTCCTTAGCTCTTTCCTGTCTCTCAGACCGTTTTACCTCCTCAGCTATCTTAACCTTTTCCACCAAAACCGCAAAATCTCTCTCTCTCTCTGCGGTGCTATCAAAACCCTTAACTCATTCCATAATCCATCCTCGAACCGAACACAACGTTCATATTCAGTTGCTACCATTCCTCGAGCGTAGCGTCTCAAACGCAGAAACTCCGCCTCATATTCAGCCACAGATTTACTTCCCTGCATCAGATTAAAAAATGCCTTCCTCTGTGCATCCACATAGCTGGCCCCAACATACTTTCCCTGGAATGACTGCTTAAAGAAATCCCAGTCAATCTGACCTATTGCAGTACCTTCCTTCATCATGAGCCACCACTGATAAGCCTCGTCTCGAAGAAGAGACACGACTCCTTTCAACTTCTCCTTCACCGTGAAATCTAAGTCATCCATTATGCGCTCAGTCGCTTCCATCCAATACTCAGTTGTGTTAAGTGCTACGCCAGAAACTCCCCTAAACACTTCTGCCTCATTGGCCTTAAGTCGCTCTGGCACAGATTTTCAGGCTCCTGTGCCCATGCCTACTCCAACAACCCTCTCTAAAACCCTCAACATCGCCTGAGATACAGCATCATCTCCGGTTGCCTGATCCCGTAATTCTCCTTCCACAACTGGCGGATCCGACATCTCGTTTCCTAATCCGTGGCCAGACCCTACTAGCTCAGACAAGGTTATCCTACCCCTACCGCGTCCACGCGGCGGACGTCCTCGACCCCTTGTACTCATTCTTCCGATTGGCGTTTTCTGATTAAGAATTTTATAAATCATTAATTTTCTTCCACTAATTAGCCACGAATAGTCTTATGAATAATAGTTTTAAGAGTAGTTCTTTCGAATTCACATTCACAATACAGTTTCAAGTCCGTATCCTCTAATTTTAGGAAACACATACATTCAATCATCAACATACAAATAGCATCCAAGCACTAACATTCATCACGTAAGGGTGTTTTCGCTGTTCCACTACCCAGGAGTATTTTCGTAATTTTATCCTACAGGGGTATTTTTGTAATTTTCAAAATAGGGTTCCTTGGTGATTTTGTAGAATAAGTGTATTTTGGTAATTTTGCAATCCCGAGGGTATTTCGGTAATTTTAAAGTCCGGGGGTATTTCGGTAATTTTACTAATCAGGGTCATTTTGGTCATTTTGCAAAACAAGGGTAGTTTGGTAATTTCACAAACCATGGATATTTTTTTTGTTGTTGTTTTTTTTAAAACAGGGGTACTTTTGGCAAATCTAGTTTCATAGTCCGGTTTACTCTTGTAAACATGAGATTTTCGGGTAAATTTTCGAAACATAGGTATTTTATAAATTCATGGTTGATTGGAAGTTTTCACAAATCAAATGTATTTTGAAAATTTTACAAAACTTGGAGAGATTTTTTTTTCAAATAGGGTGGCTGGTCCCTTTCTGGTTTTAATTATGAGGTTTAGCCTGTCAACAAGTCCTCATGATTAGGGTGAACAGTCACTACGCACCAGGTAGGATTCCAACAAAGAGGAGGTGAGTCGCTAGGACTGCTTAAATACCAAGCTCTCCCTGAATCCACTCCTAGACATGCGTATGCCCGTTGCCACACCCTAACTCGGCTAAGGTGAACAGTCACTACGCACCAGGTAAGATTCCAACGAAGAGGAGGTGAGTCACTAGGACTGCTTAAATACCAGGCTCTTCCGGATCCAATCCTAGACATGCGTATGCTTGTTGCCACACCCAAGCCTTGCGACTCATTTACGGGTTTGTTTAGTGAAATTAAGTCTTATGAGATTTTAGGAGTTGTTTCAGCTAGGCCTAGAGTCCATCAGGTTCTAATCTAACTAATCTACGTCCCATAAAGCCCATCAAGCCCACATATAGATCACACAATGGTTTAGAATACTTACCTGGCGGACTTGGACCGGAGACGCAGGTGCCATGCCGAGCTAACAGACCTGTTATCGTTTAAAAACATGTATGTTTCAAAAGCCCATTTTTAGAAAACATTTTGAGCCCAAAAACCCCCAGAGTCGAGTTTTGAACCGGGCTCTGATACCAATTTGTAACACCCCAAACCCGGCCCAAACACTACAACCGGATCTAGCATGTCACTAAAAAGATTTCGTAAAAGATGTTGCGATTTCGGGAAATATTTTTCTTGTATTTAGTCTTCTGTTCGGGAAAACGTAATAACTTGATAAGTTTAAATAAGACAGAAATTTAATTTGTTGATTTATGAATTAAAACCAAAATCTTAATACATGCCTTAGTTTAATTAAAGTTTAAGTGTCTAAAAAAATAATAATAAAAGCCCAAAATAAAAGCCAAAACAAAGTATAATAGTCTAATGGCCCGTGGCCTTATTACAACCATATTTAAAACCCACTTCAAATAAGTATCTTGAAAATAAATAAATGAAATAAAGTCTTTTGCGGAAGTCCTTAGTCCTCTATCGCATGGCCACCATGCTCTCCTCTCCAGCCCGGTCCGATACGCTAAGTGTCACCTGAAATTGTTAAAATAATAGGGTGAGTCGCGAGACTCAATGTGCAACCCTCGTGCACCATCAGATTGGGCCTTAGCCCACAGATCAGAATATAAACATTATATAGAAGATAACATACATAAAACCCAACCCAATCCTAGGTTTCCATCCGATACACACCACCCTTACCTGCCAATCACACCATTGGGGATTTCTACAATCAACCCACACCGCTACACACCATCGATGGCAGTCATGCTGTAGTTAGCTGCTCATCGTCAAAGTTGTGACAGAGTCACCAGGCTGAAATGGCTAGAGCCACCAAAAACAGAGTATGTGACAGAGTCACCAGGCTGAAATGGCATAAGCCACCAGAACAGATCACTTCCCCTTTCATTAATCACCCAACACCAAGCATACATAGAAATCAACATATGAATCGTATCGTTTTTAATAGAAACATGCACTGAGGAATGGCAGAAAACACTAACCTGATATTTAGCCTTTACCCTTCTCGGGTTTTCAAACGTTATGCCGGGATTTCGGCATTTAACAAAGTATAGCAGATTTATACATATATATATTAGCAACCAATCTAATAGTGTGAAAGGTTACACACCTGATTAATGTCGATACCCTTGCTAAATCGATCTACAACTTTGCTCAAAAAGCCAGAAAGATGTGAAAATAGGGCCTCTCCTACAATCGGCCAAGGGTTAATAAATACCCGAATTTACACTTTGAAACTAATAGATTCTTCTTACCTTGTAATCCTGAAAGTAACACGATTCGAGTGTTACCAAACTATAACTTAGAGATCTATGTGATTGGCCTCACTTCAGATCCCGAAATGCCGAAAATAAGAGAAAAACAATAGATTAGTCACTAGATAGCCATTCGACTAGGGACTTTGAAAAGCCGAAAAAGATTTGGATTTCACAAATCGATACTTACCTAAAATTCCCTTCAAATTTCGACACAAGCAGGCTTCACTAAAGAAGATTCGGGAACTTCAGGAGGTGAGATCTAAGGATTTCGGCTTTTAGAAGATTTAAGAATTGAAGAGATGGCTAAGAGAGATTCGGCCAATGAATATTAAGGGGGAGAATAGAATAATAGAGATGTAGTTTCGGCTTTTGAGAGGAAGAAGATGAGAAAAGAAAATAAAAGAGAGGCTTCAAGATTTCGGCACCCCCCTCTGCATATAGAAAACCGATTTCTCCCCTTAGCAGAGGTTGATTTTCGGCCAACACTGCCACACATGATAGCTCCTATCCCTTCCCCCTTATCTTAATTTGTTATCTCCTCAAAAGTAGCCCTAATTCCTCTCTTCATTATCTGCCTATTATCCCCATAATTAATCATAATAAAATTCCCTAAAAATTAGCCTTGTGCCGTCCCCCTTACTCATTTAAGTTCTGAATTTTAGCCCTAAAACTTGGGCTTCAAGCTACCAAAATTTGGGCCCTTCTCATGCACTAGTGACGCCACCCTCTTCCTTCCTTGTGGCGCCTCCTAACTTTGGCCCCCAAGCCCAATTTGACATTTTTAACTTAGATGCCTACTTTAAAACTTCATAATACCCAAACAGAATATTTTAACTGAGATCTCAGCCCATTCCTGAGCCCAATTAGTACCTCAAATCCTCAAATTAAAGTTTTAAGCATTCAAACACATAAAATGCACAGACCCAAATATTCAGGATGTTACAATCATATAGTCTCTCAATCATTCAATACTACTTATTTCTGTATCATTCAATTGGAAAGAACCAACATATAAATCATATTAAACTATTGATCATGTAAATTCATATTCACTTTCATATACTATTTCTTTTAAATATTTAACTATGTCACCAGTATCACATTTACAAAGTGAGCATTTCATACATATAAACTATAAACTTTCCAGACATTTTGATATTGTTAATATTCAGTTAACATTTCAGTTTTAATATAAACATAACATTTCCAAGCAATTCATGAAGTCAATCCATATATTTCCATTTAACATTTGGCCTGATGAACTATAATAACTTAATTTAGATACTCGGGTACCCATAACACACCAAAGAGCATGGTAATGCTTATAGAGACACCGAAGTGCAAACAGAGGCACCAAAGTGCCAACGGAGGCACATATGTGCAATCCTATACAAGTGTGCGTTCTAACCCTATTGGCATGCCAATCGTATCCTAATCGTTTACTACGTTCAGAAGAGCATTTAACAGATTTCATAACACTATAACTTTGTAGCACTTCAAGAAATATTCCCATACACATGCTGTTATTCAATTATTTTCTTTCCGAAACATATAAATTATATATATTCATCACATTTCAAGTAAATCTCACTCACCTTATATTCAACCATAAACAGTTAATATCCTCAATTCAATATTAAAAATTCAACCACAATTTAATTAAATAATTCATAACAATATATAACATGAACATATAAACATATATATATTCTATGAACTTACCTAATACAACTAGCAAGCAAATTTGTTCGTTGGGACTATTCTCTAATTTTCTCTTTTTTTCCTTCGTAGGTTCCATCCTTGATCTATATCATAATTAAATTTAATTAATTAAATTAAAATAAATTATCATATTCATTTTTATGTATATGACTTAGAATTTTCATTTTACAAAATTCCCCTAAAATTGAAACTATTAAAACAAATTCACATTTAAGCCCCATTACACATAAACGATTCTAATTCCATCCATAATCAGCCTTCAATCACTTAAAAATTACAATATTTTCATGCTAAGTTTAACATATTTACATATTAGTCCTTAAGTGCAAAACTAACAAAATTCACTTAACAAAATACTCCTAAAACATTTCCAAGTTTCAAAATCTTCCATTTAATATCAAGAAAATCTAAAAACCATCAATGGTAATTTTATCAAACTTTAACAGTTTTGAAAACAAAAATACAAATTAGTTGGACCTAGTTGCAACAATCTCAAAAACATAAAAATTATTAAAACATGATCAAAATTACATACCATGTAAGAGTAAAGAATTTGACTGAAGCTTTTTGAATGTTTATCCATGGTGTTTCGATTTGTTAAGTTGAAGAAAAATATGATAATGTTATTATAATTATTATTATTATTATTATTATTATAATTCTTTTTACTTATTATTATAATTATTAATAACATATAATTAACATATAAAATTAATCAATATACATCACTGTCTACTATATATATATATATACACACACATTAAGGTATTATTCTCTTATAATTCCTTCTGCTTATATTAATTAAGCTATTTTATCATTAAAACTCAATAGTCACTAAGTTTTACATTTTTTACAATTTAGTCCTTTTTCTTTAATTAACTAGCCAAACATTAAAATTTTTGGATCAAACTTTAATAAACCTATCTAATAACTTTGCAAATGTTTTAATAGAATATTTACGAGTTTGGTTTACAGAAACAAGGTCCCGATACCTCATTTTCCAAAATCCCTAGCTTTCGAGACAAACCACTTGTACTTAACTATTTGTTCAATTAGTAAAAATTTATCAAATCAAAATTCAATATAAAACTATATTTGACTAATATGAATTAAAAAATAATAATTACAGACTCATTCGTCGGATTTGTGGTCTCGAAACCATTGTTTCCGACACCACTGAAAACAGGATATTATATCATTTCCATTCATCATCCTTTATGTGTGTGTATATATATATATATATATTAGAATCTTTAGTTTTTAGTATGACATGCTTATATGTAATATTAACTATAATTCCGCTACTTAATTATGTGTTCATATCAAAGTTGTCCACTTGTGTCATAATCACTAAAGTATTTATATATTGAGCTACAAAATTTGAAATTAAGACCTGCTTGATGCTTTTGAAACTAGACTCAAATATATTTTTACCATAAAATTTTTATAATTTCTAATTTAGCCAATCAGTACATTAAATTCTTCAAAATTTCCCCTATTCTACTGCTTGATAACTTCGACATTTCTTTATTAAAAATTAATTATCTCTTAGTACGGGATTCAGATGATGTTTTTGTTTGTTTCTCTTGAAGATAGACTCATTAATAATTTAAAAATATAAATTGCAATCCATAATAATTTTTTAAAATGTTTTGATGATTTTCCAAAGTCAAAATAGGGGAACCTGAATCCACTCCGACCTTGTTTCATGAAGACTAATATATCTCAAAATATACACTTCCATTTCTTTCACCATTTTCTTCTATGCAAAACTAGGCTCAATAAGCTTTAATTTCATATTTAATTACATATCTAAGTAAATTTATATTATTTTTTGTGAATTTTCAAAGTTAATTCATTGTTGCTGTTCAAACTGTTTTAATGAAAATATTTTTTTCCATGGTTTTTTACACTATCTTTCATTCAATCATACATAATTACCATAATTTTGATTACTATACAATTTAATCACTTATTTTTATGTTTAGATTACATATTCATTTCTTAATCTTAGTATTTTTCACAATACAAATCACATTCTCTCTTACCAATTTAGTGTTTAAAGTCTCTATTCTTCATAAAATACTTTTTATTTATAGTATTTAGATTAAATACATGTTTCATACATCTCATTCACAACATATTTAACTCAATCTATTGAAACGCAAGTAGGGTTAGTATGAAACCTACCTCATTTGTCAAGAATATCTTCCTTTCCATTCCTTTCTCATCTTCACCACTTTCCTTCATTTTTCTTCTCAATTTCTCCACTTTCATATACTATTTTCTTACTTCTAAATTGGTGAACATATTCTCTATAATCTCTGCTTCATCTTTTCTTTTTAACGTCTAAGGAAATTTTTAAAAATTTTGGATTAAAAAATGGATTTTCATGGTAAATGACTAAATTGTAAAGAAAAGAAAACTTTCTTTCTCACCCTCTTACTCACGTTGGAAGGATGATCAATTTTCTCCATCCTTCCTTTCTTTTTATACTATCATTTTCTACATAAAGTAATAATAAATATCTAAGTAAAATTAAAAAAACAATATTTAAAAAATTAATAAAATAATAATTAATTAATTAAAAATATACACCCCAAACTCGGCCTAGACGCTATGGCTGAATTTGGTGATGTCACATTGAATCGTTTTTTTGTAAAGTGTAATATCGATGAAAACTCCTTTTCTTTTTTGTAACAGTCCAGTTTATACCCTAGTCAGAATAGTAGTTTCGGAACCACAAATCCGAGTCCGTATAATATTTTAATATTATACTCTGTGCCGTTGATATATGACTAAACATGTGTGGAAGCCTCGTATAAAAATTTGATCATTTGTGAGTCTAATTTGAGAAAAGGATTACATTGTATTATGTGCAAAACTAGCATGACATTTGTAAAATACCTATTTGATGTGGCTTTTTAAAGCAGTGGCCTTATAAAGCAAATAAACCATTTTAAAAGGATAGTGGTTGGTAAAGGACAAAAATAGCCATATATTATATGAATTATAATGGTTTTCATTAATGGTAATTTAGTAAAATGTTTATTAATGTTATTATAACTTAATAATAAATAAAATGGTGGCCATTTTCAATGGTGTTCATCCACCGAATGTAGAAAAGAAAAGAATAGATAAAATTTTGTTTCATTCGGCCAAGGTTCAAGCTCAAATCGGGTATGTGTTTTTGATCGATTTTTGATAATTTCTACGTTTTCGTAATCGTTGCTTTGTAAACTTTGTAACCTATGTTTTAATTTTGGGAATTGATGATGTTTGTGAAATGAGACATTGATGAACTCATATGATTTATGATGATTTATGGTGTTAAATGATAGATATGTGTTTAATGAACATATATTGTTCTTGAATTTTTTATGAATTTAGCTAATTAGGGCTAAATTGTGAAAATAGCATTTTGAGGGACTAATTTGTGAAATAAATGAAATGTGGGACTTGTATAAGCATGGATGATATTCGGCTAAGCATAAGTATTATAAAATTTGGTATATTTTGTGTTTTTGTGAAATAGGGACTAAAGTGTCCAAATGTGAAAAGATCAAGAACCGAAGAAATCAGACTTAGATCGCGGGAAAGCTAAAGTAATCGAGTAGCCATTTCTGTTTCAGTTAAATCGATTCCGAGGTAAGTCATTATGCAAATAAATGTATTTGTATTGAAATATGTATGTTCATGTGATTATTGATAACGATGAATGTTTAGAGATGATGTGTACATGAATTCGAGATAAGATCGACATAGTGACAATGTCCGAGAAGTCCCGTACGAACCTAGGGATAGATAGGATTAACTATGTTATGACATAGGTATCTGTTTTGTTTTATCATATAAGACCACGTCTGAGACGTCGGCGTTGATTTGACATTTCGTGTAACACCCTGTCTGGGACATTGGCATCAATATCTGATTACGTGTAAGACCCTGTCTAGGACAGTGGCATCGATATCTGATTACGTGTAAGACCCTGTCTGGGACAGTGGCATCGATATCTGATTATGTGTAAGACCCTGTCTGGGGCAGTGGCATCGATATCTGATTACGTGTAAGACCCTGTCTGGGACAATGGTATCGATATCTGATTACGTGTAAGACCCTGTCTGGGATAGTGGCATCGATATCTGATTACGTGTAAGACCCTTTCTGGGATAGTGGCATCAATATCTGATTACGTGTAAGACCCTGTCTGGGACAGTGGCATCGATATCTGATTACGTATAAGACCTTGTCTGGGACAGTGGCATTGATATCTGATTACATGTAAGACCCTGTCTGGGACAGTGGAATCGACATCCGATTACATGTAAGACCACATCTGGGACGTTGGCATTGTACGACTATTCTGAGCGTTCTGAGTATCCTATTAGATTCCGAATAGTTCAACAGGCAAGTCCGAGAAACAAACGACTATGTGAATTGTATATTTGTTTTAGGTGCGTTTAAAAAAATACACTATGTGTTAATGAAAGGTAAGTGTCTATATGAATTTACTACGATAAATATATGCATTGAAATGATGAGATAATATGTGAAGATATGCTTGAATGAGCCATATGTAAATGTGATACAAGAATGGATAAGCAATAAGCTAACAAGTATATGATGATAGGCATGTTTGAATGATGAATGGCTAAATAAAAGTTCCAAGAAGAATTATGGCTATGCAATTGAGCTATTAGTGATTTCATATTGATTATATGTCTTGAATGCTTAAATATTAAGTTCAATTGTATATAACTTACTAAGATTTTGGAAAGCTTACTCTGTGTGTGTGTGTGTTTTCTCTGTTTTATAGGTCGTCAAAGCTACTGAAGGCTCAGGACCATCAAGGATCATCATCACACTACTACACTCATTTTGGTACATTTTGGAAATGTATATATATATATATGGGCATGTATAGGCTAGTTTTGATATAAGTTGATATATAGACTTGGTCATGAGATGTGACTAATTATTGGTTTATATTTTGTCTTATAAATGTGGTATGTGTAGTTGTTTGGGTATGGTTTTGTAACACCCCAAACCCGGCCCATGCGTTTCGACCAGATCTGGTATGCTACGGGTTGTACATTGAAAACTTTTGCTTTGTTGGTTTTGGAAATCGTAAGTTAATTGGACATTATTTGGATAAATAAGTGACATTTTAAAAATAAAACCTTTGTATTATTATTATTAAAAATAATAAAACCTTTGACACAAATTCATAAGTTGCAAAACATTAAAAACTACTTAGTTGAATTAAAACTATGGGGCCTTATTACATAAATATTCCCAAAATAAAATAAAATAAAACTTAAAGAAAACCGAAATAATCTGTAGAAATAAAAACTTGATGGCCCCTCGAGTCCGTCTCGACTCCCATGTCCACGATCTACTGCTCATCTAAAAGAGTAGAAAAAAAGGAAAGCGTGAGTCACCAAGACTCAGTGTATAAATCTCGAAACACACAACGACCTGAGGCCCACAAACACATTATGGGCCCTGGCCCATACATAAAGGAAACAATCATAATTACATGATAAATAATAAATGATGAGTAGCTAAACCCATCCTAGAATTCCATCCTCTACACACCAACCCGTACCAACCATCACACCTTGGGGATTTCTACAATCAACCCTCCATCCGCTACACACCATAACGACAGCCGTACTGCCTATCCCTATTATTCAGGAATCATTAAACGTGGCATTGCCACCAATCACTATGTGACCTAGCATTAGATTTTGTGGTTTAACAACCGATCACCAAGTGACCTATCATGCGCTTCCCCTTCATTATCATAGTCCCACCCCATGCACACACACATAAGGAAAACATCACACAGGCTTTCATATATATTTCGATACACATAGAGATTTCTATGATTACGTACCTGGCATCCTTGTCTAACCCCTTTTAGGGTTTCGTTCGACTGTCTACACAGCCACTTTCCGGCTTTTTAGCCCATAACATATATATATAGACATACATACAGGTTTAATACTGTGTTAGAGATCTACACACCTGATTACCGTTAGAACGAGACTTTCTAAGTCAACACTATCCGTAGCCAACACCACCGCTATCTGCCTAAGGTGTTGTTTAGAAGCCCGTCCACAACCCGATGGCCAATCTCGAACGGCAGATACAGCGCGCTTCTTAAACTTAGGGATCCTTTCCTTTGCCTGATCCACATTTGATTCCATCAAAAAGGCCGTATTAATCATAACACATGGTTAAATTGTGATTTCGATAACGAATCTAATGAGAACCTAGAGAAAATCCCTTACCTTGAAATTCCCGAAAATAATATGATTCGAATGCTACCAATTTCTGGCTAAGAAACCTAGGCAATTAGATCTCCTTCAAATCCTGCAATGCCGCCCAAAGAAAGAGAACACGAGATTAGAAAGAAAACGTCAAACTAAAGATGGCCCTAACCATCAACTAACCATTCGACTTTGGCTTAAAAAGCTGAAAAGAATAACAAGAATAATAGCACAAGTCGACACTTACCTCTATAGGAAATTTGGCAACTCTTAGGAGTTTTTGGCTTTTGAGAAGATCAAGAAGAGAAGAAGAAATCTAAGTAGTTTCGGCTTTTTGGTTGAAGAAATCGGCAAAAGGAAATAGGGGTATTCGGCTATGGAGATGAGAAGAGAGTTCAGGGTTTTGGCTTTTGAAAGAAAAGATGTTGAGAAGATTGGGAGGTTTCGGCTTCTGAAGAAATCAAAAGAAAAGAACTTGCAGAGGGAGACTGAGAATTTTGGCACAGGGAAAGAAGAAAAGAATAGGGTTCCAAATGCCGGAATTGATGAGCTATCCCCCCTATTTATAGAAATTTCGGCACTTACCTATCAAAAACCGAAAGTGCCCTTCCTGATAACTAAAAATTAAGCAAATAAAAAGGGAAAATTCGGCACCCCCTATGGCAATTAAAAAAACCGATTCCTCCTCCTCTAGGTGATGGAATTTCGGCCAACACCTAGCCTTGCAGATAGCTCCTATCTTTTCTCCTTTATCTAAATCTATTCATACCTTTAGAAGAAACCTAGATAGCACCACCTCTTCCTTCTTTTATCAGCTCATTATCCTTATTATCCACATCATTTAATCCTCCTATTTTCTAGCCCCATTGCCGTCCCCCTTGTTCCCCTTTTAAGTGTCGAACATAGCCCAAAGACATGGGCTCCTTGCGGCCAAACTTGGGCCTCTTTCAACTGCTAGTGACGCCACCCTCTAGCTCCCTTTCAGCGCCACCTAATATTGGGCCACAAGCCCACTTTGGTATTTTAAACACATATACTACCTTTTAAACCCTATGGTGCCCAAACAGATAATTTAACCAAGGCCTCTACCTAAGCCTGAGCCCAATTTGAACCCCTAACACTTAAATTAACACATTAAACATATCACCACACTAAACACATAGGCCCAATAATTCAGGATGTTACAGTTCTACCCCCTTAAAGAAATTTTGTCCTCGAAATTACCTGGTCAGAAAAGATGAGGGTATTGCTGCCGTATCGCTTCCTCTGGTTCCCACGTAGCCTCCTCAGAACCATGATTTCGCCACAGCACCTTAACCAACGGAACCGTCTTCCTCCACAATACTTTGACATCACGATCCAGAATTTCCACCGGTTCCTCTTCGAAGGATAGATCAGGTCTTACCTCGATTTCCTCCATAAGCACAACATGGGACAGATCCGAACGGTAACGTCTTAGCATAGAGACGTGGAAAACATCGTGAATTTGACTTAACTCCGAAGGTAACTCCAGCTGATATGCTACAGGTCCTACTCGTTTCAACACCTGGTATGGTCCGATAAATCTGGGACTCAATTTACCCTTCTGTCCAAACCTGAGTACTTTCTTCCACAGCAACACCTTCAGAAATACTTTGTCACCCACTGCAAACTCTATGTCCTTACGCTTTAAATCAGCATAGGACTTCTGTCTGTCCGACGCTTCCTTTAGTCAAGCCCGAATTAACTCAACCTTCTCTTCTGTCTCGGTCATCAACTCCAGACCCAAAACCTGACGTTCCCCTAATTCCGTCCAACAGGTAGGAGTACGACACTTCCGCCCATACAGAGCTTCATAGGGCGCCATCTGAATACTAGACTGGTAGCTGTTGTTGTAAGCAAACTCTGTTAATGGTAGGAACTCTTCCCAACTACCTCGGAAATCAATGACACATCCTCTCAACATGTCCTCCAAAATCTGGATCACCCGCTCAGACTGTCCATCGATCTGAGGATGGAACGCTGTACTAAAATCCAACTTCGTACCCAACGCTTGATGCAACGCCTTCCAAAATCGTGAGGTGAACCTAGGGTCCCTATCCGATATGATTGATACTGGTACTCCATGTAACCTTACTACCTCCGCTATGTATAGCTTAGCCAATTTCTGTAGAGTGTAATCGACATGTACGGGGATGAAGTGTGCAGACTTCGTCAAGCGATCAACAACTACCCAGACCGCATCTTTCTTAGTGGGCGTGAGGGGAAGCCCATTAACAAAGTCCATGGTGATTCTTTCCCACTTCCATTGTGGAATCTTCACTGGCTTCAATAACCCTAATGGTAACTGATGCTCCGCCTTTACCTGCTGACAGGTTAAACACTTATCCACCAATTCAGTTACCTCTTGCTTCAAACCCGGCCACCAGAACTGATCTCGCAAATCCCGAAACATCTTACTTCCTCCAGGGTGCATAGCGTATGCACCACCATGCGCTTCTAGCAGAATCCTACGCCTCAACTCCGGATCTTTTGGCATGCAAACTCTCCCTCGAAAACATAACATTCCTTCCTCATTCTTACTGAATTCCATTGGCCCATCCTTTGAGATTAGCTGCAACTTCCCCTTTAGCAACTCGTCGGTCTGTCGCCTCTCCTTCACCTGACTGACCCAAGAGGGTTTCACTTGAAGTTCAGCTAATAAACTCCCATCCTCATATAGACTGAGGTGGGCAAACATTACTCTTAAGTCAGAGACTACTTTACGACTTAAAGAATCCGCCACCACGTTAGCTTTACCCGGGTGGTACTCGATCGAGCAGTCGTAATCCTTTAACAACTCGATCCACCTCCTTTGTCTTAGATTCAACTCCTTCTAGGACAACAGGTACTTCAAGCTCTTATGATCGATATAAATTACAGATTTCTCCCCGTACAGGTAATGCCTCCAAGTCTTCAAAGCAAACACCGCCGCCGCCAACTCTAAGTCATGGGTGGGATAATTTGCTTCGTGTGGCCTTAACTGTTGTGATGCGTATGCAACAACCTTTCCATCTTGCATCAGTGTAAAGCATCACAATAAATCACGAATTCCTTCCCAGCCTCCGGCTGTATCAATACTGGAGCCTCCGTCAAAATCCTTTTTAACTTCTCAAAACTCTCTTGCCGCTTATTAGACCAAACAAATGGAACTCCTTTCCGTAGCAACTTAGTCAATGGTGCCGCAATTAAGGAAAATCCTTCAACAAACCTTCGGTAGTACCCAGCTAAACCAAGAAAACTCCGAATCTCTGCCACAACCTAGGTGGCTTCCAATCCAACACCACTTCAATCTTTCGAAGGTCAACCCTAATCCCTTCTGCCAACACAACGTGACCTAGAAAAGTAACTTCACTTAGCCAAAATTCACACTTACTGAATTTGGCATACAACTGCTTCTCCCTCAGAATCTGTAAAACCACTAGCAGATGGGCATCATGTTCCTCCTCCGACTTTGAATAAACCAGGATACCATCTATAAACACCACAGCACACCGATCCAAGTAGGGTTGGAACACTCAATTCATCATGTCCATGAACGTTGCTGGCGCGTTGGTCAATCCAAAAGGCATCACCATGAATTCGTAGTGACCATAACGAGTTCTAAAGGTCGTCTTATGAATATCTACCTCCTTGACCTTAAGCTGATGGTACCCTGACCTCAGATCTATCTTCGAAAAGATTGAGGCCCCCTTCAACTGATCGAACAAGTCATCGATCCTTGGCAACGGGTACTTGTTCTTGATTGTTAGCTTATTCAACTAGCGATAATCAATGCACATACGCATTGATCCATCCTTCTTCCTAATGAATAACACCGGCGCTCCCCAAGGCGACACACTCGGTCGAATGAACCCCCTATCCAACAACTCTTGTATCTGCGCTTTCAACTCTACCAACTCTTTTGGTGCCATCCTATATGGAGCGATAGATACTGGCGCGGTTCTCGGCAAAAGATCGATTCCAAACTCCACTTCACGATCCGGGGGTAATCCCGGAAGCTCTTTAGGGAAAACATCAGGAAATTCCTTTACCGTCCTAACGTCCCCAACTGTTAATTCCTTAGTTTCCAGAGCTCGAACAAACATTAATACTGCCTCGCATCCTTTCCTCACCATCCTTTCCGCTCTTAGGGCAGTCACCACATTCGACAAATAGTTCCCCCTTTCTCCTATCACCAATACTTCATCACCCTCGGGGGTTTTTAACACCATACGCTTGGCTGCACAATCTAGATTAGTTTGATACTTCACAAGCCAGTCCATGTCTAAAATTAAATCAAACTCCCCGAACGGTAATTCCATTAAATCTGTTCGGAAGACTATCCCCTAAACTTCTAGAGGTACTTCCCGATAGAGTTTATCCACTACTACAGATTGTCCTAACGGGCTAACTACAGTCATTGCCCTAGGGGTAATCTCAGATTCTAACCTTAAAGTTCCGGATACGCTACTAACTACATATGAATGCGTCGACCCAATGTCAATCAATGCAGCGTAAGGCAAACCAAAAATTAAAAATGTACCGGTTATGACATCCGGTGCGTTAGCCTCCTCCCGACGTCTGACAGTATAGACCAACCCTGGCTGTCTCGCCTCAGTATTTCCTACCCCTTGGCCTAGTGCTCCTCGACCCCGACCAGACCCATTACCACCTTTAGCTGCACCACGACCTCTTTGTGGCTGCTGAACTCCTCTACCAGGCTGAGCATTCCCTCGACCCGTGGGCCCTTCACTGTCCCGTTGCTGTGGATAGTTTCTAACTTGGTGGTCCGTAGATCCACACCTAAAGCACTTCCCAATGCCTGCCCAACACTCACCGGCATGAAATTTGCCAAATCGAGCACACTTCTGTGTCTGACTAACAGCAGCAGATCTCTTATCCCTTTTCGGCCCATTTGACTTAAGTCTCTTCTGATTACGCCCAGCTGACCCTGACAGTCTAACATTCCCCTTATTCCCTCTCCTATCTCTATCCCGATTCAGTTTCTTGATCTGCTTTACCTCCTCGGCTATCTTAGCCTTTTCCACTAGGACCGCAAACTCCCTCTCCCGCTGTGGGGCTATCAAAACACGCAAATCGTCCCTCAGACCATCTTTGAACCGAACACAATGTTCATGTTCTGTGGCCAACATCCCTCGGGCATATCGGCTAAGGCGTAAGAATTCAGCTTCATACGCAGCCACTGACCTACTCCCTTGAACCAGATTAAAAAATGCTCTGCGCTGCGCATCCACATAACTCGATCCAATGTACTTACTCTGGAACGCCGTTTTGAAGAGATCCCAGGTGATACGGTCAGCCACTGTACCATCCTTAACCGTAAGCCACCATTGATATGCTTCATCCCGTAGGAGAGATACAATCTCTTTCAACTTCTCCTCCTCCGTGAGATCCAAATCATCCATTATGCGTTCCACCGCCTCTAACCAATACTCAGCTGAGCTCGGGGCTACACCAGAAATTCCCCTAAACACCTCTGCCCCATTGGCTCTAAGTCTTTCCGTCACAGATTTTTGGGCTCCTGTGCACATACCTGCCCCAGCAACTCTCTCTAAAACCCTTAACATTGCCTGAGATACCGCATCATCTCCGGCAGTCTGATCTTAAAATTCCTCCTCCGCAGCTGGTGGTATCGGCATCTCGTTTCCAGATCCATGGCCAGATCCTACTGGTTCCGACACCGTCATCCTACCCCTACCACGACCACATGGCGGACGTCCTCGACTCCTTGTACTCATTCTACAGATTCGCCTTTATCTGATTAGGAATTTTATGAATTATTAGTTTTCTTTCACTGATTAACCACGAACAGTCTTATGAATAGTAGTTTAAGAGTAGTTCTTTCGGATTCACAATTATATCTACAATTCAGTCTCAAGTCCGCATCTCTTAGTTCTAGGAAGCACATACATTCAATCATCAAACATCAACATACAAGTAACATCAATGAACTTACATTCATCATGTAGGGGTACCTTCGTCATTTCACTACCCAGGGGTATTTTCGTAATTTATCCTACAGGGGTATTTTCATAATTTTCCAAAGTAGGGTTCCTTGGTGATTTGGTGAGATAAGGGTATTTTGGTAATTTTGCAATTTGGGGGTATTTCGGTAATTTTACAAATCAAGGGTATTTTTGGTCATTTCACAAATCAGGGGTAATTTGGTAATTTTACAAATCAAGGATAATTCGATGATGTTGTTGTTGTTTTGTTGTTTTTTTTAAACAGGGGTACTTTGGAAAATCTAGTTTCGCAATCCGGGTTACTCTCGTAAATGTAGGGTTTTCGGGTAAATTTGCAAAACATAGGTATTTTATAAAATCACGATTTTTTTGGTAATTTTCACAAATCAAGTTTTTTTTTTGAAATTTTACAAAACTTGGGGGGTATTTCTTTTTTTGTTATTGTGAAATAGGGTGGCTGGTCCCTTTCGGGTTTTAATTATAAAGTTTGGCCCATCAACAAGTCCTTGTGGCTAAGGTGAACAGTCACTATGCACCAGGTAGGATTCCAACGAAGAGGAGGTGAGTCACTAGGACTGCTTAAATACAAAGCTCTCCCTGAATCCAATCCTAGACATGCGCAGGCCTGTTGCCACACCCTAACCCTGCAACTCGTTCACGGGGTTGTTTAGTTGGATTAAGTCTTATGGAATTGAAGAGTTGTTTAACTAAGCCTAAGGTCCATTAATACTATCATACTAGTCTACGTCTATAAAGCCCATCAACCCAACAAATATATCACATCAAAAGTTAGAATGCTTACCTGCGTGGATCGGGTGCCGGTAGACTCGAAGGCCATATCTTCACCCAAGACATTTTTCTCAAATTCCCATCAAATTTTCAAAACACTACTAGACCCATTTCACAGCTCGAGTTCTGAACTAGGCTCTGATACCAAAATGTAACACCCCAAACCCGGCCCATGCGTTTCGACCAGACCTGGTATGCTACGGGTTGTACATTGAAAACTTTTGCTTTGTTGGTTTTGGAAATCGTAAGTTAATTGGACATTATTTGGATAAATAAGTGACATTTTAAAAATAAAACCTTTGTATTATTATTATTAAAAATGATAAAACCTTTGACACAAATTCATAAGTTGCAAAACATTAAAAACTACTTAGTTGAATTAAAACTATGGGGCCTTTTTACATAAATATTCCCAAAATAAAATAAAATAAAACTTAAAGAAAACCAAAATAATCTGTAGAAATAAAAACTTGATGGCCCCTCGAGTTCGCCTCGGCTCCCATGTCCACGATCTACTGCTCATCTAAAAGAGTAGAAAAAAGGAAAGCGTGAGTCACCAAGACTCAGTGTATAAATCCCGAAACACACAACGACCTGAGGCCCACAAACACATTATGGGCCCTGGCCCATACATAAAGGCAACAATCATAATTACATGATAAATAATAAATGATGAGTAGCCCAACCCATCCTAAAATTCCATCCTCCACACACCAACCCGTACCAACCATCACACCTTGGGGGTTTCTACAATCAACCCTCCATCCGCTATACACCATACCGACAGCCGTACTACCTATTCCTATTATTCAAGAATCATTAAACGTGGCATTGCCACCGATCACTATGTGACCTAGCATTAGATTTTATGGTTTAACCACCGATCACCAAGTGACCTATCATGCACTTCCCCTTCATTATCATAGTCCCACCCCATGCACACATACATAAGGAAAACATCACACAGGCTTTCATATATATTTCGATACACATAGAGATTTCTATGATTATGTACCTGGCATCCTAACCCCTTTTAGGGTTTTGTTCGACTGTCTACACAGCCACTTTCCGGCTTTTTAGCCCATAACATATATATATATATATAGACATACATACAGGTTTAATAGTGCGTTAGAGATCTACACACCTGATTACCGTTAGAACGAGACTTTTTAAGTCAACACTATCTGTAGCCAACACCACCACTATCTGCCTAAGGTATTGTTCAGAAGCCCGTCCACAACCCAGTGGCCAATCTTGAACGGTAGATACAATGTGCTTCTTAAACTTAGGGATCCTTTCCTTTGCCTGATCTACATTTGATTCCATCAAAAAGGCCGTATTAATCATAACACATGGTTAAATTGTGATTACGATAACGAATCTAACGAGAACCTAGAGAAAATCCCTTACCTTAAAATTCCCGAAAATAATATGATTCGAATGCTACCAATTTCTGGCTTAGAAACCTAGGCGATTAGATCTCCCTCAAATCCTGCAATGCCGCCCAAAGAAAGAGAACACGAGATTAGAAAGAAAATGTCAAACTAAAGATGGCCCTAACCATCAACTAACCATTCGACTTTGGCTTAAAAAGCCGAAAAGAATAACAAGAATAATAGAACAAGTCAACACTTACCTCTATAGGAAATTTGGCAACTCTTAGGAGTTTTCGGCTTTTGAGAAGATCAAGAAGAGAAGAAGAAATCTAAGTAGTTTCGGCTTTTTGGTTGAACAAATCGGCAAAAGAAAATAGGGGTATTCGGCTTTGGAGATAAGAAGAGAGTTCAGGGTTTCAGCTTTTGAAAGAAAAGATGTTGAGAAGATTGGGAGGTTTCGGCTTCTGAAGAAATCAAAAGAAAAGAACTTGCAGAGGGAGACTGAGAATTTTGGCACAGGGAAAGAAGAAAAGAATAGGGTTCCAAATGCCGAAATTGATGAGCTATCCCCCCTATTTATAGAAATTTTGGCACTTACCTCAAAAACCGAAAGTGCCCTTCCTGATAACTAAAAATTAAGCAAATAAAAAGGGAAAATTGGGCACCCCCTATGGCAATTAAAAAAACCGATTCCTCCTCCTCTATGTGATGGAATTTTGGCCAACACCTAGCCTTGCAGATAGCTCCTATCTTTTCTCCTTTATCTAAATCTATTCATACCTTTAGAAGAAACCTAGATAGTACCACCTCTTCCTTCTTTTATCAGCTCATTATCCTTATTATCCACATCATTTAATCCTCCTATTTTCTAGCCCTATTGTCGTCCCCCTTGTTCCCCTTTTAAGTGTCGAACATGGCCCAAAGACATGGGCTCCTTACGGCCAAACTTGGGCCTCTTTCAACTGCTAGTGACGCCACCCTCTAGCTCCCTTACAGCGCCACCTAATATTGGGCCACAAGCCCACTTTTGTATTTTAAACACAGATACTACCTTTTAAACCCTATGGTGCCCAAACAGATAATTTAACCAAGGCCTCTGCCTAAGCCTGAGCCCAATTTGGACCCCTAACACTTAAATTAACACATTAAACATATCACCACACTAAACGCATAGGCCCAATAATTTAGCATGTTACAGGTTTGATGCTCATGAAATGGTCAAGTTTTTGGGTAAGTAAATGAATGAAATATGCTTTAGTTTTATATATGTTTTGTCTTGAAAGTTGACATGAATGAAATGGGTATCGAATGTATAGATTGAATGGTCAATTTAGTATGTTTTTGGTTGCCATACATGCTTGATATGTGTTGGTAAATGTTGCTTGTAGGTGAGACCCAAATGGGTGGCATTTTGGCCTTGAAAATGGCCTAAAATGTCACACTGTCGTGGCATACGGGCGTGCCTAGTGACCGTGGGCTAGGTAATAGCTAGCACAAGAGTACACGATCTTGGCGCACGGGCGTGCCTGCTACCTAGTTGTAACAGCCCGGTTTAGACCTTAGTCAGAACAGTGGTTTTGAGACCACAAATCTGAGGTCGTAAGAATATTTTAATAATATTTTCTGTGTGAATAGTATATGATTTAGCCTATGCGAAATTTCTGTGTGATAATTTTATTGATTGTGAGTCAAATTAAGAGAAAGGGCTTAATTGCATAAAGAGTAAAATGCTGTGTGCTGATTTGTGAGTACTTAAATGCTGATGGCTTTTTAAGGAGGAGACTTTATGTTGATAATACACCATTTTTAAGATAGTGGAGGGTTAAATGACATGATAACCATAATGATAATTTGTTTTATATGTGTAATGGAAGACTATTTTTGTAATTGGATTAATAATATAATTTTTATACAAACAAAAGGTTAAAATAAGATGAACATATTCATCTTTGCTAACCAAAAAACACAAAAGAAAGGAAGGAAGAAAAGCTTTGAAAATTTTGGCTAGGGTTAAACTTGATTCAAGGTATGTTTGAGCTCAGTTTTTGATAATTTTTATGTTTTTGTAATCGTTGCTTTGTGCTTTACAAAACCCATGCTCAAATTTTGTGAATTGATGATGTTTATGAAATGTTCCATTCATGAAATGGTGAGCTTTGTGATGAGTGTTGGTGTTAAATGAAAGATATGTGTTTAATGAACATGTGTTGTTCTTGAATTTTTGATGAATTTAGCTAATTAGGACTAAATTGTGAAAATAGCATTTTGAAGGACTAGAATGTGAAATAAATAAGATGTGTGGGCTTGTATAAGCATAGTGAGAATTCGGCTAGGCTTGAACCAAGTGAAATTATGTGAATTTGATGATTTTGTGAATTAGGGACTAAAGTGCCGAAATGTGAAAATGTGAGGGCTATTTTGTAAAATGACCTAAATGTGTGTGTGTGTGTGTGGACTAAATTGAATGAGTTGGTGATTGAATAGATTGAATTTGAATGTGTATAGACCAAGAGAGGAGAGGTCCGAATCGAGATTGAGGCAAAGAGAAAGTGCTCGATTAATCGACCGTTTAGGTATTTTGATATCCAATGTAAGTTCGGATATAATACATGTTATTAATGTAAGAGTATGCCCAAAGATCAATCATGAGATGGTTGTAATAACATACTTAATTTACCATGTTTATTAATATAAAGCGTTGTCATTATTATTTTAGTTTTTCTTTCTGTGTGTATAGATAAACTGTTTTATAATAATGTCCTGAGAATAATATGATTATTCTTAAAAGATCCTTAGTCGAGTATTATTGTTGACTAGGACAATAATAATGCATTAAGACTAACATGTAGTTGATTGATGATAAAGAGTTGTCATTGATATGGAGTGTCAAAATCAATGCATGAATATGTGTGTTAGAGAACAACATATTGGATTGACCCGCTATGAGTATGTTTCTTGGATTATTATGTAATTGTCACAACATTACTCATAGTGATTAATATGTATATGATCCTCAGACTTGAGATCATTATTATCCCAGCATCGTGAGTTGTATATTTTGATACAGTCAAACGTACACCGTAACAGGTTGTTCTATAAAGGCTGATGTTGGATATACCACAATCTATGTAGAGGGATATGGTTGATCAATAAAGGATAAGTCCCTCCTACATAATAGGAGTAATATCTTAGGCCACTTGATTGAGTGAGACTAGAAATGCATGGCCATGCTCAAATAAGTTGATATGAGATGTCATACTAATTTGTATATCATAGTCTACTCAAGATATCAAGAAACATGGGATGGACTATGCAAGTGTGACTATCCCATGACTTGTATCCGTTCCAGAGATAAAGGACTTAAGGATTAATGCATGAAAGGTTAATCATGAAAGGTTATGTCGAATCATGACTTCTTGTAACTTAGGTAGCAATGATGCATTGCTAGATGCCACTCATTGTCTGTGACAATAGAATCGTTCTAGTATTACTGCTAACGTTGCAAGAACCTACAGGGTCACACCCTATGGTTGAAATGAACGGAATAAAATATAGTTGGTATTGTGCTTGGTTGTCACATAAATTAAATTAATTAAAGAATTAATTTAATTGGGCAATCAAATATTGAACATATTATATGTACAAGGATGTTGTACACATAATGATAACATAATTTTATTAATATATGAATTTGATTCATATATAAATTTAAATAAATATAGTTTACCGGAATCCTTATTATAATTAATGTAATTATAATTTTCAGATATAATTAATGTAATTATAATTTTCGGTTAAAAACTTTATTGTATTTATTTAATCTTGTAATACATTCAAGAGATACCAATTATAAAAGGCCCAATTAAGAGGATACCTATTATAAAAGGCCCAATGAGAAAGGCACCCATTATAAAAGGTATTAAAAGGAGACAAAACTCAGCATGAAAACCCTAAGTGATTGCTTGTTAGGTCTAGCAGCCGTCAAGCAAATAAGCCTCCAAAACAGTTTTGGAGATTTCTTCCGTTCATAATCAAACCGGGTGGATTACGTAGAGGCCGACATCGCAAAAGGTTGAGGCTTGATTCGACAGTAGATCAAAACTCTTGTTGCCAAGGCATCGCTGTCTACTCAGATTGAAGTTTTGGTAATTTCGAAACCTTTATTTCACCCCGATTCGTTCCTCACACATGGATCCATGATTTGGATCGCCGGATCTAATTTTATTCTGCTGCGCCATGGGGTACCGGCGTTCCAACAGTGGTATTAGAGCCACTTGTGTGATACGAACTCGGGTTTAAATACTTAGGTGATGCAATTGTATGAGATGCATGTTTTGATCTTATTATATTTTCGATTGTTTAAATCGTTTAAGCATAATCTGATAATTGTTCCTTTCGGTAATTGATTAAATGTTAATCATGGTGTTGTGGCCTATTCGATTTTATGTTATTACTGTTAACTATTAACAAATCTGTAATAATGCGACGGTGGTATTTATAGTTTCCAGTAAGTGTTAACTGGCTAGTGGAACAAGGGTTGTTCCGATATGAAACCTCAAGGATTAAAATCCTAAAAACACGATTCTGTTGATAAAAATTTATCAAATCGTGAGGCTTCCTCCCACATCCTCAGACCCCCGCAAAAAAAATTGTTAATAAAAGAAATTTATAAACTTGATGGGCCACAAAAGGTTGAAAGGATATTTTATAATTCACCTTAGCAAAAAAAAAGCATTGAATTATGTATGCTATTTTTGACATGCACGGTGTTTGAAATGCATAGTTATAGCCCAATGACCCATTCGATAAAAGGTTGTATTTTTTTTAAAATACGGCCTGCGTGTCGTGCCTTACTACTATTCTCTTGTATTTCTCTTCTCATCTTATTCCCTCGTATGTAAAACGAGTTTCTGCATATTGTAATTTGCAAGAGTTGCTGTGGGCCAAACAAGAAGGAAGGTGGGACAATGATTGTGAATGATAGCTTGTGAAAGGGCTTACACCTTTAGGTTTCCTTTTGGTTTTCCCATTGGCTTGGGTTGAACCACTTTAGTTTATGGGCTATAACTATTGCATTTATTTATTGCTTTATTTATTCATGTATGAGATGCTATGGATGATAATAAACCTTGTTGATAATAAACCCTATTAATTGATGAGATCGATTAGAAGACTAAATGGGCTAAAGTAGGCCATAATTGGTGAGATGCAACAACCTTAATAAAATCCCTCTATTAAAATATTAAGTCAACATGGCCTTCCAATTTTGCCCTCGTTAAGGCCTCGATCAATACTATGTAGGTTCTGCCAAAGCGAAGTACTAGTATTTATCTTGGTTAAACGCGAAGAATAAACAAGTGATATTCGCTGGTTAAAAAAATTGGTTAATGACTTAACTAGGTTACTCTAATAGGATTAGAAACCTAGAGGCAAGTAAATTGGATAAATCATAAGATGATTAGAACAAGAGTTGTTCACCAAATATTAGGAGTTACATATGATGTAATTAGCAAATGTTGCTTACCTAAATAACCATAATCTTAAGAGTAAAGCCAAAGCTGACTTAAGAGGTGGTGAAATATGGATCCTTAACCTACTAGAAATACTTTTGAGAAAGTTTTTCCGAAATTAATATACGAGGGTTATTAATTTTGAAATAAAATAGTGGGAATATCATTTAATAAAGTCTTTTTAATGATTGTTATAAAATTGGTAAATTTACTCACATGCATATTTAACATATTTAATTGTTGTAGATATATTATGGCTGCAAACACTAGCACACTCTCATTGCGATCGGTCCTTGAGAAGGACAAATTGAATGGTTTGAATTTTCTTGATTGGTTCCGTAACTTGAGGATTGTCCTTAAACAAGAACGGAAATTATATGTCATTGAACAACCACTTCCTAATGAACCACCCACTAATGCCTCGAGGACTGATAGAGATGCTTACAAGAAGTATCTCGATGACATGCTAGATGTTGGATGTCTTATGCTTGCCACTATGAATCCTGAACTTCAGAAGCAACATGAGGACATGGTTGCTTATGATATGATCGAGCACCTGAAAGAACTTTATCAGGGACAAGCACGGCAAGAGAGGTTTGATATCTCTAAGGCCTTATTCCAATGTAAGTTGGCTGAAGGAAGCCCAGTAGGACCTCATGTCCTTAAGATGATTGGCTATATTGAAAGCCTGTCTAAGCTTGGGTTTCCATTGACCCAAGAGTTGGCCACTGATGTTATTTTACAATCGTTGCCGGATAGCTACAGCCAGTTTGTCCTCAATTTCAATATGAATGAAATTGACAAGACTCTACCACAATTGCTCAGTATGTTACGAACTGCTGAAGGTAACTTGAAAAAGGTTGGACCCAAGCCCATACTGATGGTCCGTAATAACAAGGGCAAGGGAAAGGCCAAAGTTCAAACAAAGCCCAAGGGCAAAGGTAAGCCCAAATTTGGAAAAGGAAAGGCTGCACTGAAACCTAAAGGTGGGGTGTCTAAGGAAGGAAACTGTTATCATTGTGGTGTGACTGGACATTGGAAACGGAACTGCCCTGCCTATCTTGAAGAAGTCAAGAAGGCTAAAGCAAGCGGAATGTCTGCTTCAGGTATTTATGTTATTGATATTAATTTATCAACTACTACTTCTTGGGTATTAGATACTGGTTGTGGTTCTCATATTTGTACTTCTGTACAAGGACTACAAAGGAGTAGGACTTTGGCTAGAGGAGATGTGGACCTACGAGTTGGAAATGGAGAAAAAGTTGCTGCATTAGCTGTGGGAACATATACTTTATCTTTGCCTAGTGGACTTGATTTATGTTTAGAGGATTGTTATTTTGTGCCCAGTTTGACTAAAAACATTATTTCAATTTCTTGTTTAGACAAAATTGGTTTTGAGATAATTATTAAGAATAATTGTTGTTCATTTTATCTCAATAATGTTTTCTATGGTTCGGCACAATTGATTAATGGCCTCTATATTTTAGATCAAACGAATCCCATTTACAACATAAATACTAAAAGATCTAAAATAAATGACTCAAATCAAACTTACCTTTGGCATTGTTGTTTGGGCTACATAAGTGAGAAACGCATATCCAAACTCCATAGAGATGGTCTCTTGAATTCATTTGTTTTTGAACAATTTGAAGTATGTGAATCTTGCTTATTGGGAAAAATGACTAAATCTCCTTTTTCTGCAAAAGGTGAACGAGCTAGTGATTTATTGGGCCTAACATTCTGATGTATGTGGACCAATAAATACATAGGCCAGAGGTGGATTTCACTACTTCATTACTTTCGCTGATGATTTCAGTAGATATGGGTATGTTTATCTCATGCGCCATAAGTCTGAGTCCCTTGAAAAGTTCAAGGAATTTAAAAATGAAGTACAAAATCAACTAGGCAAAACTATCAAGTCACTTCGATCTGATCGAGGTGGAGAGTATTTGAGCCTAGAGTTTGATGATCTTTTGAAAGAATGTGGGATTGTCTCACAACTTACTCCTCCTGGTACTCCTCAATGGAATGGAGTATCTGAGAGAAGAAATCAAACTTTGTTAGACATGGTTCGATCCATGATGAGTCATGCTGATCTACCGACTTCCTTTTGGGGACATGCACTTGAGACTGCTGCCTTCACACTAAATCGTGTTCCATCTAAATCGGTTCAAAAGACGCCATATGAGATGTGGACTGGGAAACGTCCTAGTATGTCCTTTATGAAAATTTGGGGTTGTGAAGCTTATGTTAAACGTCAGACGTCTACTAAGCTTGAACCCAAATCTGAAAGGTGTATTTTTATGGGGTATCCAAAAGAAACCAAAGGATATTATTTTTTTAATCCCACTGAGATCAAAATTTTTGTTGCTCGGACTGGTGTCTTCCTAGAGAAAGAATTTACTTCCAGAAAAGGAAGTGGGAGAAAGATTGAACTTGAAGAAATTCAAGAATCACAAGATACCACTGAACCAGAGATTGAACAAAACCAAATTCCACAAGAAATTGAGGAACAAACAACTGCTATAGAAACACAACCACCGCGCAGATCTTTAAGAGAACGCCGTGCACCTGAGAGATATGGATTTCTCATTACAACGCATGGTGACGTTCTTCTTATAGATCAAGATGAGCCTAGGACTTATCAAGAAGCGGTGACGAGCCCAGACTCTGAGAAATGGCTTGAGGCCATGAGATCTGAGATGGATTCCATGTATGAAAACCAAGTATGGACTTTGATTGACCCACCCGAAGGGGTTAAACCTATAGGGTGAAAATGGGTTTTCAAAAAGAAAATAGACATGGATGGTAATGTACAAACATACAAAGGGCGATTAGTCGCTAAAGGTTTTCGCCAAATTCATGGTGTTGACTATGATGAAACCTTTTCTCCTGTAGCTATGTTTAAATCCATCAGGATCTTGCTCGCCATAGCTGTATTTCATGATTATGAAATCTGGAAGATGGACGTCAAAACAGCTTTCCTTAATGGGAAACTTGAAGAGGATGTGTATATGACACAACCTGAAGGTTTTGTAAATCCAAAGGATGCTAGAAAGATATGTAAGCTACAAAGATCTATTTATGGATTAAAGCAAGCTTCTCGAAGTTGGAATATTCGTTTTAACGATGCAATCAAAGAGTTTGGTTTTATCAAAAATGAAGATGAACCATGTGTTTACAAGAAAGTTAGTGGGAGCACTATCACATTCTTGGTACTATATGTGGATGACATAGTTATCATGGGAAATGACATACCTACCTTGCAGTCTATTAAGACTTGGTTAAGAAGTTGTTTTTCTATGAAGGACTTGGGTGAAGCCACTTATATCTTAGGAGACAAGATCTATAGAGATAGATCAAGACGACTACTAGGTCTAAGCCAAAGTACATACATAGATAAAGTACTGAAAAGGTTCAGTATGGAAGAATCTAAAAGGGGATTCCTACCTATGAGACATGGTATTTCACTCTCGAAGGAAATGTGTCCTTCAACTCCACAAGAGAGAGAACGTATGAGTAAAATTCCATATGCTTCCGCTATTGGATCTATCATGTATGCTATGTTATGTACCCGTCCAGATGTCTCGTATGCCTTAAGTATGACGAGCAGGTATCAAGTAGATCCCGGTGAAGGTCACTGGACCACAGTCAAGAGTATCCTTAAGTACTTAAGAAGAACTAAGGATACGTTCCTATTATATGGAGGTGAGGAAGAGTTAAGTGTAAAAGGTTACACTGATGCCAGCTTCCAAACTGACAAGGATGATTCTCGATCGCAATCAGGTTTTGTGTTTTACCTTAATGGTGGTGCTGTGAGCTGGAAGAGTTCAAAGCAAAGTACAGTAGCCGATTCTACAACAGAGGCCGAGTATATTGCAGCCAGTGAGGCAGCAAAAGAAGCAGTTTGGATCAAGAAGTTCATTACTGGACTAGGGGTTGTGCCTAGCATATCAGATGCTATAGAACTCCGATGTGATAACAATGGAGCTATTTCACAAGCTAAAGAACCCAGATCTCACCAGCGATCCAAACATATACTTAGACGCTACCATCTTATTCGAGAGATTATCGATCGAGGGGATGTAGAGATATGCAGAGTACCTTCAGATGATAACATCGCTGATCCCCTGACTAAGCCTCTGACACAGCAGAAGCATGATCGTCACACTAAGTCACTTGGTATTAGATATATGAGTGATTGGTCTTAGTGCTAGTGGGAGATTGTAAGAGTATGCCCAAAGATCAATCATGAGATGGTTGTAATAACATACTTAATTTACCATGCGTTGTCATTATTATTTTAGTTTTTCTTTCTGTGTGTATAGATAAACTGTTTTATAATAATGTCCTGAGAATAATATGATTATTCTTAAAAGATCCTTAGTCGAGTATTATTGTTGACTAGGACAATAATAATGCATTAAGACTAACATGTAGTTGATTGATGATAAAGAGTTGTCATTGATATGGAGTGTCAAAATCAATGCATGAATATGTGTGTTAGAGAACAACATATTGGATTGACCCGCTATGAGTATGTTTCTTGGATTATTATGTAATTGTCACAACATTACTCATAGTGATTAATATGTATATGATCCTCAGACTTCAGATCATTATTATCCCAGCATCGTGAGTTGTATATTTTGATACAGTCAAACGTACACCGTAACAGGTTGTTCTATAAAGGCTAATGTTGGATATACCACAATCTATGTAGAGGGATATGGTTGATCAATAAAGGATAAGTCCCTCCTACATAATAGGAGTAATATCTTAGGCCACTTGATTGAGTGAGACTAGAAATGCATGGCCATGCTCAAATAAGTTGATATGAGATGTCATACTAATTTGTATATCATAGTCTACTCAAGATATCAAGAAACATGGGATGGACTATGCAAGTGTGACTATCCCATGACTTGTATTCGTTCCAGAGATAAAGGACTTAAGGATTAATGCATGAAAGGTTAATCACGAAAGGTTATGTTGAATCATGACTTCTTGTAACTTAGGTAGCAATGATGCATTGCTAGATGCCACTCATTGTCTGTGACAATAGAATCGTTCTAGTATTACTGCTAACGTTGCAAGAACCTACAGGGTCACACCCTATGGTTGAAATGAACGGAATAAAATATAGTTGGTATTGTGCTTGGTTGTCACATAAATTAAATTGATTAAAGAATTAATTTAATTGGGCAATCAAATATTGAACATATTATATGTACAAGGATGTTGTACACATAATGATAACATAATTTTATTAATATATGAATTTGATTCATATATAAATTTAAATAAATATAGTTTACCGGAATCCTTATTATAATTAATGTAATTATAATTTTCAGATATAATTAATGTAATTATAATTTTCGGTTAAAAACTTTATTGTATTTATTTAATCTTGTAATACATTCAAGAGATACCAATTATAAAAGGCCCAATTAAGAGGATACCTATTATAAAAGGCCCAATGAGAAAGGCACCCATTATAAAAGGTATTAAAAGGAGACAAAACTCAACATGAAAACCCTAAGTGATTGCTTGTTAGGTCTAGCAGCCGTCAAGCAAATAAGCCTCCAAAACAGTTTTGGAGATTTCTTCCGTTCATAATCAAACCGGGTGGATTACGTAGAGGCCGACATCGCAAAAGGTTGAGGCTTGATTCGACAGTAGATCAAAACTCTTGTTGCCAAGGCGTCGCTGTCTACTCAGATTGAAGTTTTGGTAATTTCGAAACCTTTATTTCACCCCGATTCGTTCCTCACACATGGATCCATGATTTGGATCGCCGGATCTAATTTTATTCTGCTGCGCCATGGGGTACCGGCATTCCAACAATTAAGATATGTTTTTTTATTACGAAATGAATGTGTATATTTGTATGAAATCGAGATGCTATGTGCAAGATTTAGTTAATGGCACTAATGTGAGATATTGAAATTGAAACAGAAATTAATAGCACTGTGTGTGCGATGTTATGAAAGCTTCGGCTTATAGATTTGGCACTGTGTGTGCGTTACCGAGATAAGTCGGTTGAAAGATTAGGCACTAAGTGTGCGATGACTAATATGCACCGACCATGTATATGGCACTGAGTGTGCGATTAAATTGAAAGAATATCAGAAGATAATCGACATGTGATATCGAGCATTAAGTAGCTTGGAAATTGAATAACTATGTGTTAGCTAAGTTATGTATTGAACCTTTGTGGTTGATGAGTTATAAACAAGTTATGATTGAGTGAATGAGTATTTTAGCTATGAATGAGGAGGTATGAATATGAGATAATTGATCTATGTGATTGTTTATTATATACATTGGTTTGATTTGATGAGATAATTGTATTGTATGTCAAACTTACTAAGCTTTGGAAAGCTTACTGTGTGATTTGTTCTCTGCTTTGTAGTGTCAGTAATGCTAGCTCGGATCTGGGGATCGTCAGCATCTCAGTCACACTATCGGCAATCTATTTTGGGGTATTTTGGAAAGATGTACATAGTTAAAATATGGCATGTATAGGCTAGTTATTGAATCATGTTTGAGATTTGTAAGTAGCCTTGAGATGTGGCTAGATATGGGCTAGTTTTTAGCATGAATGACTTTAGTATATGTGATGCATCTTTTGGTATGGATTGTGAGTTGGGAAACTAACTTATGAATGGGAATCTTTGTGATGGTAAAGTGTTAGTAAGAATTAGTGAATTTTAGAATGAATGATGTTTAGTATATGAATGTGTTCAATGTTGTATATGTTAGCTTATAAGTTGATATGTTTGAAAATGAGATTGTATGAGTTCATAGATTGATTATATGATAGGAAATGGTTACAATTTGTGGGTGTAAACATGCTTAAATGTGCTTGTAGTGATTGACCCTAAATGGGTGGCATTTTGAGTCTTGCAAATGACCTATAATGTCACACGGTCATGGCACACGGGCTTGCCTGGTGACCGTGGGCGTAAGTTAGTATATAGCCTAGTGGTACACGACCTTAGCATGGGGGTGTTGGATAATCGTGTTGGTTTTGGTAGGATCGACCATGGTCAGGGTACACGGGCTTGCTTTGTGACCGTGGGAGTGTAGTCAGGATAAACCACGGGAAGGACACACGGGTGTGTCTATTAGCCGTGGAAGGCACATGGCCTGCCCACACGGGCGTGTAAGCCCTGTAACTTAGAAAAGTTTTAAATTTTGAGAAGTTTCTGTACGTGTTTCGATTTAGTCCCGACCCCTCCCTAACATGTGTTTAAGGTCTTGTACGCCTAAAAGGGGACTATTTGTTTATGTTTGATATATTATGATGATGAATGACTTTATGTCGTAAATAGGTTGTGAAATGATCCTATTGTCCGGTAATGCCTTTGACCCTAATCCGACGATGGTTTTGAGTTAAGGGTGTTACATTTTTATTGGTATCAGAGCCAGGTTTAGTCGATTCTCGGACTAACGTAGCTCGTGGGAGTCTAGCTATACATGCCATATTATGAAATTGCGATTGTGTGATGAATTCTGACTGTTAAAAACGTGTTTTCATAATGGATCCTGATCGAGCAGTTGCTGACGATGTAGAAAGCAATGCGCCTACTCCCGCTCAAGGGACAGCTCTAGCCACATCTAGGCCGAATGATAGTGGTGAGGGAGGAGAGGCTAAGCAAGCCCTCTTCTGAATGATGAACGAGTGGTTTACGGAGTTCGTTCGAATGAATCCTGCTGCTCCACAACCTCCACCCCCACAAGTACCTGTTGTGCCACAAGTTGTAGATCCGATCAGATTGAATAAACCTCCTGTGGATAAGATTTGCAAGTACGGGGCCGAAGAGTTTAGGGCCATATCTGATGACGATGCTGAACGAGCTGAGTTTTGGCTTGAGAATATAATCAGAGTATTCGATGAGATGTCGTTAAATCCTGATAAGTACATTAAATGTGTAGTTTCCTTACTGAGAGACACGACTTACGACTGGTGGAAAACGTTGATATCTGTGGTTTCGAGAGAGAGAATCACCTGGGATTTCTTTCAAGCTGAGTTCGGGAAGAAGTATATCATTCAGCGCTTCATTGATCAGAAACGTAAAGAGTTTCTAGAATTGAAACAGGGTCGTTTGTCTGTTACTGAGTACGAACGAGAATTTGTAAGATTGAGTCAATACGCGAGAGAATGTGTATCGACCGAAGCTACTATGTGCAAACGTTTCATAGAGGGATTGAATGAAGACATTAAATTGTTGGTTGGGATACTTGATATAAATGAATTTGTTGTATTAGTCGAAAGAGCATGCAAAGCTGAGGAGCTCAGTAAAGAAAAGAAGAAAGCCGATTCTGAGGCTCGTGATGAAAGAAAGAGATCGATGAATAAGTTCTCTCAACCTTCAGTGAAGAGATGTAGAGATGTAAACAATCATTCAAATGTTTCATTTGGACATCCAAGTAGAGGTCGTTCGAGACAAAGTACTGGTTTACGAATTCAAGCTCCGAATGAATCAAGTGTTGGTAGCGTTAAGAGTAACAAACCTGAATGCAGACAGTGTGGAAGATGACATGTGGGAGAGTGCTGGGGCAAGTATAACAATAGAGTTTGTTATAAATGTGGATCTCGAGATCATTTTATTCGAGATTGCCCAAAGATGGTGGAAGAGGAAAATGTTCAGAATGAAAGACTGAGTAATATGACGGCTAGAGGTAGACCACCTAGAAACACCAGAAATGTGAATGATAGCCAGAGAGGGACAACTGATATAGCTGTGAGATCAGAGGCGAGAGCTCCTGCCCGAGCCTATGCTATACGTGCACGAGCGGAAGCATCATATCCCGACGTCATCACCGGTACTTTCACTTTATTTGATATTGATGTTATTGCATTGATAGATCCGGGATCAACTCATTCCTATGTGTGTGTGAATCTAGTATCGAGTAAAACTCTACCTGTTGAGTCTACTGAATTTGTGGTTAGAGTGTCAAACCCTTTAGGCAAGTGTGTCTTGGTGGATAAGGTGTGCAAGAATTGCCCATTGATTTTTCGAGATGTTTGTTTTCCGGTTAATCTAATGTTGTTACCATTCGATGAGTTTGACATAATTCCGGGTATGGATTGGCTTACTCTACATAATGCCATTGTGAATTGTAAAAGAAAGAGTATTGAATTGAGAAGTCAGAACGGTGAGCTAGTTCAAATTGAATCCAGTGATATGAAAGGATTACCAGCTGTTGTATCTGCGATGAAAGCTATAAATTATGTGAGAAAAGGGTGTGAACCTTATTTGGCATACGTGATTGATAAAAAAGTGTCGGAAAAAAAAGTTGAATCCATGCCTGTAGTAGGTGAGTTTCCAAATCTGTTTCCTGAAGAGCTACTGGGATTACCTCCAATTCGGAAAGTGGAATTTGGTATTGAATTAGAGCCGAGAAACACTCCCATATCTATAGCTCCGTATAGAGTGGCACCAACAGAATTGAAAGAGTTAAAATCGTAGTTACAAGAATTAATTGATAGAGGATTTGCACGATCGAGTTTTTCACCCTGGGGAGCTCCTGTGTTATTTGTGAAAAAGAAAGATGGAACTATGAGAATGTGTATTGATTATCGACAGTTGAACAAAGTGATGATAAAGAGCAAATATTTGTTGCCTCGTATCAATGATTTGTTTGATCAGCTGAAATGAGTTATAGTGTTTTCTAATATAGATTTGAGATCAGGCTACTATCAGTTGAGAGTTAAAGAATCCGATGTGCCGAAAGCTGCTTTCAGAACAAGGTATGGACATTACAAATTCTTAATGATGCCTTTCGGACTAACAAATGCTCCTACAGTGTTTATGGATCTGATGAATCAGATTTTCAGATCGTATTTGGATCGCTTTGTAGTAGTGTTTATTGATGATATTTTGATTTATTCGTGTGATGAGACGCAGCATGCTGAGCATTTGAGAATCGTGCTACAAACTCTACGTGAGAATCAATTATATGCAAAATTTAGCAAATATGAATTTTGGCTGTGTGAAGTTGGATTTCTGGGGCATATTGTATCAGCTGCTAGAATACGAGTAAATCTGAGTAAAATCTCTGCTATTTTGCAATGAAAGCCTCCTAGAAACGTGTCTGAAGTCCGTAGTTTTTTGGGACAGCGAGATATTATAGACGATCTGTGAAAGGCTTCTCGATGATTACAACTCCATTGACAAAATTGTTACAGAAGGATGTTAGATTCAAGTGGTCAGATAAGTACCAACAGAGTTTTGAACAGTTGAAAGTGTTGTTAACGGAAGCACCAGTGTTGATTCAACCCGAATCGGGCAAAGAGTTCGTAATTTACAGTGATGCATCATTGAATGGTTTGGGTTGTGTGCTGATGCAAGAAGGGAAAGTCATTGCTTATGCTTCGAGACAGTTAAAACCGCATGAAAAGAATTACCCAACGCATGATCTTGAACTGGCTGCAATTGTGTTCGCATTGAAGATTTGGCGTCACTATTTATTCGGTGAAAAATGTCATATTTATACTGATCATAAGAGTTTAAAGTATTTGATGACTCAGAAAGATTTGAACTTGCGACAGAGAAGATGTTGAAAGACTACGAACTTGTGATAGATTACCACCAGGGTAAAGCTAATGTTGTAGCTGATGCCTTGAGTTAGAAATCGTTATATGCTCTGCGAGCTTTGAGTAATCAGATAGATCTATGTGATGATAATGCAGTGGTAGCTGAATTAAAAGTTAAGCCGATATTTGTACAGCAGATTTGTGATGCTCAGAAAAATGATGTTGAAATGGTGGCTAAAAGAACTCAATGTGAATCAAATGTTGAATCAGAATTTCGAGTTGATAGTGATGATTGTTTGAGATTCAGAGATCGGATTTGTGTTCTAAGAAGTTCAGAGTTGATTCAAATGATTTTGAATGAAGCTCACAATAGTCATTTGACTGTACATCTGGGGAGTACGAAAATGTATAATGATCTGAAATAGTTATATTGGTGGCATGGTATGAAAAGAGATATTTGTGACTTTGTGTCGAAATGTTTAGTTTGTCAGCAAGTCAAAGCTGAACATCAAGTTTTGTCTGGGAGAGAATCACAATGGACTTTGTGTCGGGTTTGCCCTTATCTCCGAGTAAGAAAGATGCAATCTGGGTGATAGTGGACAGATTGACGAAATCAACTCATTTTGTTTCGGTGAGAACTGATTATTCTTTAGATAAGTTGGCTGAATTTTATATTGCTGAGATAGTGAGATTGCACGGAATACCTTTATCTATAGTGTCTGACAGAGATCCAGGATTTACCTCACGATTTTAGAAGAAATTGCAAGATGCTTTAGGCACAAAATTGCATTTCAGTACTGCTTTTCATCCGCAAACGGATGGTCAATCTGAGCAAATCATTCAGATTCTTGAAGACATACTGAGATGTTGCATACTTGAATTTGAAAGTACGTGGGAAAAGCATTTATCGTTGATTGAGTTTGTGTATAATAACAGTTTTCAATCTAGCATTAAAATGGCACCATTTGAGGCTCTTTATGGTCGAAAGTGTCGAACTCCATTGTATTGGACTGAGCTGAGTGAGAATAAGATTCACGGGGTTGAACTGATAAAAAAGACTAAACAGAAAGTGAAAGTAATTCGTGACAATTTGAAAGCAGCCTCAGACCGTCAGAAGTCTTACACAGATTTGAAACGAAGGGATATTGAATTCAAAATTGGTGATAAAGTGTTCCTGAAAGTATCTCCTTGGAAGAAAATACTTCGATTTGGCCAGAAAGGCAAGCTAAGTCCAAGGTTCATTGGACCGTATGAGATTATTGAACGAGTTGTGCTGGTTGCTTATAGATTGAGATTGCCATCTGAGTTAGAAAAGATTCATAACGTGTTTCATGTGTCAATGCTTCGACGGTACAGATCAGACCCGTCTCATGTGATTGTTCCTACTGAAGTTGAGATTCAGTCAGACTTGTCGTATAGTAAAGAACCGATCCGAATCTTGGCACGGGAGACTATAGAGTTGAGAAATAAGAAAATTTCCTTAGTGAAAGTATTATGGCACAAACACGGAATTGAAGAGGCTATGTGGGAGCCTGAGAACATCATGAGAGAGCAATATCCACACCTATTCACTGGTAAGATTTTTGAGGACGAAAAGCCCGAAGGGGGGAAGTTGTAACAGCCCGGTTTAGACATTAGTCGGAATAGTGATTTCGAGACCACAAATCTGAGGTCGTAAGAATATTTTAATAATATTTTCTGTGTGAATAGTATATGATTTAGCCTATGCGAAATTTCTGCGTGATGATTTTATTGATTGTGTGTCAAATTAAGAGAAATGGCTTAATTGCATAAAGAGTAAAATGCTGTGTGCTGATTTGTGAGTACTTAAATGCTGATGGCTTTTTAAGGAGGAGACTTTATGTTGATAATACACCATTTTTAAGATAGTGGAGGGTTAAATGACATGATAACCATGATGATAATTTGTTTTATTTGTGTAATAGAAGGCTATTTTGGTAAATGGATTAATAATATAATTTTTATACAAACAAAAGGTTAAAATAAGATGAACATATTCATCTTTGTTAACCGAAAAACAAAAAATAAAGGAAGGAAGAAAAGCTTTGAAAATTTTGGCTAGGGTTAAACTTGATTCAAGGTATGTTTGAGCTCAGTTTTTGATAATTTTTATGTTTTTGTAATCATTGCTTTGTGCTTTACAAAACCCATGCTCAAATTTTGTGAATTGATGATGTTTATGAAATGTGTCATTGATGATATGGTGAGCTTTGTGATGAGTGTTGGTGTTAAATGAAAGATATGTGTTTAATGAACATTGTTGTTCTTGAATTTTTGATGAATTTAGCTAATTAGGACTAAATTGTGAAAATAGCATTTTGAAGGACTAGAATGTGAAATAAAAAAAATGTGTGGGCTTGTATAAGCATAGTGAGAATTTGGCTAGGCTTGAACCAAGTGAAATTATGTGAATTTGATGATTTTGTGAATTAGGGACTAAAGTGCCGAAATGTGAAAATATGAGGGCTATTTTGTAAAATGCCCTAAATGTGTGTGTGTGGACTAAATTGAATGAGTTGGTGATTGAATAGATTGAATTTGAATATGTATAGACCAAGAGAGGAGAGGTTCGAATCGAGATCGAGGCAAAGAGAAAGTGCTCGATTAATCGACCGTTTAGGTATTTTGACATCCAATATAAGTTCGGATATAATACATGTTATTAAGATATGTTTTTGTATTATGAAATGAATGTGTATATGTGTATGAAATCGAGATGCTATGTGCAAGATTTAGTTAATGGCACTAAGTGTGCGATATTGAAATTTAAACAGAAATGAATAGCACTGTGTGTACGATGTTATGAAAGCTTCGGCTTATAGATTTGGCACTGTGTGTACGTTACTGTGATAAGTCGGTTGAAAGATTAGGCACTAAGTGTGCGATGACTAATATGCACCGACCATGTATATGGCACTGAGTGTGCGATTAAATTGAAAGAATATCAGAAGATAATCGACATGTGATATCGAGCATTGAGTAGCTTGGAAATTGAATAACTATGTGTTAGCTAAGTATGTATTGAACCTTTGTGGTTGATAAGTTATAAACAAGTTATGATTGAGTGAATGAGTATTTTAGCTATGGATGAGGAGGCATGAATATGAGATAATTGATCTATGTGATTGTTTATTATATACATTGGTTTGATTTGATGAGATAATTGTATTGTATGTCAAACTTACTAAGCTTTGGAAAGCTTACTGTGTGATTTGTTCTCTATTTTGCAGTGTCAGTAAAGCAAGCTCGGATTTGGGGATCGTCAGCATCTCAGTCACACTATCGGCAATCTATTTTGGGGTATTTTGGAAAGATGTACATAGTTAAAATATGGCATGTATAGGCTAGTTATTGAATCATGTTTGAGATTTGTAAGTAGCCATGAGATGTGGCTAGATATGGGCTAGTTTTTAGCATGAATGACTTTAGTATATGTGATGCATCTTTTGGTATGGATTGTGAATTGGGAAATTGACTTATGAATAGGAATCTTTGTGATGGTAAAATGTTAGTAAGAATTAGTGAATTTGAGAATGAATGATGTTTAGTATATGAATGTGTTCAATGTTGTATATGTTAGCTTATAAGTTGATATGTTTGAAAATGAGATTGTATGAATTGATAGATTGATTATATGAGAGGATATGGTTGCCAAATTGTGGGTGTAAACATGCTTAAATGTGCTTGTAGTGATTGACCCTAAATGGGTGGCATTTTGGGTCTTGCAAATGACCTATAATGTCACACGGTCATGGGACACGGGCGTGCCTGGTGACTGTGGGCATAAGTCAGTATATGGCCTAGTAGTATACAGTCCTAGCACGGGGGTGCTGGATAGCCGTGTTGGTTTTGGCAGGATCAACCACGGTCAGGGTACACGGGCGTGCTTTGTGACCGTGGGGGCCAAGTCAGGATAGTCCATAGCCAAGGCACACGGGCGTGCTTGGTGGCCGTGGAAGTGTAGTTAAGATAGACCACGGGAAGGACACACGGGTGTGTCTATTAGCCGTGGAAGGCACACAGCCCGCCCACACGGGCGTGTAAGCCCTAGAAAAGTTTTAAATTTTGAGAAGTTTCTGTACGTGTTTCAATTTAGTCCCGACCCCTCCCTAGCATGTGTTTAAGTTCTTATACGCCTTAAAAAGGGACTAATTGTTTATGTTTGATAAATTATAATGATGAATGACTTTGTGTCGTAAATGGGTTGTGAAATGATCCTATTGTCCGGTAATGCCTTTGACCATAATCCGGTGACGGTTTCGAGTTAAGGGTGTTACACTAGTAGCCGTGTGATTTTTGACAGGATCGACCACGGCCTCAGCGCACGGGCGTGCTTGGTGGCCGTGGAGGATAAGTCAGTTTCGACCACAGGGAGGACACATGGGTGTGTCTAGCTGCCGTGAGAGTCACACGGCCTACCCCCACGGGCGTGTAACCCCTGAAACTTAGACAAAGTTTTAAATTTCTGAAATTTCTGTATGTGTTTCGATTTAATCCCGACTCGGTTTATAAGCATGTTTAAGGTCTCGTAGACCGTATTAAGGGACACTAAGCTTGAGAATGATAAATGAATGTATGAAATTCTCTAAATGTTTTTTTCTGATATGTTCAGTAACGCTCCTAACCCTAATTCGGCGACGGACACGGGATAGGGGTGTTACATTTGGTTGGTATCAGAGCTACGGTTTAGTTGATTCTCGGACTAACGTAGCATGTCAAAGTCTAGCTATACATATCATATATCTTAATTGTGATAGTGTAATGAATCCTAATGTATAAAATGTGATTTTTATATAGCAATGGATCCCGAAAGAGCCGTAGCTGATGACGTAGAAAGTAGTGCGCCTGCTCCCGCGCAAAGGACAGCGGCCTCTAATTCGAGATCGACTACGAGCGGTCAAGAGGGAGAAGCTAAACAAGCTTTCTTCCATATGATGAGTTGGTTCACAAAATTTGTAAGAAATAACCCTACTGTTTCGCAACCTCCGCCCCCGGTTATTCCTTCTCAGACTACGGTTGTGCCACCGGCTATGTATCCGAATTTGTTGAATAAGCCTCCGGTCAATAAAATCCGTAAGTATGTGGCAGAAGAGTTCAGGGCTACCAGTGGTGAAGATGTCGAGAAAGCCGAGTACTGGTTAGAAAACACTATCCGAGTATTTGATGAAATATCGTTGAGCCCTAAAGAATGTATTAAATGTGTTGTATCTTTATTACGAGATGGGGCCTATCGGTGGTGGAAAACTTTGATTTCAATTGTTCCTAAAGAACGGGTAACATAGGATTTCTTTCAGTCTGAGTTCAGAAAGAAATACATTATTCAGAGATTCATTGATCAAAAACGAAAAGAATTTTTGGAATAAAACAAGGTCACATGTCTGTCACTGAATACAAATGAGAGTTTGTGAGATTAAGTCAGTATGCTCGGAAATGTATTTCAACTGAAGCGATAATGTGTAAAAGATTCGAAGATGGCCTAAATGAAGATATCCGATTGCTAGTTGATACTCTGGAGATAAGAGAGTTCGAAATGTTAGTTGACCGAGCGTGCAAAGCTGAGTCTGAAGTCAGAGATATGAAAAAAAGATTTTTGGGCAAATCATTTTAGTCTGCCTCAAAGAAATTTCGAGATGAACATAGCCATTTAAAGGTTAATGTGAGGCATTCGCGTAGAGATCGAGCTAGATCACAGTTGAGCTCTAAAGCTCCAGCAACTTCAATGGCTAGTGTTGGAAATGTCAGATCCAATCGACCTAAATGTAAACATTGTGGAAAAAGGCATCCGGGAATTTGTAGATTAAATGACCGAGTTTGTTTTAGATGTGGATCATTAGACCATTTCATCCGAGACTGCCCAGAGTCTGTTGAACAAGAGTTTATTCAGAATCCGAGATCTGGGAATGTTTCAGCGAGAGGTAGACCTTCTCAAGATGCAAGAAATGTCAGTGGTAGTCTGAGAACTATGAGAGTCACCATAGCGAGATCTGAAGCTAAGGTGCCTGCCAGAGTGTATGCCAACCGAGCTCGTAAGGAAGCTTCATCTCTGGATGCTATTACGGGTACATTTATTTTTATTGATATTTTTGTGATTACATGGATAGACCCTGGTTTTACTCATTCGTATAAATGTATGAATTTAGTATCCAGTAAGACTTTGCCTGTAGAGTCTACTGAGTTTGTTATAAAAGTATCGAACCCCTTAGGTAAAAGTGTCCTGGTTAAAAAAGTATGCAAGAACTGTCCGTTAATGTTTTGAGATATCTGTTTCCCTGCTGGTCTAATGCTTTTGCCATTTGATGAGTTCGATATTATTCTGGGTATGGACTGGTTGACATTACATGATGCTGTTGTGAACTGTAAAAGAAAGACTATTGATTTGAGATGTCTGAATAATGAAATTGTACGGATTGAATCTAATGATTTAAATGGATTGCCTGCTGTGAGATTTGTATTGAAAGCTCAAAGATATGTGAAAAAGGGATATGAGGCATATTTTGCTTATGTGATGGATTCGAAAGGGTCTGAAAAGAAAGTTCTGTGAGTTTTCTGATGTATTCTCTGAAGAATTGTCGGGTTTGCCTCTGATACGTGAAGTTGAATTTGGTATTGATCTGTTGCCTGGTTCAACACCTATTTCGATGGCTCCGTATAGAATGGCACCAATAGAATTGAAAGAGTTAAAGTCAAAGTTGCAAGAATTGACTGATAGAGGGTTTGCTAGACCAAGTTTTTCGCCTTGGGGTGCTACTGTCCTATTTGTGAAAAAGAAAGATGGCACGATGAGAATGTGCATCGATTACTGTCAGTTGAATAAGGTGACAATAAAGAATAAATGTCCGTTGCCCAGAATTGATGACTTATTTGATCAGTTAAAAAGGGGCTACTGTATTTTCCAAGGTTGATTTGAGATCGGGACACTACCAATTGAGAGTGAAAGATTCAGATATACCGAAAACTGCTTTCAGAATAAGAATTTTCAGACTATACCTAGATTGATTTGTTGTGGTATTCATAGATGACATTTTGATTTATTCACGTGATGAAAATGAGCATGCCGAACATCTGAAGATCGTGTTTGCACTATGTACTTCAAATACTCAGTTAGATTTGTCTGATGATAGTTCTGTGATAGCTGAATTAAAAGCAAAAATGTTGATTATACGGCATATATGTGATGCTCAGAAATCTGATAATGAGTTGTTAACGAAACGAACTCAGTGTGATTCGAATACTGATTCTGAATTTAGAGTTGTTGATAATTGCTTAAATTTTGAAATCGCATCTGTATTCGAGAAATCCAGAGTTGATTCAGTTGAATTTAAATGAAGCACATAACAGTCATTTATCTATTCATCCGGGAAGTACAAAGATGTACCATGATTTGAAACAACATTCTTGGTGGTCTGGTATGAAACAAGACATATCTAACTTTGTGTCAAAATGTTTAGTTGGTCAGCAAGTTAAAGCTGAACATCAGGTTCCGTCTGGGTTGCTACAACCAATTCTAATTCCCGAGTGGAAATGGGATAGAGTAACGATGGACTTTGTTTCGGGATTTCCCTGACTCCAAGAGAGAAAGATGCAATTTAGTTTGTGGCTGATAGATTGACGAAATCCGCCCATTTTATTTCGGTACGAGCTGATTATTCACTCGATAAGCTAGCTGAACTTTACATTTTTGATATTGTAAGATTGCACGGGGTGTCACTATCCATGGTGTCAAATAGAGATCCGAGATTTACATCGAGATTCTAGAAGAAGTTGCAAGAAACTTTAGGCACGAAACTGCATTTCAGTACAGCTTTTCATCCGCAAACGGATGGTCAATCCGAGCGAATCATTCAGATTCTTGAAGATATGTTGAAATGCTGCATTCTTGAATTTGATGGTACGTGGGAACAGTATCTGTCATTAGTTGAGTTTGCTTATAATTGTTATCAGTCAAGCATCAAAATGGCACCTTATGAAGCTTTGTATGGACGTAAATGTCATACACCTCTGTATTGGACCGGGTTTAGTGAAAATAAGTTACATGGGGTTGGTTCGATAAAAGATACTGAACAGAAAGTAAAAGTAACCCGTGATAGTCTGAAATCAGCATCTAATCGTCAGAAGTCTTATGCAGACTTGAAACGAAAAGAGATAGAATTTGAAATCGGTGACAAAGTGTTCTTGAAGGTATCTCCATGGAAGAAAGTACTCCGATTCGGACATAAAGGCAAGTTAAGTCCGAGGTTCATCGGGTCGTATGAAATTATTGAAAGTGTTGGGCCTGTTGCATATAGATTAGTATTGCCCTCTGAGTTAGCAAAAATACATAATGTATTTCGCGTATCGATGCTTAAACGATACTGATCCAATCCATTACATGTAATTACTTCGTCTGAAATTGAAATTTGATCTGATATGACCCATGAAGAAGAACTGATTTGTATCTTAGTTTGTGAAGTGAAAGAGTTGAGAAACAAGAAAATTTCGTTAGTGAAAGTGTTGTGGCATCGACACGGAATAGAAGAGGCTTCGTGGGAGCCTGAAGATTCAATGAGACAACAATATTCGAATCTGTTTAAAGGTAAGATTTTCGAGGACGAAAATCCCTAAGAGGGGAGAATTGTAACAGTCCAGTTTATACCCTAGTCGGAATAGTGGTTTTGGGACCACAAATCCGAGTCCATATAATATTTTAATATTATACTCTGTGCCGTTGATATATGACTAAACATCTGTGGAAGCCTCGTATAAAAATTTGATCATTTGTGTGTTTAATTTGAGAAAAGGATTAAATTGTATTATGTGCAAAACTAGCATGACATTTGTAAAATACCTATTTGATGTGGCTTTTTAAAGTAGTGGCCTTATAAAGCAAATAAACCATTTTAAAAGGATAGTGGTTGGTAAAGGACAAAAATAGCCATATATTATATGAATTATAATGGTTTTCATTAATGGTAATTTAGTAAAATGTTTATTAATGTTATTATAACTTAATAATAAATAAAATGGTGGCCATTTTCAATGGTGTTCATCCACCGAATGTAGAAAAGAAAAGAAAAGATAAAATTTTGTTTCATTCGTCCAAGGTTCGAGCTCAAATCGGGTATGTGTTTTTTATCAGTTTTTGATAATTTCTACGTTTTCGTAATCGTTGCTTTGTAAACTTTGTAACCCATGTTTTAATTTTGGGAATTGATGATGTTTGTGAAATGAGACATTGATGAACTCATATGATTTATGATGATTTATGTTGTTAAATGATAGGTATGTGTTTAATGAACATATATTGTTCTTGAGTTTTTGATGAATTTAGCTAATTAGGGCTAAATTGTGAAAATAGCATTTTGAGGGACTAATTTGTGAAATAAATGAAATGTGGGGACTTGTATAAGCATGGATGATATTCTGCTAAGCATAAGTATTATAAAATTTGGTACATTTTGTGTTTTTGTGAAATAGGGACTAAAGTGTCCAAATGTGAAAAGATCAAGAATCGAAGAAATTAGACTTAGGTCGCGGGAAAGCTAAAGTAATCGAGTAGCCGTTTCCGTTTCAGTTAAATCGATTCCGAGGTAAGTCATTATGCAAATAAATGTATTTGTATTGAAATATGTATGTTCATGTGATTATTGATAACGATGAATGTTTACGAGATGATGTCTACATGAATTTCGAGATAAGATCGACATAGTGACAATGTCCGAGAAGTCCCGTATGAACCTAGGGATAGATAGGATTAACTATGTTATGACATAGGTATTTGGTTTGGTTTATCATATAAGACCACGTCCGGGACGTCGGCGTTGATTTGAGATTTCGTGTAAGACCCTGTCTGGGACAGTGGCAACGATATCTGATTACGTGTAAGACCCTGTCTGGGACAGTGGCATCGATATTTGATTACGTGTAAGACCCTGTCTGGGACAGTGGCATCGACATCCGATTACATGTAAGACCACGTCTGGGACGTTGGCATTGTATGACTATTCTAAGCGTTCTGAGTATCCTATTAGATTCTGAATAGTTCAATAGGTAAGTCTGAGAAACAAACGACTATGTGAATTGTATATTTCTTTCATGTGCGTTTAAAAAAAATACACTATGTGTGAATGAAAGGTAAGTGTCTATATGAACTTATTATGATAAATATGTGCATTGAAATGATGAGATAATATGTGAAGATATGGTTGAATGAGCCATATGTAAATGTGATACAAGAATGGATAAGCAATGAGCTAACAAGTATATGATGATAGGCATGTTTAAATGATGAATGTCTAAATAAAAGTGCCAAGAAGAATTATGGCTATGCAATTGAGCTATTAGTGATTTCATATTGATTATATGTCTTGAATGCTTAAATATTAAGTTCATTTGTATATAACTTACTAAGCTTTTGGAAAGCTTACTCTGTGTTTGTGTGTTTTCTCTGTTTTATAGGTCGTCAAAGCTACTGAAGGCTCGGGACCGTCAAGGATCGTCATCACACTACTAAACTCATTTTGGTACATTTTGGAAATGTATATATATATATATATATATATATGGCATGTATAGGCTAGTTTTGATATAAGTTGATGTATAGACTTGGTCATGAGATGTGACTAATTATTGGTTCATATTTTTTCTTGATAAATGTGGTATGTGTAGTTGTTTTGGTATGGTTTGATGCTCATGAAATGGTCATGTTTTTGGGTAAGTAAACGAATGTAATATGCTTTAGTTTTATATATGTTTTGCCTTGAAAGTTGACATGAATGAAATGGGTATCGTATGTATATATTGAATGGTCAATTTAGTATGTTTTTGGTTGCCATACATGCTTGATATGTGTTGGTAAATGTTGCTTGTAGGTGAGACCCAAATGGGTGGCATTTTGGCCTTGAAAATGGCCTATAATGTCACACGGTCGTGGCATACGGGCGTGCCTAGTGACCGTAGGCTAGGTAATAGCTAGCACAAGAGTACACGATCTTGGCGCACGGGCGTGCCTGCTGCCTAGTAGCCGTGTGATTTTTGACAGGATCGACCACGGCCTCAGTGCACGGGCGTGCTTGGTGGCCGTGGAGGATAAGTCAGTTTCGACCACGAGGAGGACACACGGGTGTGTCTAGCTGCCGTGGGAGTCACACGGCCTACCCCCACGGGCGTGTAACCCTTAAAACTTAGAAAAAGTTTTAAATTTCTGAAATTTCTGTATGTGTTTCGATTTAATCCCGGCTCGATTTATAAGCATGTTTAAGGTCTCGTAGACCGTATTAAGGGACACTAAGCTTGAGAATGATAAATGAATGTATGAAATTCTGTAAATGTTTTTTTTTCTGATTTGTTCGATAATGCTCCTAACCCTAATTCGGCGACAGACATGGGATAGGGGTGTTACATTTTTAACCTCTTTGTGTTTTTTTATGATGATTCCAAGACGTGTCATTCATTTTTAAAACGTGAGTCATTATCAAAAAAGTTATTCACTTTTAAAACGTTATGAATTTTTAGAACGTCATTTATTGCGGAAGCTTTTGAATAGGTTGGTGTTCGTGGTATTTTTGCTAAAACATTTGTCTTTTTGAAAACTCACATCTTATCCTACTGCTAGCAGTTATAAATCAAAACAACCAGAATCCCAAATTAAAAATAAAAATCCAAAGAGGCCATTATTACAGTAAAATACCCCAAAATTTAAATCAAAATAATAAAATACTAAATAAAATTAGAAAGGTCGTGTGGCCACCGCTGAGTCCTCCGTTGCACAGATCCGCCTGTGTCTGGGGATTACCTGTACAATTAAAACAGAAGGGTGAGTTTGCGAAAACTCAATGTGAAATCCTATATAAGCAAATAGATAGAAAACAAACACAGTCTGGACCTAAGCCCTTTTTAGTATCAGTGTCAATATCAGTTAGGCTTTAACCCGTCTTAGTACAGAACAGTCATGTGTTTGGGCTTTGGCCCATTACAGTATCAATGATCAGTGCAGTAATAGATTTAAACAGTACACAAGTCCTACCCATCCAGCCTCTACACTCCATCTCCGTCAAACCCTACACTCCATGTGGGGATATAATCAACCCACCCATCTATGCACTTCAGAAAGTACTGAATGTAGCAATATACAGTAATATGCAGCTAGGCTGCCAGTAATTTAGGCTCGAAGCCTTTCAGTACACTTCCTCCGATTAATATAAAACCCATCCCTATGCAATGCATCATGCAATCATGTCATGACATACCATGGTATCATACATGTATTCGGTACAATCTACATAGCATGCTAAAATATAGCCTTACATGTACATATATATATATATATATATATATAAATATATCACACAGAGGCATAATAGTCATTCAGTCAATTAGGGGTCTAAGTAAGCTTTCCGACCCAACAGTAGGTCCACAATCGACTCGGGCGGCCCGTGCAACCTTAGCAATCAAACAGTGAAAATGGGCCCTCGAACGCATGTTACTGGCCCATGTTGGCCCACACGCCCGTGTGGTCCACACGGCCCAAAATGGCCTTGATCGTGTGGATTACACGATCTGGCCTAATAATTTCCACACGCCCGTGTGGTTTGCTCGTGTGGGGCCCACACGGCCTAGTTCGGCCCAACCCATAAAATCACACATGGCCTGCCTTGTTGACCACATGCTCGTGTTCGGTCACACGGGCGGCCACATGCCCGTGTGGTGTCGACAGATTCAGTTTTCGACTTTTCGCCGATATCATTTATTGAGTACCGTTACACACCTAGTTTCGATTCGCCACGAACAGTCGCTCGAGCCCTCACGAACTTAAACTTGACCAATCAAACATAACAATTAGTCCTACTTTACGATTAAAAGGAAACCCAAAACCAACAATCCATTCATAGAACAGTTTAGAGTTACTTTCAATCAAACCACTGTGATTCCCATGAATCTTAATCTCTAGTGATTGATTAGGAGTTTCCTAAATCCTTCCTTAACTGTCATAACAATTGCCATTAGTCTCCAACTTAAGGCAGAAGAAGAAAGGGAATAAGGATTTCGTCTATAGCACTTACCGAAAGAGAGCAAGAGAACCGAATGATGGAGAAATTCGGCACTAGTATAGCCCCTCACCCCCCATTTACAGTTGTCAAAAATAGTTAAACAAAAACCCCAATTTAACAACTTAAAAACCAAAACTTCAAGCACCATTATCACTTACCGAAAAAGTACGGTTAATCGCTGAACAAAATAGAGGCTCAAAAACGTATAAGAGAAAGAAGGAGCAAAATCAATTCGGCAGAGGAAGAGGAATGGATTTTCGAAACAAATGAGAAGGGAAAAGGAACTTTCGGCAGTGAGCAGAATTAGTAAATTGGCAGCCTAAGGCTTGAGGGAGAGAAAGAAGAGGGAAAAGAAAATGAAAAAGGGAAAAAGAGACTTCGGCAGAGGAAGCCGAATTTTGGGGAGGAAGTTAATTTCGACACCACTACTCTCCACTTCCCTTGATCCACTCCTCAAAAATCTCCTACAATCTCTCAACCCTCAAATTCGAATTCCACTCAAACTCTTTAGTGTTTCGGCTAAGCTAGAACACTGCGCATATCAGAACTCGAACTTAAGACCCCCAGCACTTTGCCACTCTACTTATCCACCAGGCCAACAAACCCATTCTGACTTATTTTACTAACATTTACTTATAAGCCTACTGTCAAAAGGTAGGGGTTTGTCCAAATAAAAACAAAATTTTGCCCAAACTAAGGCTTGAACCCAAGATTTCTCAAACACTCCCAGAACACATAACCACTGAAGCAGATACAGATTTGTGTCACAAACATACAAAAATAAATATTAAAGATTTTTGGGGCGTTACAAAATATCACCAAAATATCATCAACATCATCATTACATTCTAGAATTCTTCCTTGCTAATTGATCATTTTGCCCTGTATGATTTTTCAAAATTTCATTATTGAATCATCACTTAATTCGGTAAAATTACAATTTAGTCCCTCACAATTCTTCACTTATTCAAATTGGTCCTTGCATGTCAATTCCATATCGTAGTAAATTGGGCTATTTTCAATTTTGATCCTTCAACTTTCTCATTTTTACACTTGAGCCAAAAACTTTTCCCATATTTATGATTTAGTCCTTACTTTAAATCAATATACTAAAACCTACTACCTAATTAAATTTTTTTAATACTCCTCAATCTTCTCTTTTATCATCTTTATATCATTTTTTCATTTTATCGGAAAATCAATTATACATTATTCAATTTATTACTACTTTTATTATATACCAATTTCAGGGGTGTTACAGAAATCTTGTACAAAGAAAGTAACTCTTAGAGTTGAAAACTTTATTAATAAAAATAATGGTGTCATTAATGAACAATGAAGTATACTGAAACTCTAATTAATCTAAATAAGAAGTAGTTTTAAACTAATCTTTCTTTTTTGACTAAGAAACATAACTCTTAAACAACTTAAAATACTTAAACAATATCCAAAATTAAGAATAAATAAATAATAAAATAATAAAAACTTGATAAATACAATATTGAGCTCATATATAATAAAAATTCAGCATAAAAACCAAACTCAATATGATTTAAACTCAATTTAAAAGCCTGAAATTCATAATTTTCATAATAATTACATCCAGAAATTCTACTTACGCAGTCTTCACTGAAACGATTATAACTTGAACTACCGAACTCGAAATTAAGTGATTCAAAGTGTGTTTTGAAGTTAAGAGACAGATCTTCGAATTTCGTGAAGACGTCTTAATCTATAAATGCTTGAATCACATCTAAAAATTTTCACAAGTTGAATGATTTTCCAAACTTAAAAATTGACAGGTTACAAGAATCTTTTGAAATTAGTTTGAGATAGGTGGGACACTGAGAAAAGCTTGTAATATATAAGGTTACATATAAGTAAGAGATGATGGGCAACATTATCCAAACTGGACGATTGGTGTCGAGATTATCATCACATAAAGGGAGAAATTACTTGCTCTCTAACATTGGTTGTAAACCCATTAAGATAGGACCCGGCCCAAGCCATCTAACATCGGTTGGAAACCCATGCCAAGGTCAACATTATAAGGTTTTGACCCTCCATTTTTCTTCAATATGACTAGTCTGTATTTTAAAGGAACTGTGGAATTTGTCAAAGCCAGTAAGTTGGTTTGGTTAGGCCGTCGAACTTCAACCACAGTCCCTATTTCTTGTAAAAGGAGAACAATACCGTGGCAGGTTTTGAAACCATTTTATATTATGCTTAAATTCAATGGTCGCAATCAAATTGAATTTAATCAATATGATCTTTCTATAATTATTTAACAACTCCAACATGTGCTTTTTTTTTTTAAAATTTACTGCTTATATTAATTCTTAAAATATCATCCTTGCTTTACAATCAAATTTTAGGAAAAATATTCAAACCTAAAGGTATAACAAATTTTCAATAAAACTACAATTTTATCCTTTATTTATTTTATTATCTTCAATTTTATATTAAATATTTTTAATTAAAAGTAATAAAAATTTAAATAGTTTTATTTTTTCTTAAATTGAAATAAATTATAAATTTTATTATATTCTAATATAATCATATTTAAGCACAATTACAATTACAATTACAATTAATATATCTCAATGACTATAACAAGAATCAATCACACAATTAGATTGATAACCAAAATATTTCTAAATTTATATTGCAATAAATCTATACAATGTCCAAATATGATGAGACATAAATCAAAATAAGTATACACCAAAAATTCACTAGGACATTATATATATATATATATATATATATATATATATATAAAACTAACATATGATCAAGGCAAATGCAATGGCAGGGGCCTGACTCCATAAAAATATAAAATTTTATAGAATTTTAATTTAAAAATTACAATTTAATATCTTAAAATTGATAAAATTTTGATTTAGTTTTTTTAAAATTATAAAAAATATAAATTATTAAAATTATGAAATTGCATTTTAACTCTCATAAAAATATACAACTTAATTCCGACCCCTTCCAGAAAATTTATTTGACTTCGCCCCTACATATGGTTTACACAGAGTTAAACTCGAACTTGAAATATTAAAATTCTCAAGGCCTCAAAATTGTTGATTGTAATAATTATATATTTCTGTTCTCTGTTACGTTTTGTTTCTTGCTTAATAATTTTTATAAAAATACATGTAAGTATTTAATTATAATATTAACTTTGAGATATTGTTTTTATTTTTATTTTTATTTTTTAATCAATTTATTTTCCATTAGAACTTTCTAAATAATGGTAACTAACAAGGTTTTCAAAATCGGACCAGTGATTAAATTGGTTAAACCATTAGTTCTCGATCTGTCCGATTAGATCAATTCAATTGAATAAATTATTAAAAATTAAAAGAAATATAGAAAATCGATTCAATTTGTCCGACTGTCTAGTTTAACCGATTCATGGATCAATCGATTGAATGCCTCATTCTAAACTGGTACCCCAACCTGTTCCCAACCTGGCGCACTAGTTAGGTTTTGAAAACAATGGTAACTAGTTAACTTTTAATAAAATAATTTAATGAATTAACTTATTAATATATATAATTAAATTAAATATAAATTAGAATATTTATTTTAATTGAAATCAAATATAATTTTTATAGAAAAGTGACATATATTTAATTTTATAACATTTTAATGTGTAGTTAAAATTTTATTATTATTAATTAAAAATTAAAAATGAATAAATGAAATAGAAAATATAAATAAATAATAAGGGTATAATTGTTTTTTATTTAAAATTTGGTTGGTAAATAGATTTGAAGGAGTTAATATGCTTTCTTCAAAGTTTAGCAGTAAATGGACATTCTCTTAAGTAAATTGAATCTTTTAATCATCTTTCCATGTAGATAGAATATTTAATTCTTTTTAAGATGGAGAATTGCAGTTGAAATTGCAAATGAATGACAGTTCAAAGTTGATAAGCTCAAGCAATGTGAAGCTTCACGGCCAAGGAAAGGAAAGTCTACTCCATGTGATCTCACCATCCAATTTTATAGCAACATTTAGATGGAGGAATGCAGTTTCCAAAGCAGATATTGACTACTAAGCTTTGCCACCAATTGAACTTCATGGTTGAGCAAAGTAAAAGTTTGCACACAAAACACATTTTCTTTTTCAACCCTCTTGAGATTGAAATTTTTGGCACATCAATATCCAAATCTCTACAATTAATTGATATCAACATGCTTTGAATCCACTAGCTTACTGGCTTTTCTCAGATTAAAATCATATAGTAATAAGTGATAACGACTCAAAATGCAATGACATTCGCAATTTGGCGCATTGCCTAGTTGATGTTTGAAGCAGATCAACTGGAGTTACCTACATGTTCAATATTAACTATTATAAATTGAATCAAGCAATCTGTTTTAATTATTCACAAGGTATATCTATTTTATTCTGATTTTTCATTTTTTTTAAAAAATATTTTTATCATGGTTATAAGGAGGTTTGTTTCCATGGATCAAAACTTTAAAAAAATAAACTTAATCGTATTTGACATTCATATCCTGGTCTGAATATATTGCTTTGTTTTATCTGGTTGAATCTATCAAAAACCGATTGCCAAATCTTTGTTCATCAAAGTCCAGAAAAAGAAAATATAATAAATCATTAATGCTTGTCTTTCAAATAACCATCAAAGAAAATGTTATTGATCCATATTTTAAAAATCTCAGAATTCAAATATTGAATTTATATGATCAAGTCAAGTAAATATTATTATTTTGATCTCATCTCCCCACATTGTAGATGCTGGGTTTTAACTATAGCCTGAAAATACAAAAAAACAACTTTGCAACATGAAATGTGCTAACATAGACAAAACTCGAAACTGTTAATCAAAACAACCCGTAAACACACAAGTTTTGTCCTATCTGTCGTTCAAAACAACCCCTTTGCATATTTTCAATAGTCCGCTTTGGATTGCCTACTTCTGAAGATTGTAGCTTTTTCAAAACTGTGCTTCGAAAACCAGTTACCAGTTTGTGCTATATTTTGCTAGGACAAGACAAGAAACAAAGTAAGATAAGTGGGAGTTCGTGGAAATGGGTGCATCGAGTGAGGCTCTTACCCAGGTTTTGATACCTGTAGCTGCCTTGGTGGGCATTGGTTTTGCTTTGCTTCAGTGGCTTTTGGTCTCCAGGGTGAAGGTCTCATCACATGATTCAAGCAATGGGTATAAAGTAAAGCTGATTGAAGCTGATGAAGAAGAGGAGGGTATTGACAACATTGACGTTTCTATCAAGTGTGCTGAGATTCAACAGGCCATTTCTCTTGGTAACCTCTTTTCTTTCAATTGCTCCTTTTATCAGCATTTACGGTGTTTTTAACATAAAGTTCGATTCATATCATCCATTATGTTCTACTAAAAATGTCAATGTTCCCAGGTGCAACCTCTTTCCTCTTTACCGAGTACAAGTACCTGGGTATCTTCATGGGTGTATTCGGTGTCATCATCTTCCTCTTCCTTGGTTCAGTTAAGGGGTTCAGCACCAAAAGTGAACCATGCACATATAACCAGGGAAATACTTGCAAACCGGCCCTGGCGAATGCCGTGTTTAGCACGATTGCTTTCTTGCTTGGGGCTCTTACTTCTGTTCTCTCAGGTTTTCTAGGGATGAAGATTGCAACTTATGCCAATGCTAGAACAACTCTAGAGGCAAGGAAGGGTGTTGGAAAGGCATTCATAATTGCTTTTCGTTCGGGAGCAGTCATGGGTTTCCTGCTTGCCGCCAATGGGCTTTTGGTTCTCTATGTATCCATTTATTTATTTAAACTGTACTATGGTGATGACTGGGAGGGACTTTATGAATCTATTACTGGTTATGGTCTTGGTGGTTCTTCTATGGCTCTCTTTGGAAGAGTTGGGGGAGGAATATATACAAAAGCAGCCGATGTCGGTGCTGATCTTGTCGGTAAAGTCGAGAGAAATATCCCTGAAGATGATCCACGAAATCCAGCTGTGAGTTCCCACAGTTCCTGAACCTATTAGCCTGGAATAAGTTCTGTTTGTTGTTTAGCTTCCAATAATTAGTTCTGAGTCTTATGCCACTTATATTCTAAACGATGAACAATTTTTATACAGGTTATTGCTGATAATGTGGGCGATAATGTAGGAGATATCGCCGGCATGGGTTCCGATCTATTCGGATCTTATGCTGAATCATCATGTGCAGCTCTTTTTGTTGCATCCATATCATCCTTTGGTATCAATCACGACTTTACAGCAATGTCTTACCCCTTGATCATTAGCTCAATGGGAATCGTCGTTTGCTTGATAACTACACTCTTTGCAACTGATATGTTTGAGATTAAAAATGTAAGAGAAATCGAACCATCCTTGAAACGGCAACTCCTTATCTCCACCATCCTGATGACTGCTGGGATTGCCATGGTCAGCTTCTTTGCATTGCCATCCGAGTTCACTCTCTTCGATTTCGGAAATGAGAAGGAAGTGAAGAATTGGTAAGCAAACTGTAAACTGTTTTCTCTTCATTTGAAGGTTCCGGACAGCTTTTATCAATTTATGTACCATGCAGGCACCTTTTCTTCTGTGTTTCTATTGGCTTGTGGGCTGGACTTGTGATCGGATACATTACAGAATATTACACTAGCAATGCTTACAGGTAAGGACATTAAGATGTTACTCATCAATGCCTTTGATATGCCCATCTTTGATGCTTACTACCTCTTCAAATACTTGTAGTCCAGTGCAGGATGTGGCAGATTCTTGCAGGACAGGCGCTGCAACGAATGTGATATTCGGGTTGGCCCTGGGATACAAATCTGTCATCATTCCCATATTTGCCATTTCGATTTCTATTTATGTGAGCTTTAGCCTGGCTGCAATGTATGGAATTGCTGTGGCAGCTTTAGGGATGCTTAGTACTATATCCACCGGTCTTGCAATCGATGCTTATGGTCCCATTAGTGACAATGCCGGTGGTATTGCTGAAATGGCTGGAATGAGCCACAAGATACGTGAAAGGACCGATGCTTTAGATGCCGCAGGAAACACCACCGCAGCGATTGGCAAGGTGAGCGGCTTATGTTGATTCCATGATCTTTATTCTTCAAATTGGTTGTTGGTCCTTGAGTATTTTTGCATGTCTCTATTGTTAAATTTCAGGGGTTTGCGATCGGCTCAGCTGCACTCGTATCTCTTGCTCTATTCGGTGCCTATGTTAGCCGAGCAGGCATCAAGTCAGTTGACGTATTGACACCAAAGGTTTTCATTGGATTAATAGTTGGAGCCATGCTACCCTACTGGTTTTCAGCCATGACAATGAAGAGCGTTGGAAGTGCGGCTCTCAAAATGGTCGAAGAGGTTCGTCGGCAATTCAATTCAATTCCGGGACTAATGGAAGGCACGGCAAAACCAGACTATGCGAACTGTGTAAAGATTTCAACTGATGCCTCACTCAGGGAAATGATCCCACCTGGTGCACTTGTTATGCTTACTCCACTCATCGTCGGAACCTTCTTAGGAGTCGAAACACTAGCTGGTGTTCTAGCTGGCTCACTTGTGTCGGGTGTGCAGGTAGCCATCTCAGCATCCAACACAGGAGGAGCATGGGATAATGCCAAGAAATATATAGAGGCAGGGGGTAGTGAGCATGCAAAGTCACTTGGTCCAAAGGGTTCAGATTGCCACAAGGCTGCAGTGATAGGAGACACAATAGGGGATCCCCTCAAGGACACATCTGGTCCATCGCTCAACATCCTCATTAAACTCATGGCGGTTGAGTCATTGGTGTTTGCTCCTTTCTTTGCGGCTCATGGAGGCTTGCTTTTCAAATTCATCTAAACTCTTGCCTTTAGTTACCCAATTTTAATATCTTCAAATAAATTATTGTACTTTTACTCATGTTTTTTTTTCCATTGAAATTTGAATATCCAATTTTTATCGTTTAAACCCCAAGTACTCCATCTATTCCGTTGACATTATTCTTATCTTTATAATAAATACATTGAAGTTAGGGTGTGTTTCATAAATTACTCAAAAATTTTAATTGTGTTTGATAATTATTTTAATTTTTATATAATATAAAATTTTTAATAATAAATATTGAATAAAATTAGTAGATAAGTAGTTATTTATCATTTAATGTATAAAATATTACATTTGTTTTATTTTATTAAAAATTAAAATAAATTGTCATTTAAAAAAAGAGATATTTAAATTACCATATTTATTTTTATCCAACATTATCCAAAATAATATAAGATATTAAATTTATAAGATTAAAACTAAGAAATAAATAAATAAAATTTCAAAGATCAATATTTACTTTTATCAATCAATATAATTATATTCAATACTTATATTTACTAATTTATCAAATAATTTTTTAATATGAATTCAACACTTATCAAATTCAATGCTTAATTTTTTTAGCATTTAAAATTTCAATTTATCAAACCCACCCTTAATTTTGAATTAGACTAATTTAAGATTAGTGATTCTGAATTTTATATTTTTTGAGTTATTATTGAATTTTTTATTGAAATTTGTTGGTTCAGATTTTAAAATTGGATTTTTCCTTACCTATTCTAGTTATTTGAGTTGGAATAATTTTTGAATTTGAATTTTTATTGTTTATCGTCAACTTGAATTAAATTATATTTAAAATTAAAATTAATCGAATAAAATTTTCAAATTTAACTACTCTATTGAATTTTTCAATGAATATCTAATGATAGGATTATTTTAGTTTTGATCTATTAAAATAATTCTTAAATTTCATTAATCAAATTTGTAAGTTTTAATTTGATAATACCTAAAATATTTTCAGATGTTATAAAACATAAAATCATGTTTCTAAAGGCCCTAACATTATAAACTTTCAAAATGTTGTAAACCTTTTTAAATCAATTTTATATTTATAAGTACCGATAACTTTGAAAGATATTTGACAAGACTTTCAAAAGAAGCAATGTATCGAAATTTATCAAATAAGTATCAAGACTTATATTTAAAATAATTTTTCTTTTTATTTTTATAAAAAATAATATATTTACATTATTATATTTAACTTTTATTTAAAAATATAAAATATTACTTTAATAAGAATTAAATTATGATATAAATAATTTTTAGATATTATTTTTTAAATATCAAGTAAAATATTTAAGATTTAATTTTTCAAACATCGATTTGAGATGAAATATTTTTTAAAGGAAATAAGATTTTTATGCATAATAAATATTATATTACGGGTATATTTCTATGCGATTTTCTCATAATACTAGACTCAAATTCACCTTCAGTATCTATCTAAAACGTAAATATCTAAACAAATTTACAAATTTTCTTTTACCAATAGATGCCATAAATTATATTTCGAGATGATGAAACTGAAACCCAACCGCTAATTAGAGACCAATTAAGAGACGTAAATAATCTGCTGCTACGCCTCAAACCAACGTCTAGGTGGACGGCCTCTACAGTTCTGTGGATCATTGCCTGCTTGCCACATGAACACAATTCCGCTGAAATGAGACGTAACGTACTCCTAGCCAAACGAGGCAAAATCCTCCTACGTGTCACGTGAAATTCCTAGCCAATAAGTTTTTGCCACGTCAATTTAGTGACCACTTGTGAATGAAATGTCATCAAGCCATTGGCTTCAGTCATTAACTTCAGTCCACGTCATATTAACCGAAAAAAGTAATACCTCGTTTTAACTGGGCCGTAAAAAGTAAAAAGTAAAAAGGAAGAAAACCATTGAAACGCAACGAGTATTATATAAACGGTACCTAAACAACCCATCAGACTATCAGTGCACTGCAGTTCTACATTCTCGCTCCGTGGAGTTCAGCTATGGCGATTCCTAAACGGATCCCTAATTTTATCTCTCTAATTCTTGTCTCTTTCTTCGTCATTGCCACTGCTGAAGTATTCTTTGAAGAGCGTTTCGATGGTAAACTCTTTCTCACTCATCCCCCCCCTTTCTAATACTCAATCTACATGCATTGAATCTTAACGTTTTAGATCGGTTTTTTTTTGTTTGAATCTTTTTTTCATTTAAGAGGTTTTGAGATTTTAACTTGACGTAAATGAGCGGATCGGTGATTTTCAAATTTTAAGTAGGTGATCTGGCTGGTTTCGATGGTTCCTTTACTCGAATGATTAATTACGTTTAAAAGATGTAGTGAGTCGAGTAGATCTACACGTAATATGATTCCGTAAAAGGTTGTAATTATAAAAATATATAAATTATTAGAAATGTGTTTGAATTCTTTGAGAAATGGCAGTGATTTTGTGTATTGTGTTTCAATTGTTCTGTAACTGTAGAGGATAATTGGATGAAATGATGATTAATATTATCATTCTGCGTTAATTTATGTTATTTTTTTTGTTATTTGATATATCTTGAGAATGAAAACACTAGTTCTTAGCAAAATGAATTAGATGTTATGGTCTTTTAAATCAGAGTAGATATCAGAGTCTAGCTAATGTGTTCCTACTATTTAACGTACTATGCATGGCTGCATTACTAAAATTTTGCTTTCCCTTTAACAAACGAGAAGCTGCTTATGTTTTTATTGTACGTTTCACTGTTTTGAAACAGAAGAATTTGACCTCTTCTTTTTCTGGCTGATTTTGCATTTCTATTGTTTTTAAACCAAAGATGGATGGGAAAGTCGGTGGGTAAAATCTGACTGGAAGAAAGATGACAACATGGCTGGGGAATGGAATTACACTTCTGGAAAATGGAGTGGGGATCTTAATGACAAAGGTATTCAAACTAGTGAAGACTACAGGTTCTATGCTATTTCGGCTAGGTTCCCAGAAGTTAACAACAAGGGCAAGACTCTAGTCTTCCAATTTTCTGTCAAGCATGAGCAGCAGCTTGATTGTGGTGGTGGTTACATGAAACTACTCAGTGGTGACATTGACCAGAAGAATTTTGGTGGTGACACCCCATACAGGTTTTTACTTTATGATCTAACCTCTTGGTATCTCTAAAAGATTTTATTACAGATTTTCTGATTTTTTTGTAATGTTGGTTGGGTGCAGCATTATGTTTGGGCCTGATATCTGTGGAAGCACAAAGAAAGTACATGCTATTCTTCATTACAAGGGGACAAACCACTTGATGAAAAAGGAAGTTCCATGTGAGACTGACCAACTTACTCATGTTTACACATTTATTCTCCATCCGGATGCTACTTACAAAATTCTTATTGATAATGTTGAGAAACGAACTGGTAGCTTGTACACTGATTGGGATCTTCTCCCACCGAAAAGAATCAAGGATCCCAGTGCAAAGAAGGTCATTAGTCAGAATTGATGTCTTTTTGGTTTTATTTTATCATATGAATATTTGATAAAACTAAGAACTTCGCATGATGGCAGCCTGAAGATTGGGATGACAAGGAATTCATCCCTGATCCTGAAGACAAGAAGCCAGAGGTAACAACCTTCGTATTTTAACCCTTCCATGGATTTGTTATGCATATGCAAGCTAACCTCTAGTTTTTGAATTCCCATAGGGTTATGATGACATTCCGAAAGAAATCCCTGATCCTGATGCTAAGAAGGTAGTCATTTAATGCTTCAGTAATGCTTCTATTATAAAATGGGCATGCCTTATTTGTAATAAAGGTTAATGGTTAAAATTATTTACACCAGCCAGAAGATTGGGATGATGAAGAAGATGGTGAATGGACACCCTCAACAATTCCCAACCCAGAGTACAATGGCCCATGGAAGCCTAAGGTTCGTGAAATCCATGTCTAATTGCAGCTTTTAATTTGACATTTTATGTGTAACAATTCTTTGTCTATCTGCAGAAAATCAAGAACCCCAATTACAAGGGCAAGTGGAAGGCTCCAAAAATTGACAACCCAGGTTCATCGCTATTTCCTGTGTAGTGCTTTTTTTTCTTTTCTTATCAATTACAAATTTTTCAAGTGATTTATTACTGTGTTTTTTATATGGTTCACAGATTTCAAGGATGATCCTGATCTTTATGTTTTCCCCAACTTAAAGCATGTTGGTATTGAATTGTGGCAGGTATCACTTTTTTTCTCTCTACATCTATCCTATTATCATTCCATGCCATTTTAGAACTATAACAAGATAAATGTTTGGCTTTTGTCAGGTAAAATCTGGAACATTGTTTGATAATATCTTAGTTGCTGATGATGTTGAGTATGCCAAAAAGCTAGCTGAAGAAACATGGGGCAAGCAGAAGGATGTAAGTCAATCTATGTATTTCAAACTGTTCTTGTTGTGGGGGTGTTTGTGCTTGTGGTTGATTTGATTGGCTTTTGCAGGCCGAGAAGTTCGCATTTGAGGAGGCAGAGAAAAAGAAAGAGGAGGTATATTCTTGACTGTCAAGTGTCATACTTCTGCCTTGTCTGCAGTTCTCTCTTTCTAACTGATGTAACATGACCTTCAGGACTCCAAGGATGACTCCGCAGATTCTGATGTAAGTCTATAACATGCCTTGTTAATGATATAATTTTACTTGGATTGCCGTCTTTCTCGTTTTCATTGTGTTTAACGGATTATCCAGGTGGATGATGATCATGGTGATAGTAGTAGTGATGATGGTGAAGGAAGTGAGTCTGATTTCGATAGCAAATCAGACGCAAGCAAAGACAGTGTTGAGAAAGACGTACACGTAAGTAGTTCTTTTCCTTTCTGCCTTTGCCTACATATAGTTTTTGGATGCCTCATTAATCAAAATGATTATCCCTTTGAATGCAGGATGAGCTGTAAGGTCAATCTGGTATAGAGAAAGCGCCGCAAAAGTGCTCTTGAAAGGATCTCTATTTCTCTTTTTATTTTTTATTTTTAATCTTTGCAGCTGTAGGAGTAGAGGGGAAAGGAATTGCCATTGCAGTTTGCGTGCACATTGCTGTCTTGATCTGAATTTTTTTTTCTTTAACTTTTGTTAAGGCTTTAGAAACAAAATTTGATGCAATAAATATATTATCAATCATAATTTCATGTCAGTTATTGCTATAATATTTAATAAAAATTTAATTAATGCATTAATAATTTGTCTTTTGTTTCAAAAATTAAAATTCTTAAATTCAAAAAGTATATGATGTTAGAACCATCCAATTGAAAAAATATTATGATTGTATGCATCCTACACTACTAGCTATTGAATCAATATGTATAAAAATTAAAAATATGTATAAAATTTAAAATTGACTAATTCAAAAAGTATAATAACTGAATTTTACATAAAGAATAAATTTATAACTTTCAAAACTAATAGCAAAATTGAACTCTTTTATTTTTCATTTGCTACTCTAGACTGCTGTATTAGAGCGCGAACTTTGCGGGCCACAAATTTGTAAATTGATAAATCAATTTGAATTTGGATGATTTTTTAAATATAAGTTCAAAAATTAATTTTAAATTTTATGATACAAGAATAAATATATTATATTTATATAAAAATTATACACTGAAAATAATTTAAAATATAGTGAAAAATAACTTTAAAATGTTATATAAAAATTATTTATTAAAAAATATGAGTTATTATTTATTTTTATTTACTTGAAAATTATTTTTAAAATATTTATAAAAAATTTAAAATTTTATCAAATACTGTCCAAAATTTATAAAAGAAAACATAAAAAAAATCCAAAATCCTAAAAATGTAAAAAAAATTAAAAACGAAACCAAATTAAAAAACATGAAAAGTTGGAAAAAGAAATCCAAAAAATTGAAAACCGTACTTATTCCTAATTAATTAAGAAGATAGTTTATTGGGCAAAGCTCTCATAAATACCAAAAAAAATAAAAATTACTGGAATATACCAGTTCCAGAAAGATTTACCGGAATGTACCAGTTTCCCCAAAAACGCGGCCACGTCAGCACGTTTTTTGGGGAAAAATGACTAAAGCGCGGCCCAGAGGGCGCGCTTTTGGCCACCTCAGCAAAAGCGCGCCTACGTGGACGCGTTTTTGCTGAGGTGACCAAAAGCGCGCCCTCTGGGCCGCGCTTTAGTCATTTTTCCCCAAAAAACGCGCTGACGTGGCCGCGTTTTTGGGGGTACCTTCCCGTCTACTTGCGATGTGAAAAATGAATTAAGTTTTAGCCAGTAGTCTCCGGCAAAATAATTTTGAGGAGACGTTTCTGAACAAACAGTGGCAAAAAACGCGGCCACGTGGACGCTCTTTTGCTACAGTGGTCTCCGGCAAAATTATTTTGAGGAGACGTTTATGAACAAACAGTGGCCAAAAACGCTTCCAGCAGGGTGCACTGTGAGCAGGAGTACCGAAAAGCGCTCCCACGTGGACGCTCTTTTGCTACAGTGGTCTCCGGTAAAATTATTTTGAGAAGACGTTTCTGAACAAACAGTGGCCAAAAACGCTTCCAGCAGGGTGCACTGTGAGCAGGAGTACTGAAAAGCGCTCCCATGTGGACGCTCTTTTGCTACAGTGGTCTCAGGCAAACTTAGGCTATAAATCAGGCAAATTTCATTCTCAGGTTGCAGAAGGCAAATTCAGGCAAAAGAAAAAAAATTGAACATGAGTGAACGTATTAATGCTGTTATTTACTACGATGGTAAAGTTCGTGACACCGAAAATGGTGTTGTTTTCTTATCGAAGAACACAGCGCAATTGAGTTTTAATCGGAACGTTGATTTGGTAGAACTTCGCAAAAGAATTAGGCGTAAAATATTCGGAACAACGCTAATGAAAGTTCAGTCTATTAAGTATAGATTTTGCGCTTCGGTTGATCCGGTGAGATATGACTCATTCGACATCAAAGGTCCTCGGAGCCTTGAGGCAATGGTGGAGACTCATCTTGGCAGTGGTTCACCCTATATCGAGGTATATGTAGAATTTTCATCTCCAAGTGATCTTTCTGCGACCTCAACATCTAGTATCGTTCGAGGGGAATACACGACCCCAAGCTGACACTCTGTAAGTGGGAGGCAAAACACAGAAGTGCCCGTGTGCGGTGGTAGTATGGAAAGCATAACCCCTGCACGACACTCGGTCGGTGGATGGGGCATGCATATCCGTCATTCGACGTCCGATGACTGAAATACGTATTGGGGGACGTCATCAACTTCTAGTGGTTGGCAATCCACATATGATTGGGATATGTACGAAAGATGTTTAAGGAGGGATGATGTACTCCCGACGACATCCACCAGGGAGGGGCCCTCGTTTGTTGCAGGTTATGGAGGGTCGGACGATGAATCCGATGTGGATCCACCTCGGGAGCCAGGGCCTGACGGTGCAGAAGTTGGATTATTTTTTGAACCGGAGCCCGTTCCAATTGTACCTGAAGACGTTGAGGGCGGTTCAAACGAAGAAGAAGAAGATCCGCTATTCAGGGCATACTCACCTCCAGCCCACATGCATAATGTCGATCTATCTCAAGATGATACATTGGAGTTTCCTGAACTACCACACCGGACGCGTGACCGTACAAATTCTTCGCTAAATTTGGACCAATTAGAAGTTGGTAACCAGTTTTCCAACAAGAATACATTTCTTGCCGCATTAAAACAATACAGCATCAGGAACGGGGTTAACTACAATGTGGTTAAATCCAGGCTGGATAAGTACGAGGCAAAGTGTGCAGTGCAAGACGGCACATGTTCATGGAAAATCATGGCGTCGTTGAGGAAAAGGACAGGGTTGTGGGAGGTGAAAAAGTACAAAGGGCCGCATACATGTCTTACCGGTACAGTATGACTATATGTTCAATGATTTCGAATAACACTAATATTATGTAATGTTACATTATTTAACGTACTTCGTTGACAGGTGTAAGACAAGATCATCCGAGGATGGATTCAGACATGTTGGCCGATTTCATAATCCCGACGGTGAAGGCCGATCCAAAAACTACAGTGCCAGCCTTAATTGGCAATATTCGTAGCCAATTGGGGTACACGCCCTCTTACAGAAAGGCTTGGATAGCCAAGCAGAAGGCGTTGGAAAAGTTGCACGGTCGGTGGGACGCGTCATATAATGAAGTGTGGCAGTGGTGTCAGGTGCTGGAGAGGTATGTCCCAGGCAGCACAACAGACCTTGAAACAGAACCGGCGTACTACAACGATTGTCTGCTCCGTGGATGCGCAGTGTTCAAGCGTCTGTTCTGGACATTTAAGCAATGCCGAGATGCTTTTACATACTGCAAGCCATTGGTACAAATTGACGGTACCTTCATGTATGATAGATATACACATCGGCTATTGCTAGCTGTGGCACAAGACGGCTGTGGGAGAATCCTTCTGATTGCGTTCGCAATAACACTAGGGGAGTCAGCTGATGACTGGGACTTCTTCCTATCTAGGTTAAGGAGGCATGTTTGCCCTCAACCTGACATATGCGTTATATCAGATCGGGGCCCTGGAATACTTGCGGCAATAGAACGCCAGGGAAGCATGTGGCATCGCACACACCATCGATATTGCCTGAGGCATGTTTCATCCAACTACTATGGGCAACATCGATCTAAAAGACAGAAACGGCAAGTGACCGATATGGGTATGAAATATCTATTAATATAATTTCTTTTGAAAAATTCAATTTATTTGCAATTGATGAGTGATATGTAATATTCGCTATCAACGTATATTGGCAGGGTACGAGATCAATAAAGACCGTTTTCACGAGATGTTGGCCAGCTTGCGCGTAGATAACGCCGAAGGCGCAGAGTACTTATGCAATATTCCTTTTGAACAGTGGACACAAGCATATGACGGCGGCCTACGATATGGTCATATGACCACAAACCTGGCCGAATGCATAAATTCTGTGCTAAAAGGAACCCGTCATCTGCCGATTACAGCGGTTGTACGGGAGACATATTTTCGTTTAGCCGCACTATTTCCGAAGAGAGCAGCGAGTTATCGAGGGCAGATGCAAGGAGGCCATATATGGAGCCCGAAGGTCTTGCAAGAAATTAACCGTGGGAAGGCACGGGCGAACACCATGCACACAGTGTGTCACGACCGCGACAGCCTATGGTTTCGTGTCACGGAGTTTGACAGACCAAACCAAGGTATTGTTGGCGGGCATTATCGTGTACACTTAACAAATAGGACATGCGACTGTGGGATATTTGATGCACTTCGTTACCCATGTGCTCATGTACTTGCGGCTTGTAATAATCTCCGTCTTGATCCCATGAGCTATGTCGACGAAGTGTACAAAGTAGAAAACATGTACAACGTGTGGAGACACGTATTCCCACCAGTCCCAGATGAACGTAAGTGGCCATCGGTATCACTTGCACCGTATAAGCTGTTGCCGGATAGACAATTGAGGCGCAAACCAAGAGGTCGACCTTGCTCGACTAGAATACGCAACAATATGGATATCCGAGAAACGAGCAACCAAAGTCGGCTGTGCGGATGGTGTAGGAACCCGGGCCATACATCTCGCTCGTGTCCACATCGGAATAGTTGACCGTGTTCTTAGCTTTTTTGTCTCCTGGTGGCTATGTAATTTCTATTTTTTTTTTTTGAGGAAAATGGTGAACTTTTGTACAAGAACTTTTATTTTTTGGTAAATAAATTAAAAAATTAAATTAAATTAAAAATTAAATTAAACTCATTTCTATTTTATTTTTGTACAAGAACCATTTCTATTTTATCAAAGATATTAAAATTAAATTAAAAAAATTAAATTACAAAAAAATAAAATTAAACTCAAATTTATTAAATATAAAAAAATTAAACCATTTCTATTTTATCAAAGATATTAAAATTAAATTAAAAAATTAAATTACAAAAAAATAAAATTAAACTCAAATTTTATTAAATATAAAAAAATTTAACCATTTCTATTTTATCAAAGATATTAAAATTAAATTAAAAAAATTAAATTACAAAAAAAAATAAAATTACAAAACTATATTAGGGTTTAGGGCTGATGCCGGTGGGAACTAGTGCCACACGAGGGCGGTCGGTGGTTACGCGCTGGATTCCTCATTCTTCTAGCTTCCGGCGGGGGTCGTGGAACCTCGGGCGGGGAATCGGGTTCCTCCGGCAGTGGGTCAGGTTCTGGGTGTTGCGATGATGACCCACCTTGATAAAATAATGACCCCAGAGGTGTTTGCATAAACCACGGCGGGGGTGACTGCATCCCGTACGGCGAAGGAACCTGGTAGAAAGAACTGCTCCCCGACAGCGCCTCCTCTAATCCCACATGCGACGTCGGTCTCACGATCGGCTGGCTATCAGGAGTAGTTGGGAACGGGCTCGAACCCGGCCATGCATTCCAACATGGGGTAGGACTGGGAAAAGGAAACATATATGGGTTAGGAGGATACATATAAGGGGCAGGGTACGCACCTGGCATAAACGGTGGACGCTGTGATGTCGGTGTTGTCGGCTGAACTGATGGGCCCGATGATTGTGTAGGCGCTGTTGATGGGCCCGGTGACTATGTAGGCGCTGTTGCTGGGCCCGGTGACTGTGTAGGCGCTGTTGCTGGCCCCGTCTCATCACCCCTTCTCCTTGGATGTAAAGGGGCCCGACGTTCCCTTCGCTCGCGAATTTGCCGTCGCGTCTCTTCATCCGACAATAGATACGGCTTGCCATGGATTCTAAACCATGGCATGTACTCCGGCACACACGCTAACTCGGGAACGATGATCGGTTCTCGGTTAGGTAAAAAGTCATACCGATTCTCCCACGTCTCGATATGACCTGACCAAAATCTTGGCCAATCCGTGTGCGGCTGCCGTAAGTCCACTTTGTGCTCATCATCGAGCACCTCAAGTGGCACGGTAATCGGTTGCCGGAATTCAAATTGCCGCAGCACCCGATTTGACTGGTGCATCTCCACGATTGCGTAGGTGATTATTGGGACCTTAACGTGCCAACTGTTCGGATTTTGGAAGAACTCCTCCGGAATTACAGCCCGAATTTCGGGATCCTCGTACGGTGTCCATTGAAACTATATTAACATTACCAAAATATTAGTTATATACATAATACTAGACACTACATACGAAATACTAAATTATAATAACGAAATTCAAAACTTGTGATTCCGACCGTTGTTCCAATAGGAGCCGTATATCCTCAAGCGAGTTAGGTATTACAACATGACCCGCCGGATGGGACCACCTAATTAAATAAACTTTTAGCATGCAATTATACTATAAATCTACGAAATAATTGTAAAATATAATATTAAATTTACCTCGTTATTAGTGGGAATGAATATGGCTGGTCGAGTCGAGGACGTAAAAATGGAAATCAAAACCATGCCCATGACTGCAGTAGTGATAGGCAACCTCCGATTTTTGCTTTACTCAGCCGCGTCGCCCCGCACATCTCACGGTACAACCTCGATAGCACGGCAGACCCCCAACTCAATTCACCGGCTGCTCTGAAATCAACAAGTTTCAGGAGCCATCTCAGGTGGACGAGGTTTCTAGAGAGGTCCGGCATCAGATAGCCTCCAATTATCTGAAGAATGTATGCCCGAGCATACCGTATTCTTTCTTCTTCGGTCGAACCCTCGTTCGGCTGCGGGAATGCGTCTCGTAACCAGGCCATATCGATCCGAGCTCCTTGAATTCTATCCGGAATGGCACCCAAAATCTCGTAGCATACGGCCATCCAATCGATAGATGTTGCCGACCCGGTGACTACCGACCCGTCCACCGGTAATCCCAACTGCAACTGCACATCTTCTAGGGTGATGGTTCACTCTCCGCATGGCAAATGAAAAGTGTGCGTCTCGGGTCTCCACCTCTCTATCAACGCGCTGATCAAAGGCGGCTCCAACTTGAACCCCCGGCCTACTGTGGCCACGTGCCAAAAACCCGCTTCCCGCAGGTAATTCTTGATCAACGGCGATGGGGGACCAGGCATATTGCGAATATAACATTCCAACACCCGATCTACAGACTGTTTCAAAAATTATAAAATTCAAAATTAATTCACATTGCATAATTAAAAAAAATTTAATAATATTGCAAAATTAACATTAAAACTTACCATTTTCATTTGCTCGACGGCAATGTGCTTCTCGCCTAGGCGAAGTAATTCCCCGGCCATTGTAATCCGATAGAAAATTTTAAAATTTTCCAAAAAATAGATATATTAAAAAAATTATAATGGGCTTTTTCGTAAATACTAAAGGACTATTTTGAAATTTGAGCGTAAATTTCAAGGACTTTGAGAGAAAATTGAGAGAAAATTGAGAGCAAATTGAGAGAAAATTGAGAGAAAATTGAGAGAAAATTGAGAAAGGATTGAAATGTGAAAAAAACAAAGGGCTGGGGGGTTTTTATACTTTTTTTTTTGACTGTTGGGGGGGCCAACGGTCAAAAAAAATTTGACCGTTGGGGCTAAAGCGCGGCCCAGAGGGCGAGCTTTTGGCCACCTCAGCAAAAGCGCGCCTACGTGGACGCGTTTTTGCTGAGGTGGCCAAAAGCGCGCCCTCTGGGCCGCGCTTTAGCCATTTTTCCCCAAAAAACGTGCTGACGTGGCCGCGTTTTTGGGGAAACTGGTACATTCCGGTAAATTTTTCTGGAACTGGTATATTCCGGTAATTTATATTTTTTTTTTGGTATTTATGGGAGCTTTGCCCTAGTTTATTGGTATTTACTTTTATTTTATTTTAAAATTAGTTTACTTAATTATTGAAATTAATCACTAAGTGGCTTTTTATCTATAAAAAAAAAATTCTTATTTCTCCTCCTATAAAACCATATCAGTTGTCTTTACGGTATTAGTTTCGACTGTTTAGTGAGCTGAACCATTCTTTTTCTATATCATTGCTTTAAGCCTGATTGTTTGCTTGCTTTGATAATTTTCTACAAGTTAAAAACTAATATTCTCAAGGATTATATTATAACATTAGATTGAGTTAATTGCATCAGCCACAACTGGTAAGTCAACTACCTTGGTCGTAATATTCAAATTCAGCGTATCAAGCTAGTTATGTTGTGCAACAGAAAATTTGTTGAAACCACAACAAATTTATAAAATAAAATATTTATATAATTCAGATTTACCATTAGAATTATATAATTTTATTAATGAAATATGGAAAACCCATATTACCGAGAAAAGAGCTAACTTCAGAAGAACCCTTACTAAGCTTTTACAATATTTAGTTGAAAAAACAACTAAAGAACAATAAGCTCATGATTTATTATTAAAATCTATTTTGTATCGAGATGGGGAAGAACTAGAAATTAGTTTTTTAGATATTAAGGAGATAAACAATCTTCTTGATATATTCCAGTATTTTATTAACAATGGAACAAATAATCCAGTTATAAATCAAATATTTAGATTATGTTTATATAATAAGCCTAAAAATATACTACCCATAGAAATATTTACAAAGTTAAATGGAGCTATTTGTAATCAACAAGTTCAATTTCAAAAAGCTTTTTTTGAATACTTTTTATAGGCCTATGTATTTACAAATTATTCAGATGAAAATTTTCCTACTATAAAATTTAGACTTGATCATGAATCATTTGATATAAGCTATATTGAATGAGGTTTTGTTAAAGAAATAACAGTTTAAAATTTGATTTAATAAGTCCAAAAACTACTTATTGGAGGAATTCAATCAAATTTGCATTCAGGAGTTATAGGATTTAAAGTTAAACCAAATTACTTTATATCTATTACAGATCCTTTGATAGAAGAATGTTTATGCCTTAGAATTCAGACAAAAAATTATGAAATTAACGATTTAGCTGAAGATCTAGCAATTAGTTGGACTTCTACTAATGAATATACTAATACAATAGAAGTTGAAATCAAAGAAACTAATAATAAAATTATTGAACTCTTTGAACCTAATAAAATCACTAGTGAAATACAACCAAATTTATTACATTTAAGAGATCTATCAATTCCAAGAGATTGGATGATAGAAAGAATTAATAGTTCAAGTACTTCTAAACCAGTTAGTACAGTAGAATATGTGTCGTTTAGTGATAAATTATATTTTAGAAATACGACTATAACAAATACAAATGATAATTTGGTTTTACCCTCAAATACTCAAATAGAGGATGATAAGGAAAATCCAAGTAGAAGTTCTATATCTTCAACATCAACAGGAATGAAAACAATTCATATTTATCTTTCCCATAGAACGGAGTAGAAACCCCGTATCTTCTAGAAACACTAGAATGGAAGAAATACAAACTTCAATAATACTTCAACAAATGAAACTCGGAACAAGTGATGTTATTACATTTTTGAATTTCCAATCTAGGAAAGATTACACATATATTGAAATTACATTTTAATTTAAAGAATATAAAACATATTCTTTATATGCTTTACTAGATACTGGAGCTACAACTATTAGTTACAGAAAGTATGTCATTCCTTTAGAAAAATGGAACCTATGAATCATCCAATAAGAGCCATAGGAATAGATGGTAATGAAACCATAATTCAATATAAAGGTAGAAACGTACCAATTTACATAAATAATGTAACGATTTGTGATACCTAAAATATTATGTTTTTCAAAAATGCATGGAGATATATTATTAGGAAATAATTTTATATATTAACATTTGTCATTTTGTATTGATAGAAATTAAATTATGTTATCTGTAGAAAAAACTTCTATAGAAATATCATTAGTAGATTATCGTACATTTGTGTGTGATAAAAAAATTTCACCACCAAGAAAGGAACAAATTAAACAACTTGAAACAAGTCATTGGTTGTTTAAAATATTACATAACAATTTTAGTGAAGAACCACTAAAATTATAGCAAAATAACCCTAAATATTATAGCATTAAATTAGAAAATCCCAATAAAATTATTAGAGTAAAACTTATGATCTATACTCAACAAGATATAGAAGAATTTGATATACAAATTAAGGAATTGTTAGAGAAAGGATTAATAGAAAAAAACTAATAGTCCACATTCTAGCTCTGCCTTTATGGTTAGAATTCATGCAAAAATAAAAAGAAGAAAAGCTAGGATGGTCATTAATTATAAAAGATTAAATCAAAATATTAATTTTTATGGTTATTGTAACACCCCTATCCCTAGTCCGTCGGCAGATTAGGGTTAGGAGCGTTACTGAACAGATCGGAAAGCATTTATAGAAATTCATACATTCATTCATCATTCACAAGCATAATGCCCCTTAAATGAGTCCTCGAGACCATAAGCATGCTTACAAAACGGGTCGGGACTAAACCGAAACACATATAAAATTTCATGAAAAATTTAAAACTTTTCTAAGTTTCAGGGCTTACACGCCCGTGTGGGCAGGCCGTGTGCCTTCCACGGTTATTAGACACACCCGTGTGTCCTCCCCGTGGTCTATCCTGACTATACTCCGACGACCACCAAGCACGCCCGTATGCCTTGGTCATGGACTATATTGACTTGGCCCCCACGATCACAAAGCACGCCCGTGTACCCTGACCGTGGTCGATCCTGCCAAAACCAACACGGTTATCCAGCACCCCCGTGCTAAGGCCGTGTACTACTAGGCCAGATACTGACTTGCTCACACGGTCACTAGGCACGCTCGTGTACCATGGCCGTGTGGCATTATAGGTCATTTTACAAGACTAAAATACCACCCATTTGGGTCTCACCTACAAGCAACAATTACCAGCACATTTCATGCATATATGGCAACCAAACACATACTAAAATAACCATTCAAACCATGCATTCAATACCAATTAAAACAATGACAAATTTCAAGACTAGAACTCATCTCTTTACAAACATAATTCATTCATTTACTTACCCAAAACTAGACCATTTCATGAGCCTCAAACCATACCAAAACATACTTCACTTATCATGATCATAATGCATAATCTCAACTTATCTCTAGCCAAATCCCATGGCTAAATTCATATAACAACTTATACCAAAATACTAGTCTATACATCAACCTATACGAAAAACTAGCCTATACATGCCATATCTAATTATGTACATTTTCAAAGTGTACCAAAATGAGTTTAGTAGTGTGATGACAATCCTTGACGGTCCCGAGCCTTCAGTAGCTTTGACGACCTATAAAATAGAGAAAACGCACACAGAGTAAGCTTTCCAAAAGCTTAGTAAGTCAATATACAAACAAACTTAGCATAAAATGTTTATATTGCAATTAGATACATTGGTACATCCCAATCACTTTGCATAATATCACAAATGTGCTTTGTTTCATATACTTATGGCCACATTTTGCCACATTCATCATTTTAAGATTCATTTCCTGATATTTAAGCATACATTTCTTCAAGTCAAAGTCATATAGGTACTTACCTTTTTATACATACTCGTGTATATACCATACGTACCTGAGACAGACATTCGTTCACTTATTTGATCATGGCTCAGATTTTCAATTCATATCACAGACTTGCCCGTTGAATCGTAAGGAATCTAGTAGGATACTCAGAAAGTCAGAATAGTTGTACAATGCCAACGTCCCAGACGAGGTCTTACATGCACTCGGATATCAATGCCACTGTCCCAGACATGGTCTTACACGAATCAATACGATGCCGATGTCCCAGACATGGTCTTACATGCAAGGATCATAACGATGCCAACGTCCTAGACGTGGTCTTACACGTAAAGCTCATATCGATGCAAACGTCCCAGACGTAGTCTTACACGAGTCTCAAATCAACGCCAACGTCCCAGACGTGGTCTTACATGATAAAACAGAATATATACCTATTCATGACATAGCTAATCCTATCTATTCCTAGGTTCGTACAGGACTTCTCGGACTTAGTCACTATATCAAACTTATCTCGGAATTCATATGCATAATTCTCTCATAAGCATCCATTATCAACATTAGTCATATAAACAATTACAATTTCATACAAATACGTTTCTTTGCATAGTGATTTACCTCGGATTCGATCTATCGGAATGAAAACGACTACTCCCTTACTTTCGCTTTCCCGCGATCTAAGTCTTTTTTCTCGGTTCTTGATCTAAACATATTCAGAATTAACCGTTTTATTCACTAATTCATTCAATTCAATCCAAGGACACACATTTAGGGCTATTTGCAATTTAGCCCTCACATTTGCACATTTTATCAATTGATTCCATTTTTCTCAAAACATCAAATTCACAAAATCAACACATACACATACTTAGCCGAATGCATATACATCACATACAAGCCCATATTTTCCATCAAATTAGCAATTTAGTCCCTCAATTTACTATTTTCACAATTTAGCCCTATTTAGCTAAATTCATCAAAACTTCAAGAACAAAACATGTTCATCTAGCTTAAATCTTTCATTTAACAACTAAACTCATCTCAAAACTCGACATATCATCAATGGCATTATTCACAAACAACATCAATTCTCAAAATTAATACATGGGTTTTGTAGCTATCAAAGCAACGATTACAAAAACGTAGAAATTATCGAAAATCGACTAAAAACTTACCTTGAATCAAGCTTGTATGTGCCGAATGTATGTGAGCTTATAAACCTTTCTTTTTCTTTTGATTTTTCGGTGAAGAATGCATGAATGAATGCTTATTTTCATGCCAATTTTTATTAATTATTCATTAATAAACAACTTCCAATTTTAGCCTTATAAAACAAAATTTTTATAACATAAATAACAAGGTCATTTTTTACCATAACCACCCACTAACTAAATAGTGGTTCAATTTCCACTTAAGGCCATAACTTTTAAAAGCCACAACACATAGGTGCTATAACAAATAACAAGCAACTTTCACATTCAATGCAATTTCATCCTTTTGTCAAATTAAACACACAGACGGACAAATTAACTTACGGAAATTTAACACATGCTTAGTCACATATCAACGGCACAGAAAATAATATTAAAATATTATACGGACTCGGTTTTATGGTCTCAAAACCACTGTTCCGACTAGGGTATAAACCGAACTATTACAATTCTCCCCCTTTAGGGATTTTTGTCCCTGAAAATCTAACCGTTAAACAGGTTCGGATATTGTTGTTTCACTGAATCTTCAGGCTCCCACGTTGCCTCTTCAATTCCGTGTCGATTCCATAATACTTTTACTAACGAAATTTTCTTGTTTCTTAACTCTTTTACTTCACGAGCTAAGATATGGAGCGGTTCTTCTTCATATGTCATGTCAGATCGGATTTCAATTTTAGATGGGGAAATCACATGTGACGGATCGGATCGATATCTACAGAGCATTGAAACATGCAATATATTATGAATCTTTTCTAACTCAGACGACAACTTTAATCTATACGCAACAGGCCCGACACGTTCAATGATCTCATACGGTCCGATGAATCTCGGACTCAATTTGCCTTTACGTCCGAATCGAAGCACTTTCTTCCACGGAGACACTTTCAAAAATACTTTGTCACCGATCCCAAATTCTATATCTTTTCGTTTCAAGTCTGCATAAGACTTCTGACGATCAAATGCTGCTTTCAAACAATCTCGAATCAGTTTCACTTTCTACTCTGAGTCTTTTATCAAATCAACCCCATGTAGCTTATTTTCACCGAGTTCGGTCTAATACAGAGGTGTATGACATTTACGTTCGTACAAAGTTTCATATGGTGCCATTTTGATGCTCGTCTGAAAACTATTATTATAAGCAAATTCGCCTAATGGCAGGTACTGTTCCCACGAACCATTAAACTCAAGTATACAGCACCTTAACATGTCTTCAAGAATCTGAATAATTCGTTCTGACTGACCATCTGTTTGCAGATGAAAAGCTGTACTGAAGTGTAATTTCATGCCCAAAGCTTCTTGCAATTTCTTCCAAAATTGGGATGTAAATCTTAGATCTCTATCTGACACAATGGATAGTGGCACCCCGTGCAATCTCACAATTTCAGAAATATAAAGCTCGACTAATTTGTCAAGTGAATAATCGGATCTTACCGGAATAAAATGGGTAGTTTTCGTTAATCTATCAACCACGACCCATATCGCATCTTTCTTTCTCGGAGTTAAAGGCAAACCAGAAACAAAATCCACCGTCACTCTATTCCAGTTCCATTTGGGAATAAGAATTGGTTGTAGCAAACTGGACGGAACTTGATGTTCAGCTTTTACTTGCTGACAAACTAAACATTTCGAAACAAAGTCAGAAATGTCCCGTTTCATACCAGACCACTAGTAGTGTCGTTTCAAATCATGATACATTTTAGTGCTTCCCGGATGAACATATAGACTACTATTATGAGCTTCACACAAAATCAACTGAATCAACTCTAGATTTCTCGGAACACAGATACGATCCTGGAATCTCAAACAATCGTCAACAATTTGAAATTCAGATTTGGAATTCACTTCACACTAAGCTCGTTTCGCTAGCAATTCATTATCAGATTTCTGAGCATCACATATCTGTTGTAAGAACAACGGTTTTGCTTTTAATTCAGCTATCACAGAACTGTCATCAGTCAAATCTAACTGGGCATTTAGAGTATGTAGTGCAAATAATGATTTTCGACTCAGAGCATCTGCAACAACATTTGCTTTACCCGGATGATAATCTATCACAAGCTCGTAATCTTTCAACAACTCAAGCCATCTTCTCTGACGCAGGTTCAAATCTTTCTGAGTCATCAAATATTTCAAACTTTTATGATCTGAGAACACATGACATTTCTCACTGTACAGATAATGGCGCCAAATCTTAATTGCAAACACAATCGCAGCTAACTCAAGGTCGTGCATCGGATAATTCTTTTCATGAGGCTTCAATTGTCTCGAGGCATAAGCTACAACTTTGCCTTCCTGCATCAAAACACATCCCAGACCATTTAACGAAGCATCACTGTATATAACAAATTCTTTACCCGATTCTGGCTATACTAACACTGGAGCTTCTGTTAACAGAGTCTTCAACTGAACAAAACTTCTCTGACATTTATCAGACCATTCAAATCTAACATCTTTCTGAAGTAATCTAGTCAACGGAGTAGCTATCACTGAAAACCCTTTTACAAATCTGCGGTAATAACCAGCTAGACCTAGAAAACTGCGGACTTCAGATACATTTCTCGGAGGTTTCCAATTCAGAATAGCAGAAATCTTGCTTGAATCTACTCAGATTCCAGAGGCTGACACAATATGCCTCAGAAAACTAACCTCGTGTAACCAGAATTCACATTTGCTAAATTTCGCATACAATTGCTTTTCTCTCAAAGTTTGCAACACAATTCTCAGGTGTTCTACATGCTCATTTTCATTTCGTGAATAAATCAATATGTCATCTATGAATACTACAACAAATTGATCTAGGTACGGTCTGAAAATTCTGTTCATAAGATCCATAAAAATAGCAGGAGCATTGGTTAGTCCAAATGGCATAACTAAAAACTCATAATGCTCGTACCTCATTTCGAAAGCAGTTTTCAGAATGTCTGCATCTTTAACTCTCAACTGGTAGTATCTCGATCTCAGATCAATCTTAGAGAATACAGTAGCTCCTTTTAACTGATTAAATAAATCATCTATTCGGGGCAATGGATATTTATTCTTTATTGTCACCTTATTCAACTGACGATAATCGATACACATCCTCATCGTGCCATCTTTCTTTTTTCACAAATAGAACAGGAGCACCCCAAGGCGAAAAACTCAGTCTAGCAAACCCTCTCTCAGTCAATTCTTGCAATTGTGACTTTAACTCTTTCAACTCTGTTGGTGCCATTCTATACGGAGCTATCGATATAGGTGTAGTACTAGACATCAATTCAATACCAAACTCAACTTCACGAATCGGAGGTAAACCCGGTAACTCTTCAGGAAACACATCAAAATACTTACATACAACAGGCACTAATTCAATTTTCTTTTCAGAGGCTTTCGAATCAATCACATAAGCGAAATATGCCTCATATCCCTTTTTCAAATAATTCTGAGCTTTTAATACGGATATAACATCAGGCAATCCATTTAAATCATTAGACTCAATCTGTACCATTTCATTATTCAGACATCTCAAATCTATAGTCTTTCTTTTACAGTTCACAACAGTATCATGCATAAACAACCAATCCATACCCAGAATAATATCGAATTCATCAGGTGGTAAAAGCATCAGATCAGTAGGAAAACAAATATCTTGAAACATTAATGGACAGTTCTTGCATACTTTATCAACCAAAACATTTTTACCTAAGGGGTTCGATACTTTTATAGCAAAATCAGTAGACTCTATAGGCAAAGTCTTGCTAAATACTAAATTCATGCATATATATGAATGCGTAGAACCAGTGTCTATCAATGCAATCACAGAAGTATCATAAAGTGTAAAAGTACCAGTTATAACATCAGGTGATGAAGCTTCCTCTCGAGCTCGGATAGCATACGCTCTGGCAGGCCATCTAGCTTCAAATCTTACAACAGTGTCCCTCGTAGTCCTCTGACTACCATCAACGTTTCTTACATTCTTTGCAAGTCTACATCTCATAGATACATTAGCAGATCTCGGATTCTGAGCAATCTCTGGCTCAACAGACTCAGGACAATCACGGATAAAATAATCAAGTGATCCACATCTGAAGCAAGCTCTATCATTAAGTCTACAACTTCCCGGATGCCTTTTTCCACAATGTTTACATTCAGGCCTCTCAGATCGAACATTACCAACGCTAGCCACTGAAGTTACTGGAGCTTTAGAACTCATTTGCAATATAGCTCGATTTCTGTTTGAATGTCCCACATTATCTCTGGAACGACTTTGATTATCTCTGAATCTTTTCGGAGCAGACTGAAATGATTTACTCTGAAATCTCTTTCTCATATCTCGAGCTTCAGATTCAGCTTTTCTTTTATCTTTTCCCAGTGCCTTAGCTTTACATGCTCTATCAACGAGTACAACAAACTCTTTTATTTCTAAAATCCCAACTAACAAACAAATGTCTTCATTAAGGCCATCTTCGAATCTTTTGCACATTATAGCTTCGGAAGATACACATTCTCGAGCATATTGACTCAATCTCACGAACTCTTGTTCGTATTCTAAAACAGTCATACGGCCTTGTTTCAATTCCAGAAATTCCTTTTGTTTCTGATCGACGAATCTTTCACTAATCTATTTCTTTCAAAATTCACTCTGAAAGAAGTCCCATGTAATTCGCTCTTTCGGAACAACAGAAATCAGGGTTTTCCACCATTGATAAGCCGCATCTCAAAGCAAAGATACAACACACTTTATGCATTCTTCCAGAGTTAGAGACATTTCATTGAATACCCGGATAGTATATTCTAACCAGAACTCAACTTTTTCAGCATCATCATCATTAGTCGCCCTGAATTCTTCAGCCCCATACTTACGAATCTTGTCAACCAGAGGCTTATTCCACAAATTCAGATTTGCAGTCAGAGGTATATCAGATGTCTGAGGGGGACTAACCGGGGGCGGGGGTTGCGAAACAGTCGGGTTATTCTTCACAAACTGAATGAATCACTCACTCATCATCTGGAAGAAAGCTTTTTTAGCTTCTCTCTCTTGACCGCTCGTAACCGGTCTCGAATCAGAGGGCGCTGTCCCTTGCGCGGGAGCAGGCGCATTACTTTCTACGTCGTCAGCTACGGCTCTTTCGGGATACATTACTATACGAAAATCATATTTTATACGTCAGGATTCATCACACTATCACAATTCAGATATATGGCATGTATAGCTAGACTCTGACACACTACGTTAGTCTGAGAATCGACTAAACTGTAGCTTTGATACCAACCAAATGTAACACCCCTATCTTGAGTCCGTCGCCAGATTAGGGTTAGGAGCGTTACTGAACAGATCGAAAAGAATTTACAAAAATTTATACATTCATTCATCATTCACAAGCATAATGCCCCTTAAATGAGTCCTCGAGACCATAAGCATGCTTACAAAACGGGTTGGGACTAAACCGAAACACATATAAAATTTCATGGAAAATTTAAAACTTTTCTAAGTTTCAGGGCTTACACGCCCGTGTGGGCAGGCTGGTGCCTTCCACGGTTATTAGACACACCCGTGTGTCCTCCCCGTGGTCTATCCTGACTATACTCCCACGGCCACCAAGCACGCCCGTATGCCTTGGCCGTGGACTATATTGACTTGGCCCCCACGGTCACAAAGCACGCCCGTGTACCCTGATCGTGGTCGATCTTGCCAAAACCAACACGGTTATCCAGCACCTCTATGCTAAGGCCGTGTACTACTAGGCCAGATACTGACTTGCTCACACGGTCACTAGGCACGCTCGTGTACCATGGCCGTGTGGCATTATAGGTCATTTTACAAGACTAAAATACCACACATTTGGGTCTCACCTACAAGCAACAATTACCAGCACATTTCATGCATATATGGCAACCAAACACATACTAAAATAACCATTCAAACCATGCATTCAATACCAATTAAAACAATGACAAATTTCAAGACTAGAACTCATCTCTTCACAAACATAACTCATTCATTTACTTATCCAAAACTAAACCATTTCATGAGCCTCAAACCATACCAAAACATACTTCACTATCATGATCATAATGCATAATCTCAACTTATCTCTAGCCAAATCCCATGGCTAAATTCATATAACAACTTATACCAAAATACTAGTCTATACATCAACCTATACGAAAAACTAGCCTATACATGCCATATCTAATTATATACATTTTCAAAGTGTACCAAAATGAGTTTAGTAGTGTGATGACAATCCTTGACGGTCCCGAGCCTTCAGTAGCTTTGACGACCTATAAAATAGAGAAAACGCACACAGAGTAAGCTTTCCAAAAGCTTAGTAAGTCAATATACAAACAAACTTAGCATAAAATGTTTATATTGCAATTAGATACATTGGCACATCCCAATCACTTTGCATAATATCACAAATGTGCTTTGTTTCATATACTTATGGCCACATTTTGCCACATTCATCATTTTAAGATTCACTTCCTCACATTTAAGCATATATTTCTTCAAGTCAAAGTCATATAGGTACTTACCTTTTTATACACACTCGTGTATATACCATACGTACCTGAGACAGACATTCGTTCACTTATTTGATCATGGCTCAGATTTTCAATTCATATTACAGACTTGCTCGTTGAACCGTAAGGAATCTAGTAGGATACTCAGAAAGTCAGAATAGTCGTACAATGCCAACATCCCAGACGAGGTCTTACATGCACTCGGATATCAATGCCACTGTCCCAGACATGGTCTTACATGAATCAGTACGATGCCGATGTCCCAGACATGGTCTTACATGCAAGGATCATAACGATGCCAACGTCCCAGATGTGGTCTTACACGTAAAGCTCATATCGATGCCAACATCCCAGACGTGGTCTTACATGAGTCTCAAATCAACGCCAACGTCCCAGACGTGGTCTTACATGATAAAACAGAACAGATTCCTATTCATGACATAGCTAATCCTATCTATTCCTAGGTTCGTACGGGACTTCTCGGACTTAGTCACTATATCAAACTTATCTCAGAATTCATATGCATAATTCTCTCATAAGCATCCATTATCAACATTAGTCATATAAACAATTACAATTTGATACAAATACGTTTATTTGCATAGTGACTTACCTCGGATTCGATCTATTGGAATGAAAACGGCTATTCCTTTACTTTCGCTTTCCCGCGATCTAAGTCCGTTTTTCTCGGTTCTTGATCTAAACATATTCAGAATTAACCCTTTTATTCACTAATTCATTCAATTCAATCCAAGGACACACATTTAGGACTATTTGCAATTTAGCCCTCATATTTGCACGTTTTATCAACTGAGTCCATTTTTCTCAAAACATCAAATTCACAAAATCAACACATACACATACTTAGCCGAATGCATATACATCACATACAAGCCCATATTTTCCATCAAATTAGCAATTTAGTCCCTCAATTTGCTATTTTCACAATTTAGCCCTATTTAGATAAATTCATCAAAACTTCAAGAACAAAACATGTTCATCTAGCTCAAATCTTTCATTTAACAACTAAACTCATCTCAAAACTCAATATATCATCAATGGAATTTTTCACAAACAACATTCTCAAAATTAATACATGGTTTTTGTAGCTCTCAAAGCAACGATTGCAAAAACGTAGAAATTATCGAAAATCGCTAAAAACTTACCTTGAATCAAGCTTGTATGTGCCGAATGTATGTGAGCTTATAAACCTTTCTTTTTCTTTTGATTTTTTAGTGAAGAATGCATGAATGAATGCTTATTTTCATGCCCATTTTTATTAATTATTCATTAATAAACAACTTCCAATTTTAGCCTTATAAAACAAAATTTTTATAACATAAATAACAAGGTCATTTTTTACCATAACCACCCACTAACTAAATAATGGTTCAATTGCCACTTAAGGCCATAACTTTTAAAAGCCACAACACATAGGTGCTTTAACAAATAGCAAGCAACTTTCACATTTAATGCAATTTCATCCTTTTGTCAAATTAAACACACAGGCGGACAAATTAACTTATGGAAATTTAACACATGCTTAGTCACATATCAACGGCACAGAAAATAATATTAAAATATTATACAAACTCGGATTTGTGGTCCCGAAACCACTGTTCCGACTAGGGTATAAACCGGACTGTTATAATTATTTCATTCCAAGATAGGATTTTTTAATTAATCAAGCTAAACAAACAAAATATTTTAGTTAATTTGACTGTAAATCAAGATTTTGGCAAATCATGCTAAAAGAAGAATACAAACCTTTAATAACTTTTAGTGCACCTAATGGACACTACCAATGGAAAGTAATGCCATTTGGATTATGTAATGCACCACAAATCTTCCAAAGATAGATGGATTCTATATTTAATAAATATAAGAAATTTTGTGTAGTTTATATAGATTACATTTTGATGTTCTAATACACTAGAATTACATAGAAAACATTTAAATATTTTTTCTCAAGAATTCATAAGACATGGAATCATACTAAGCCCTAAGAAAATAGAGCTAGAAAGAACAAAAACATAATTTTTAAGATTAAAATTATCTGTAGATGGTCTTAAAATATAAGATCATATTATAGTAAAAATAAAAGAATTTCCTAAAAAGATTAATGATAAAAAGCAACTTCAACAATTTCTAAGAATTATAAGTTATGGAAGAAATTTCTTTCCTAACTTATCTGAAAAATTAGGTATGTTATATAAAAAATAAAAAAAGGATAAACCTTTTATATGGTTTAAAACAGATTCAGAAATTATAAAAAATTTAAAATATTGAATCAATCAGATCCCAAAAGTTTATTTACCTAAACATGTGATAAATTAATTTTAGAAACAGGTGCCTCACAAAATCATTGGGGTTGCATTTTAAAAGCTAGAACGATAGATAACAAAGAATTAATCGGTGGATATAGTTAGGGAAAATTTAAACTGAATGAAATTAATTATGCCATATATGAAAAATAATTATTAGATATAAAGAAAGGAATAAAAAAAAATTTCTTATATATTTAGCACATGAAAAATTTATCATAAAAACTGATAATCAGGCAGTTAAATATTTCCTTACTAATAAAAGTTTGGAAACTGTACCTCGAAGAATTAGATGATATAATGAGTTATGTACTTTTAATTTTGAAGTTTTATATGTCAAAGGTACTGACAATATTATTGCTAATTATCTTAGCAGGCCTTATGGATAGAGGTAAACAACCTCTAGAAAAAGTCAGTGAATGGACTATTGTTCATAAAAAGCTCAACAAAGGGAACACCTTCAAATAAAAAAAATCCTGATCAAGGATTTGTGACAACCCCTTCTCAAGTATCATTCTATCCTAATAAATGATATTATGTTCCATATCTAATGGCAAAACAACCAGTTGGAACTCAATTCTCATTTTCACCACAACCGATGCCTTGGTCGCAAGATCCAAATTTAGCGTACCAAGCTAGTTATGTTGAAATTATTAGAGGAGCAAAAAAGTTTTGTGCAACAGAAAATTTGTTGAAACCACAAAAAATTCAGGAAATAATTTTTTTTATAATCCAGGCTTACCATTAGAATTATATAATTCTATTAATGAAATATGGAAAAACCCATATTGCCGAGCAAAGAGTTAACTTCAGAAGAGCTCTTACTAAGCTTTCACAATTTTTAGTTGAAAAAACAACTAAAGAACAAGAAGCTCATGATTAATTATTAAAATCTAGTTTATATTGTGATTGGGAAGAACTAGAAATTAGTTTTTTAGATGTTATAAAAAATCTTGTTGATATATTCCAATATTTTATTAACAAGGGAACAAATAGCCCAATTATAAATAAAATATTTAGATTATGTTTATATAATAAGGCTAGGAATATCCTACCTATAGAAATATTTACAAAAATAAATGGAGCTATTTGCAACCAGCAAGCTCAATTTCAAAAAGCTTTTTCTGAATACTTTTTACAAGCCTATGTATTTACAAAATATTTAGATGAAAATTTTCCTACTATAAAATTTAGACTTGATTATGAACCATTTGATATAAGCTATATTGAATGGGGTTTTGTTAAAGAAATAACAGTCCAAAATTTATTTTTCATTTGCTAAAAGATTTTCCTATAACAGCCCGATTTTGACCCTAATCGGAACAGTGGTTTCGGGACCACGAATCCGAGTCGGAAAAAAATATTTTTATATTATTTTCTATGTTCATTATGTGTGAATTGGTGTGTGTGAAATTTTCGTATTAAAATTTGATCGTTTTGGTGCCTAATTGTGAAAAAGGGGCTTAATAGCATAAAAAGAAAATTTGGTGGTTAAATGTATAAGTATGAAATTGATGATGGTTTTATAACTTGAAGTATTGATAAAGAAATTTAACCATAATTGAATATAGTGGCCGGCCAAAATGTGTAACATCCTGAATTTTTGGGCCTATGCGTTTAATAGGTAGGATATGTTTAATGTGTTAATTTAAGTGTTAGGGGTCCAAATTGGGCTCAGGCTTAGGTAGAGGCCTTGATTAAAATTTTCTGTTTGGGCATTATAGGGGTTTAAAAGGTAGTATCTACATTTAAAATACCAAAGTGGGCTTGTGGCCCAATCTTAGGAGGTGACGCCACACAAGGGAGTAAGGGGCCCAAATTTAAGTTTCATGGAGCCCAATTCTTTTAATTTAAGTTAGCTAAATTTTGGGCATTAGGATTAGGTGGAGTGGATGGCAACAAGGCTAAAATTTAGGGGTTTTAATGTTTAAAATATGTGGATAATAAGCAGATAAAGGCTATTATTTAGGAATTTATTTTATAAGGATAATAAGCAGATAAAGGCTAAAATTTAGGGATTTTAATGTTTAAAATATGTGGATAATATTTGATAAAGGAGGGAGGAGTTAGAGATAATTAAGTCTCTTTTAGATGAGCCAGTAGATTAAGATAAAGGAGAAAAGATAGGATTTATCTGCAAGGTTAGGTAAGTGCCGAAATTTCTATAAATAGGGGGAATATCTCTTTAATTTCGGCATTTGGGGTTTTTGTCTCATTCTTTTCTCTTCTTCTCTGAGTAAAAGTCGAAAACTCCTAAAGTTCCATCTTCTTCTTCATTCTCTGCAAAAGCCGAAATCTCTAAGCCTATTCCCTCATCTTCACTTTGATTCAAAAGCTGAAACTACACCTATTCTTCTCCTTAATATTCATTGGCCGAATCTCCCTTAGCCATCTTTTCAATTTTTAGTTCTTTCAAAAGCCGAAAGCGCGATAGATCATCTTTCCGGGATTTTTCCTAGAAGCCGAAACTCATAGATCTCTAAGTTATAGAATCGTATTACATTCAGGATTTCAAGGTAAGAGGATTTGTTTATTCATATATATAAAATCGGGTAGAATACTAACTATGGCTGAATATAGGAGAGGCCTATTTTCACATCTTTCCGGCTTTTTGAAGCAAAGCGTAGATCGGTTTAGCAAGGGTATCTACAGTAATCAGGTGTGTAATTCTCCACACCATCTAGATCTGTTTGATAAATATATGATTATAAGTTTTATATGTATTGATAAATGCCGAAATTCTGGCTTAATGATGGAAACCCAAAGAGGGTAAAAGCAAATCATCAAGTTAGTGAATGTTCTGATTAAATGATATAAGTATATTGATTTTTTGTGATTGCATGGGTTGGGTTGATGAAAGGAGGAAGTTATACGTTGTAGCGGTTTTTACCGTGATCTGTTGTAGCGGTTTTTACCGTGATCTGTTGTAGCGGCTTTTGCGGTGATCTGTTGTAGTGGCAACGGCCATGATCTGATGATGAGCAGCAAGACTGCCATCAAGGCGTGTAGTGGTGTGGGTTGATTGTAAAAATCCCCAATGGTGTGAATGGCTGGTACGGGGGCGTGTAGCGGATGGAAACCTAGGATTTGGGTTGGGCTTGCATATTAATTTTTATTATGTATATTAAACTGTTTATTTTGTTTTATGGGGCTAAGGCCCACATCTAATGGTGCATAAGGGTTGCACACTGAGTCTCGCGACTCAACCAATTAATTAATATTTCAGGTAGCACTTAGTGCATTGGACCGGGCTGGAGAGGAGCGCAAGGTGGCCATGCAAAAGAACATCTGGATCCAGCAAAAAGACTCAAGTTATTATTTTATATTTTTAATTAATGGATTTTAAATCTCGTTGTAATAAGGCCATGGGCCACTAGTTTATATTTTGTTTTATTTTGGGCTTTAATTACTTTTAGTTATTTAAATTCTTATTGAACTAATGCATGTATTTAAATTTGGGTTTTTAATTCATAAAGGCATATTTTATTTAAACTATCAATTATTTATTTTTTCGAATAAAAGGATAAACTTTAGAAAAATATTTTCTGAAAATACGACATGTTTTCCAAAATTTTCTTAGTGACATTCCAGATCCGGTCGTGGTGTTTGGGCCGGGTTTGGGGTGTTACAAAATGCATGTAATAGTGAATTGGAATTTGTTTATTTTATTTTATGACATTATGGTATATTATAATATATGATAATATATTATATTAGATAAAAGATGAAAGTGCTCATCTTTCTTCTTTGTTTGGCCGAAACTAAGAGAAATAAGAGAAGTTTAAGCTTTGACATTTTCGGTGCTTGCATGTTAAATTAAGGTATGTAATTGAGTTAGGTTTTTGATAATTTTTACGCTTTTGAGATCATTGTTTTGAATACTAGCTAGCCCAAGTTAGAATTTTCGAATTTGATGGTGTATTTATGAAATGCCATTGTTGATAGCTTGATGAAAATGATGTTTAGTGATGGAAAATAAATATAGGTTGTTAGATTTATAAGTTTAATTAAGGCATTTTTGGTAAAAATGCCTAAATAGGATTAAATTGTGAAATTTGTAAATTGAGGGGTCAAAATGTGAAATAAATGAAATGTATGACCTTGTAATAAGACAATAAATATTTTGTCCTAAAGAAGTGTAGCCAAATTTTGTGTAATTTGTGTTTTGTGCAAAAAGGACTAAATTGTAAAAAGTGTAAAATATCAGGGGCAAAATGGTAATTTTCCCATTTATGTGTTTTCGGATTAAATTCAATTGAATTATATTTGATTTAGCTAAATTTGAAATTTATGAGATCAAGAATAAAAAGGATCGGGATTGGATCGGGGAAAAGCGAAGTTAGTTTAATAGTCGGGAAACAAAATTCGTCGATACTCGAGGTAAGTTTTTAAGCAATTGAGTTGCATTGATTTTATTTATAATGATGTAAATAAATTTAAATGGAAGTAAATATATATATATATATATATATATATATATATAAGGGATATTACCGAATGTGGTGATGGTTTATGGAATGAATTAGTTGATTCGTAAATGAATATATATATGGTTGGAGTTAAAGTTCATATGTATATGTATGAATAAGGAACAAGTTTGAGAGATGCACTAATGTGCAAATTTAACTTCCGTGTACTAAGTGTACGAAATCGGTCATTATGCACTAAGTGTGCGAATTTTAAAATACCGAGCACTAAGTGTGCGAAATCGGTCGTTATGCACTAAGTGTGCGAATATAATTTCTGAGCACTAAGTGTGCAAAATCGGACAAGGAGCGCTAAGTGTGCGATTAATTTTTATATCTTGGATTGAATTTTGGGTAAGTTGATATTATGAGATGATATTAATTGAAATCAAATAAGAGTGACAAATTAGTTTGGATGGAATGTATCAATAAATTTTATAGTTCAATTGATATGGGTTGACATGGAGTAATGCTTACAAAATCTCATTGATTTATACATGAATTTTATATATTGTATTCGGCCATGTGGAAGTTTGTATAAAGAGTTCATTTGATTAGTTTTAAATCTTGAATATGTGATTTATATGGGTTTGAAGAGCAAGTATAAGTTCGGTAAGTAATATATACATGCATATGAAACCTATTATCGAAGGCTTGGAAGTTCGGCCTTTGGGCTGTGAAATGAGAAAGTTTTCGAAAGGTGATATGAACTAAAGTTATGATTATATTATTTTGACTTTGCTAGTATAGTGTTATAATGCATTATTGTGTTGAAATTCTTATAACTTACTAAGCTATAATAGCTTACCGTGTGTGTTTATTTGTATGGTTTAATAGATTTTGAAGTCTAGTTACGAGCTCGGGGATCATCGTCAACGTCTATCACACTATCAACTAACTTTGGTATATATTGTTGTAAATTAAATGGATGTCCATAACCCCCTTAAGCATATTAAAGTAATGAGATAAAACTCTTTAGTTTATTTATAATCAAGAGACCATTAAATGGAGTAATTAAGAAAACTTAGTTAATTAAATGCATTTATTGATTGTAAAGGAGCCTATAAATAGCACCTTGTAAATGAAAATAATAGAATGAAATTCTCTCGTATTTTTCATCCTCATTTATTTATTGTTTTATTAATTTTTCTATAACACGTTATTAGCACGAGCTTCTACGAGGTCGTAGTGAAGTTCACGTCATTTCGACTTTATATAATTTGCCCGTATAACTCCCGTTAAACTATGTACGATATACGTATTTTTATAATTCTTTTATTTTATTTTCTAGTGCTTTGGGTAACATTTGCACATTTATTTTTACAACTAAAATCTAATAATGATAATTATATATTCATGGGTTTTTTTTATTAAAAGATATTTCAATTAATTTAATTTGTGTTAACTTATTATTATGACTATTCCTCTTTATGCAAATATTTGATATACATATTATTATTTAGCAAATTTGGTATATATAATTGAATTATTTCACGATCGAGAATACTTATTATTTTACTAATATTTTTTTATTATTTTGATTCAAGTGATTATAATGTCAAATCTTGCCAAACTTGAATTTGCGGCCTTAGACATCTCAGGCAAGAATTATTTGTCATGGGTGTTAGATGTTGAGTCACCTAGATGCTAAAGGTTTAGGAAATACTATATTAGCAGATAAAGAAGCATCTAATCAAGACAAGGCAAAAGCAATGATTTTCATCCGTCATCATCTGTATGAAGGATTAAAAGTGGAATATCTCACTGTGAAAGACCCTCTTGAGTTGTGGAAAAATTTGAAAGAACGATTTGACCATCAGAAAACTGTGATACTCCCTAAAGCTCGTTATGATTGGATGCACTTACGGTTACAAGATTTTAAGACTGTAAGTGAATACAATTCAGAACTTTTCAAAATTAGTTCTCTGAAACACCCCACACCCGGCCCACGAGCCTGGACCAGATCTGGTATGTTCCTTAAGTAAACCGGTTTTCAAATTCTTTGTGACTTAGGGAAAATTTGTATAATTTTTGGAAAAATGTTGTTGTGGATTGGGCTCAGATTGGGAGCCCATTTAATCTTATTTAAAAAAAAATCCAATTTGTATTAAGGTGACAAAATAATTTTTAAGGTTTATAAAAATATATTTCACTTAGAATTTAATCCACCATTCGTTTGTAACAAAATGATTAACAATAAAGCAGAAATAAAGAAAATCCACTGGGCCTTATGGCCTTATTACATCAAGTAAAACCCAATAATAAAAAAAAGTACTAAAAGAAATAGAGTCCAAATTAAATAAAATCTTCAAATGGATGCATGGCCATCTCAAGGTCTACCGTCCCGGTCCGTCACTGTTCATCACCTGAAAATAGTTCCCACAACGGGGTGAGTCAACAGACTCAATGTGTACACAACATTAACATTCAATAAATCAGGCATACAAGTTCATATCAAGTTCATGTTCATATAAAATAAATGATGCAACCCAAACCCAAGCCTAATGGTCCATCCGCTACACACCACCCGTACCTGCCAGTCACACCGTGGGGACTACTAAGTCAACCCTCCATCCGCTACACACCATCGAAGGCGGTCGCTGCAGTCAACGTGCTCATCGCCCATATAATTTGTGTCATTAGACACCATATTCAAATAATGTAACCGAAGTTACCAAATTCAGATAATGTAACCGAAGTTACCATATTCAAATTTTTGTGACCGTAGTCACCATATTCCGTTGGTGAGACCGAAGTCAACACCTTCTTCCCCTTTCACATATATCCCGAATGCCCCATATATCATGCATAACATACTTAATTTCTCATTATTCACATGTTAACAATATAACATATTCGTAATCCTATCGAAAGTAAGAAACGTACCTGGGTACTCTTACCGCATTTGTGGTACTTAGCCACATTCACATTCTTATGCATATTCATATATTAAAAATAATTGCCATATGATATATCGAAAATTAATGTGAGTACACACCTGATTCGCTTATTAGATTCCTTGAAATCCCGAAGAACGATCTACCGATCTAGATCTTTGACTCCTATACTCGGCCATTCAATAAAACTTATTAACAAACCTATTTGGCTTAAAAACCAAATCCTAGTAGGATTTGTATTACTTACCTTGTTGCCGAATTGGATGATCAAGTCCCAAAAATTTGCTAGTATTCTTTTTCCTTGAAATCGACTATCACTAGACATGTAACCATGTCAGTTTTCGGCTTTTGAAATAATGGAAAATAATTCTAAATATCAAAAATAAGCCTTGGCCGAATATCACTTACCATACAAATTCCAAATCTGAAGAGGATTCCTTGCCCTATATGTCTGTCGAAATCTTCATGTTAGATTTAATCTAACATATACATCATAACCTTTAATCAAATAAATTTATCTTACCTTAGATCCTTGATCCTTATATTCGACAGTTGTAGAAACCTGATAAACCCCTTGCAGATTCGGCCAAAATTGCTAATGGGATTAGTACCCTGATTTTGGTAAGAAGAAAAGAATAGAAATTGATTGACCACAGATCTTACCCTTTTAATGTTGTAGTTGATTGCTCCTTTACTTAGAATCAACAAAGATTTGGCTTTGACAGTAGAAACAGAGAAGAAAATAAAAGAAGAGAAGATGGATTTGCTTGAAGAAAAATTCGGCAGAGAGGGGGAGAGAGCTAGGAAAATTTCGGCAGAGAGGAAGCAAAAGTGGATGAGTAGCCCTCCTGCCCTCCTTTTATAGCCGAAAATATCAGCCTAGGAGTCCCTTACTTGGCCACCACTCCTCTTTTTGATAATATTATCTCTTTTATTTAAAAGATAAAAGTGTTTAATCCATCATTTATCTCCTCAAATAATCCTAAAAGAAAATCCTTTATTTATCACTTATTATTCACATATTTATGCAAATAAAACTCTTCCTTTTCTAGAAACCCATGCCGTCCACCTCAGCCTTCTGGAAGCAAAAATAAAACTTATTTATTTGCTTTTCAAGTGATTCGAACTCAGGCCTATTTCCCCTGCATGTGACGCCATCTCCTTAGGCCCTAAGTGGCATCTTCAGGCCACTTTTCCAAGCCTGTTTGTGTGTCAAATTTCATCAACTTTTTCTTTTAAGGCCCTCTAGCCCTTATTTCATATTTTGAACTTTAAAATTTGACATTTCGGCATCATTTCTAAGTTTCCTAAAATTTTCAATCGGCTCTGTAACTTGCCATTTTTCTTACATTTCCAAGTTTCCAGAAATGTTTTCCTTCCATTTTTGAATCATTTCCAAAAATGTTCAGGTTTCCAAAATGTTCAAGTTTCCAAAATGTTCAAGTTTCCAAAATGTTCAAGTTTCCCAAAATGTTCAAGTTTCCAAAATGTTCAAGTTTCCAAAAATGTTCATTTCCATTTCCATTTCCATTTCCATTTCTAGGTTTCCAAAAATATCAAAAATTTATTCTTAGTACTTGAGACTTGACATTTCGTACAATTAAACTGAAAATGCATAGGCCCTTTTCAGGATGTTACATTCTCAACTAAAATTATGTGGAGAAAACATAACTGATGAGGACTTGTTAGAGAAAACATTTTCAACCTTTCACGCTACTAATGTGCTCCTCCAGCAGCAATACCGTGAAAAAGGTTTTAAAAGGTATTCTGAATTGATTTCATGCCTTTTGGTGGCTGAACAAAATAATGAGCTATTGATGAAAAATCATGGAATTCGTCCCACTGGTTCTGTACCATTCCCTGAAGTGAATGTAGCAGTACACAATAATTATGAAAATAGAAAATAAAGAAGTCGAGGCCGTGGTCGTGGACGTAGTGGGGGACGTGGTTGAGGACATATTAGTAACCGTTATCATGGTGGTCATAATAATGATACTTCTAACCACTAGAAAAAGAATAACAATGAAAGACAAGAAAGAAGTGGTCAAAATAATCCTTCAAAGATTGTTGAGAATATATGCTACCGATGTGGTATGAAGGGGCATTGGTCACGTACCTATCGTACGTCTGAGCATTTAGTGAAACTTTATCAAGCACCCATTAAAAGAAAGGGAAAGCATACGGAGACAAATTTTATATCCCAAAATGATGAAATGGAGGCAAAAGATGAAGATATTCACTATAATAATAAAACTAACCATGCCTACGAGGATGATAAATTTAATGACCTTAATAATATAACTCACCTAGATGTGGCAGATTTCTTTGAGAATCATTAGAAAAATTGATGTTATTTTGACATTCTTATGTTGTTTTAAGTATATTTTATTTTCTTGCATAAAGAATAATTTATATATTTAATAAATAATTGCAATGTTTCTCATATTATATTTTGTTTGTTTTTATGAAGAATATGAATATTCAACAAAATTTCGATGGACCCAAAATTAATGAACACATGTGTCTTACAGATAGTGCTACAACACATACGATACTCAAAGATAAAAAAATATTTTTCTCATTTGACAATGAGTAATGCCCATGTTAATATAATATCGGGTAGTTCAAAACTTATTGGAGGCTCTGGAAGAGCTATTATATTATTACCTAAAGGTACAAAATTTATCATTGATGATGCTTTATATTCCACCAAGCCTCAAAGAAATTTATTGAGTTTTAAAGATATTCGTCTTAATGGATATCATATTGAGACTATGAATGAGAAAAATGTTGAATATATATATATAATATATATATATATTACAAATTGTTGAATATGGAAAGAAATATATTTTGGAAAGGTTACCTGCTTTTTCATCAGGTTTATATTATACACATATTAATGCAATTGAGTCACATGTTACTATAAACCAGAAGTTTGTAGAACCACATACTTTTACTATTTGGCATGACCGATTAGGCCATCCCGAATCTATTATGATGCGAAGAATCATCGAGAATTCAATTGGACACCCATTAAAGAAACAAAAGATTCTTGAATTCAAGGATTTATCTTGTGTCGCTTGTTCTCAAGGAAAATTGATTATTAGACCATCACCAGCTAAAGTTGAGATTGAATCTCCAGCATTTCTGGAATGTATTCAAGGTGATATATGTGGGCCCATTCATCCACCATGTGGACCATTTAGATATTTTATGGTATTAATAGATGCATCTAGTAGGTGGTCACATGTGTCCTTATTATCGACTTGCAACCTGGCGTTTGCGAGACTACTTGCTCAAATAATTCGATTAAGAGCACAATTTCCAGATTATGCAATCAAAACTATTCGTCTTGATAATGCTGGTGAGTTTACATCCCAAGCTTTTAATGATTATTGCATGTCAATTGGGATAAAAGTTGAACATCCTGTAGCTCATGTTCATACACAAAATGGTTGAAACACCCCAAACCCGGCCCACGAGCCTTGACCGGATCTGGTATGTTCCTCGATGTAAATCGGCTCAAAATTCTTTTGCTACTTAGGAAAAATTTGTGTGTTTTGAAAGTAAGATTGTTTTGGGTTGGGCTTGAGTTGAAAACAAGTTTATTTTATATTGAAAACCCATTTATTTCAGGTGACAAAATATTTAGAGTTTATTTTAAAAAATAATTTTACTTAATCTTATAACCATTAAAAATTCGTAACATAATAAATAAAAGAAAAATAAAGTAGTTCAACTATGGACTTATTACATCAAATAATTCCCAAAAATAAATTAAAATGCTTAAGTAGAATAAAAGTCCAAATAATAAAATTTTCCTTGCTGTGCATGGCCACCTTTAAGCTCCTGCCGACCCGGTCCATTACTGATCGTCACCTGAAAAAGGTTCCCACAATGGGGTGAGTCAAACAGACTCAATGTGTACACAAACACTAGGTCTTAACAAATTCAGGCATTTCAAATCATACAGGTACATATAGCATTTAAACAATATGATGCAAACCCGAACCCAAACCTAGATAGCCATCCGCTACACATCACCCGTACCAACCTGCACACCGTGGGGACTCCTAAGTCAACCCTCCATCCGCTACACACCATCGAAGGCAGTAGCTGCAGTCGACGTGCTCATCGCCCTTATAAAATTCGTGGCATAGCCACTACATTCATATTTTGTGTCATGAGACACCATATACAGATATCGTGGTCTTAGGTCACCATATTTAGGTATCGTGGTCTTAGGTCACCACATTCAGATATCGTGGTCTTAGGTCACCACATTCACTTCCCCTTTCATATAACCCGTATGCCCCATATCATACATATCATGCACATCATGCCTTAGTTTACATTCTTATCACTTTTCACATGTTATATATATAACATAATTTCATATTCCTAGTAGGAGTAGGAAACGTACCTGAGTACCTTTGTACCATTACATGGTACCTTAGCCATATTCTTACACATTCTTATAGTCACATACATATTAAATATCTTATAGTCACATACATATTAAATATTGCCGTGAATATATCAAGAAATAGTGTGGGGTACACACCTGATTCGCTTAAGGTTTCCAATCCAAATCCCGAAAAGCTTGATCTAATGCCTTAGATCTTAGATCTCTACATTTAATCAATCATTTAATACTTAGTAAAGAGCCATTCAGCCATAAATCCAAATCCTAGTAGGATTAGTACACTAAAACTTACCTTGTTGCCGATTGACTTAAGAATCAAGTCCCGAAACTTTGTATCCTTCTTTCTTGAAATCGGCAATCACTTGATTACTTGAATAGATTAGTTTCGGCTTTTGAATAATTAATGAACACATATATTTACCAAACATGGCCTTGGCCGAATGCTATAGACACTTACCTTGTGGATTTTAAATCCCGAAACTCACCGAATAACTAGGGAACATGCGACCTATGGTGTACCTTCGGGAAAAGAACTTCTCCTTCCTTGTAGCCGACACTTAGTAAATCCCGAAAGATCTCTTCAAAGTTTCGGCAACAAGATGTTAAGGGTATTAGAATCTTAATTTCGACAGACTTAAAAGAAATAGAATGAGAATCGAACCTAATCTTACCCTTACTGAAGAATTCGATGGAACTCTTGCTTGAACCCTTAGCAGTATTCAGCTATGGCCCTGATATGTAACACAATTTCGACTTTTGTAACTATGAAGAAATCGACTAGGGCTATGGTTATTTTCGGCTTTTGAGGCTATGAAGAATTCGGCTTGAGAAGAAAATTTTGGAGAGGAGAGGAGAAGGAAATTCGGCCAAAGAGAAGAGAGGAAGAATGAATGAAGAATGGCCTTACTCTTCCTTCCTTAGCCGAAATTACTAGGCTAGCGTCCCCTACTTGGCCACCACTCTTCCTATGTGATAATTTTATCTCTTTAATTATCACTTTATTCAAATTAAAAGAAATAATCCTTCAATTATCCCTTATCTTTATTATCTCACCTTTTATCTCTAATAATAAATAAAAATAAAAGGATTTTAAACTCCTAAAATATAGCCTATGTGCCGCCCACCTCTGTCCATCCATGCAGCAAAATAAAGCTTTTATTTTAGCTTTCCATGCGACTCGAACCTTGGCCCATTAACACATGTTGTGGCGTCACTTGCTGGGCTTTTAAGTGGTGCCTCCTTGCCACTTTTCCAAGCCCGTTCTTGTGTCAAATTTCTTCTATAAATTTTCTTAAGACCACCTTGCCTCATGTCCCTCTCTTAAACTTTAAACTTAACATTTCTTAAGCATTTCCTTACATTTCTAAGACATTTCCTTACATTTCCAAGTTTCCAAAAATGTTCACTTTCCTCCTTTAAACTTAACATTTCTAAGGCATTTCCTTACATTTCCAAGTTTCCAAAAATGTTCGCTTTCCTTTTTTAAACTTAACATTTCTAAAATCATTTCCTTACATTTCCAAGTTTCCAAAATGTTCATAATACATTCATAACACATAAGACATGCCATTTCGTATAATTAAATCAAAAATGCATAGGCCCATTTCCAGGATATTACAGTTCTACCCTCCTTAAAAATAATTTCGTCCTTGAAATAACCTAACTGAAATAGGTGAGGGTATTGCTGTCGCATTGCCTCTTCTGGCTCCCACGAAGCTTCCTCCGATCCATGATTTCTCCATAATACTTTGACTAGAGGAACTGACTTCCTCCTTAACACTTTCACATCACGTGCTAGAATCTGAATCGGCTCTTCCTCGTAGGATAAATCGAGTCTTAGCTCCACCTCATCGACTGGAACCACATGAGATGGATCCGAACGATAACGATGTAGCATGGATACATGGAATACGTATTGCATCTGCTTCAACTCCGGTGGCATCTCCAATTGGTATGCCACAGGTCCAATTCGCTTCAACACTCGATAGGGCCCTATGAACCTGGGGCTTAACTTCCCTTTTCGTCCAAATCTCATCACCTTTTTCCAAGGCGAAACCTTAAGGAATACTTGATCTCCCACATCAATTCTATTTCCTTGCGCTTGAGATCTGCATACGATTTCTGCCTGTCAGATGCCTCCTTTAACCGTGCTCGAATTATCTCAACCTTTTCCTCGGATTCTGCCACTAACGCTGGACCCAAAACTCGACGTTCCCCTAATTCGGTCCAACATGTAGGAGTCCGACACCTTCGACCATACAGTGCTTCGTACGGTGCCATCCGAATACTAGCTTGATAGCTGTTGTTGTAGGCGAACTCTGCTAAAAGCAAATAGTCCTCCCAACTTCCTCTAAAATCCATCACACAGCCCCTCAGCATATCCTCTAACACCTGAATTACCCGTTCAGATTGCCCGTCTAACTGTGGATGAAAAGCCGTAGTGAAATCCAACTTAGTGCCTAACGCCTGATGTAGCGTTTTCCAAAATCGAGAAGTAAACCTTGGGTCCCTATTTGAGATGATTGACACCGGCACTCTATGCAACCTCACAATCTCCGCCACATACAACTTTACCAACTTCTGCAAGGAGTAATCAACCCTTACCGGAATAAAATGCGCGGACTTAGTCAACCGGTCCACTATCACCCATACCGAGTCCTTCTTAGTAGGCGTAAGGGGAAGCCCACTAACGAAGTCCATGGTAATTCTCTCCCACTTCCATTGTGGAACCTTGATTGGCTGAAGTAATCCCGATGGAACTTGGTGTTCAGCCTTAACTTGTTGACACGTCAGACATTTTCCCACGAATTCAATAACTTCCCGTTTAAGATCAGGCCACCAAAACTGTTCCCTTAGATCTCTGTACAGCTTAGTGCCTCCGGGATGCATAGCATAAGGGCTACTATGCGCTTCCCCAAGAATCCTCTGCCTTAACTCATTGTCCTTCGGCATACAGACCTTTCCCTTGAAGCACAATACTCCCTCATCATTAACACCATAATCCTCTAACTCTCCGTTCTGTACTTGTTGTAATTTAGCACTTAGATCTTCATCCACCAACTGACTTCTCTTGACTTCATTCAACCATGTTGGTTTGACTTGCAATTCTGCCAACAGGCTTCCATCATCATACAAAATCAAGTGTGCAAACATCGCCCTTAGATTTGACACAACCTTCCGACTCAAGGCATCTGCTACCACATTCGCCTTGCCCGGGTGGTACTCTATCGAACAATCATAATCCTTCAATAACTCCACCCACCTTCGCTGCCTCAAGTTCAACTCCTTCTGAGTCAATAGATACTTAAGGCTCTTGTGGTCTGTGTAGATTATCGACTTTTCTCCATAAAGGTAGTGCCTCCACACCTTCAAAACAAAGACCACTACCGCCAATTCCAAGTCATGGGTTGGGTAGTTAACCTCATGCGGCCTTAACTGTCAAGAGGCATAAGCGACTACTTTTCCATCTTGCATTAGAACACACCCTAATCTCGTATGAGAAGCGTCACAGTATACCACAAAATCCTTTCCTGCCTCTGGCTGAATTAACACTGGAGCTTCAGTCAAAACCCTCTTAAGCTTCTCAAAGCTCTCCTGTTGCTTATCCGTCCACACAAAGGGTACTTCCTTCCTTAGCAACTTTGTTAAAGGTGCGGCTATCGATGAAAATCCTTCCACGAACCTTCTGTAATAGCCTGCCAAACCTAAGAAACTACGAACCTCAGCTACAGACTTAGGTGGTTTCCAATCTAACACTGCTTCAATCTTCCTAGGATCCACCCTTATTCCTTCTACAGACACCACATGCCCTAAGAATGCAACCTCCTTCAGCCAAAATTCACATTTGCTGAATTTGGCATATAGTTTCTTCTCCCTTAGCACTTGCAACACTATCCGGAGATGCTCATCATGTTGCTCCTCAGACTTAGAATACACCAAAATGTCGTCGATGAACACAACGACGAACCTATCCAAGTAAGGTTGAAAAATCCCGGTTCATCATATCCATGAACGCAGCTGGGGCGTTCGTCAATCCAAATAGCATTACTACGAACTCAAAATGGCCGTATCTTGTCCTAAAAGCTGTCTTATAGATATCTGCCTCCTTTACTTTCAACTGATGATATCCTGACCTTAAGTCTATCTTGGAGAATACTGCTGCCCCCTTCAGCTGATCGAACAAGTCGTCTATCCTTGGCAAGGAATACTTGTTTTTGATGGTCAACTTGTTCAACTAACGATAGTCTATGCACATACGCATAGTTCTGTCCTTCTTCCTCACAAACAAGACCGGTGCTCCCCACGGAGACACACTGGGTCAGATGATCCCACGATCCAGCAATTCTTGGATTTGAGCCTTGAGCTCAACCAACTCCTTTGGTGCCATTCGATACGGGGCAATTGACACAGGAGCTGTTCCCGGCAGCAAGTCAATTCCAAACTCCACCTCTCTATCTGGGGGTATTACGAGCAATTCCTCTGGAAAATCATCTTCAAAGTCCCTTACCATTCTAACTCCACTAACTCCCCCTTCTTTCGCATCCACAGCACTGACGAAGGCCAGAAATGCCTTGCACCCTTTTCTAACCATTTTCTCAGCCTTCAACACTGAAACTACATTAGACAGGTAGTTTCTTCTTTCTCCTATCATGATGACCACCTCATCTTCCGGGGTCCTTAACTCCATTCGCTTAGCTACACAGTCCAACACAGCTCGATGCTCTACTAACCAATCCATACCCATTATGAGTTCAAACTCCCCAAAGGGTAGTTCCATCAAGTCAGCCCGAAAGTTCACTCCCTGAATCTCTAGAGGTACACTCCGAAAGATCTTATCCACCACTACCGTTTGGCCTAATGGGCTTACTACAGTCATTTGCCTATCAGAGAGTTCAGAGTCTAAGCCTAGTGTCTCGACTACACTACATGCAACATAAGAATGGGTCGAGCCCACATCAATTAAGGCATAATAAGGCATGCCATAAATAAGGAACGTACCAGTTATAATGTCCGGCGCGTCTCCATCCTCTCTTTGGTGAACCGCATAAACCAAACCCGGCTGCCTTGCCTCAATATTAGCAGCACCTCTGCCCTGTGTTCCACGTCCTCTGCCAGCACCATTACCTCTGCCATTCGGACCACGACCTCGCTGAGGCTGCTGTCCACCTCTACCAGCCTGATTAGCATTCTGAACCACTGGTCGGTTCCCGTCCGGCCTCTTAGGACAATCCTTAATCATATGGTCCTTGGACCCACACCTAAAGCATCCTCCAGTCTTTTTCCAACACTCTCCTAAGTGTTTCTTCCCACATTGATCACAAGTACGGTATTGCCCTCCTGTAGCAGTCTGCTGACCTCGCGGCCCATCACCTCTAGGCCTCTTATTCCCAGATGATCCAGACGATCCAAAACCTCTTTTTGGCCTGTTCCAATCAGTGTTCTGCCTTGCAGAATCCTTAATCCCTTCAGCTACCTTAGCTTTCTCTACTAAGACAGAAAACTCCCGTTCTTGATGTAGAGCTATTAACAATCTCAAATCATCCCTTAATCCGTCCTCAAACTGGACACACCGCTCATGCTCCGTAGCCACTACTCCTCGAGCATACCGGCTTAACCTCAGAAACTCAGCTTCGTACTCTGCCACGGACTTGTTCCCTTGAACCAGCCCCAGAAAAACCTTCCTCTGCTCATCAATATACCGTGTGCCAACATATTTCTTCTGATATGCTGCCTTAACATAATCCCAGGTCAGATCCTCAGCTGTGGCTCCATCCCGAACTGTGAGCCACCACTGATACGCTTCATCGCGTAGCAGTGCCACCATTCCTTTCAACTTCTCCTCAGGGGTCAGATCAAGCTCATCCATAATCCGTTCGGTTGCCTCCAACCAATATTCAGCTGTACTGGGTGCTACACCAGATACTCCACGAAACATCTCAGCCCCATTGGCTCGGAGTTGCTCGGGTACAGATTTTCGAGCTCCCATACTCCCTCCTGCTCCAGCCACCATTTCAAGAACTCGCAGCACAGCCTGCGACACAGCATCATCCCCCGTCTGAGCTTGCTGCTCAACACCAACAGTTGGGGGTGGTGGTGGCGGTGGTATCTCATTGTCAGATCCTTGACCCGATTTAACGGGTTCCAACACGGTCATTCTGCCTCTACCGCGTCCACGACGACCACGTCCTTTAGAACTCATTTCTAACGACTGCGCTTTAATCTGATTAAGAAATTTTATGAATTAGCTTTTATTGCGCTGATTACCCGCAAAGAAGTTTTATGAAAAGAATTTTAGGAGTGGTTCTTTCGTATTTATACATGCACACAGTCTTTACATTCATACATCCATCAATCAATTATGAACTTTCGTTCATTCAAAGAAACGTTGTAGTTTTCATTGTTGTTGTTTTTCCACTACTCAGGGGTATTTTCGTAATTTGCCCTACAGGGGTATTTTCGTAATTTTTTTTCAAAATAAGGTTCCTTGTTGATTTTGTCAATAAGGGTATTTTGGTAATTTTGCATTCCCGGGGAAATTTTGGTAATAAACCAGGGTAAATTTGTGAAGTTTAATAATTCAGGGGTATTTCGCAATTTGCAAAACTTTGAGGGTTCTTTTTGAGAATTTTATTTTCCAAAACGATGATGTTGCAAAAATTTTGGAAATCAGGGTCATTTTGGTAATTTGGTAAGTTAGGGGCAATTTCGTAATTTTCCAAAATCAAAGTATTTTGATATTTTGCAAATTAGGGTTTTTGGACTTGTTATAAAGTAATGAATTTTTTTTTGATAAGAACTGTGGGTATTTTAGAAATTTCATAAACCAAGGGCATTTTTGTAATTTTACAACTAGGGGTATTTTAGTAATTTTCACAAATTAAAAATATTTCAGAAAAATTTTGTGGAATAACTTTTATACATTAGAAAGGTAATTTAAGAGTTGTAAAACTAGGGTTTTTGTGGAAACACGGCTAATTCCCTTTCGGGTTTTAGTTAGGGGTTTAGCCGATGAATAGTCCTCTTGGTTAGGGTGAACTAAAGCTACGCACCAGGTAGGATTCCTGCGAAGAGGAGGTGAGTCACTAGGACTGCTTAAATACCAGGCTCTTCCGGATCTAATCCTAGACATGCGCACAGTGGTTGCCACACCCTAACTCGGCGACTTAGACACAGGTCTGTTTTATTAAGCATTTAAGTCTTATGTAACTGTTGGGGTAAGCTAGCCTTATAGTTCAAGTACCTATCATACTAATCTACGTTCCAATTCATTTCTACCCTTCTACAGATCACAATATAAATCACCCAAAGGTTAGGGGTACTTACCTGGTGACTTCGGGTCGGAGACTTAGGTGCCATGCCAGAAAACCTGCTTAGTTCCATAAAAGTTTTCACAAATTCATTTCGGGCCTAAATTTCAAAACATAGTGGGCTTTAAACCCCAGGCCGAGAGTTTAAAACTGGGCTCTGATACCAAGCTGAAACACCCCAAACCCGGCCCACGAGCCTTGACCGGATCTGGTATGTTCCTCGATGTAAATCGGTTCAAAATTCTTTTGTTACTTAGGAAAAATTTGTGTGTTTTGAAAGTAAGATTGTTTTGGGTTGGGCTTGAGTTGAAAACGAGTTTATTTTATATTGAAAACCCATTTATTTTCAGGTGACAAAATATTTAGAGTTTATTTTAAAAACTAATTTTACTTAATCTTATAACCATTAAAAATTCGTAACATAATAAATAAAAGAAAAATAAAGTAGTTCAACTATGGCCTTATTACATCAAATAATTCCCAAAAATAAATTAAAATGCTTAAATAGAATAAAAGTCCAAATAATAAAATTTTCCTTACTGTGCATGGCCACCTTTAAGCTCCTGCCGACCCGGTCCATTACTGATCGTCACCTGAAAAAGGTTCCCACAACGGGGTGAGTCAAACAGACTCAATGTGTACACAAACACTAAGTCTTAACAAATTCAGGCATTTCAAATCATACAGGTACATATAGCATTTAAACAATATGATGCAAACCCGAACCCAAACCTAGATAGCCATCCGCTACACATCACCCGTACCAACCTGCACACCGTGGGGACTCCTAAGTCAACCCTCCATCCGCTACACACCATCGAAGGCAGTCGCTGCAGTCGACTTGCTCATCGCCCTTATAAAATTGGTGGCATAGCCACCACGTTCATATTTTGTGTCATGAGACACCATATACAGATATCGTGGTCTTAGGTCACCACATTCAGGTATCGTGGTCTTAGGTCACCACATTCAGATATCGTGGTCTTAGGTCACCACATTCACTTCCCCTTTCATATAACCCGTATGCCCCATATCATATGTAACATCCTGAAAAGGGCCTATGCATTTTCGGTTTAATTGTATGAAATGACATGTCTTATGTGTTATGAATGTGTTTTGAACGTTTTTGGAAACTTGGAAATGTATGGAAACGTTAAGTGTAAAAGAGGAAAGTGAACATTTTTGGAAACTAGGAAATGTAAGGAAATGATTTAGAAATGATTCAAAAGAGGAAAGTAAACATTTCGGGAAACTTGGAAATGTATGGAAATGTTAAGTTTAAAGGAGGCAAACGAAAATTTTTGGAAACTTGGAAATGTAAAGAAATGTCAAGTTTTAAAGGTTAAAAAGAGGAAACTAAGGCAGGGTGGCCTTAAGAAAATTAATAGGAGGAATTTGACACACAAACAGGCTTGGAAAAGTGGCCTGAAGATATCACTTAAGGCCCAGGTAGGTGACGCCACAAGCTATGCAAGTGGGCCTGAGTTCGAGTCACTTGGGGAGCAAATAAAAGAGTTTTATTTTGCTGCAAGGAGCAAGGGAGTTGGACGGCACATGGCTAAATTCTAGGAGCTTTTATTCTTTTATAATTAGTGGATAAATAAGGGATAAATAAAGGATTTATTTATCATTATTTTCAAGAGATAATTGTTGGATTAAATTCTTTTAATAAAGTGATAATTCAAGGGATAAAGCTATCAAAATAGAAGAGTGGTGGCCAAGTAAGGGACTCTAGCTAGTAAATTCGGCTATAAAAGGAAAAGAGAGGCCATTCATTCATTCACTTTTCCTTTGCCGAATTTCTTAAGCAAATTCTCCTCTCTCTGCCGAATTTCCTACAGTTTTTATTCTTCTTCTCTTTGTTAGCCAAAGCCAAAATACCTTGTGTTCTAGCCGAATCCTCCATCTTTATTCTTCCTTCTCTTTTCTTTCTAATCCCTCCAAAAGCCGGAAGTAAGCCTTTTAAGGCCATAGCCGAATATCTCAAGTGGCTTCAAGCTTAGGTGCTGTCGATTTCTTCAAAGGTAAGAACAAGTTTGATTTCTATTCTTTTCTTTTAGATTTGTCGAAAATATAGGACTAATCCCATCAATATTCTTGTTGCCGAAACCTTGAGGAGATCTTTCGGGATTTACTAAGTGTCAACTACAAGGAAGGAGAAGTTCTTTTCCCGAAGGTGTACCATAGGCCGCGTGTTCCCTAGTTATTCGGTGAGTTTCGGGATTTAAAATCCACAAGGCAAGTGTCTATAGCATTCGGCCAAGGCTTATTTTGGTATGAAGATCTATTTCTTATTTTGTCTAAAAGCCGAAACTAATTAGTTAAGTGATTTTAGTGCCTAGCCGATTGCAAGGGGACAACTCTGCGAAGTTTCGAGATTTGACTATAGTCAATTCGACACCAAGGTAAGTTTTAGTGTACTAATCCTACTAGGATTTGGATTTATGGCCGAATGGCTCTTTACTAAGTATTAAATGATTGATTAAATGTAGAGATCTAAGATCTAAGGCATTAGATCAAGCTTTTAGGGATTTGGATTGGAAACCCTAAGCGAATCAGGTGTGTACCCTACCGTAAGCTTTAATATGTTCATGGCTATGTTTTAAATTAAATGTGTTATTAAGAATGTGAAAATATGGCTAAAGTACCATGCAATGGTACAAAGTACTCAGGTACGTTTCCTACTCCTACTAGGATTATGAATATATGTTATTTGTAACATGTGAAAAAGTGATAAGAATGTGAATTAAGGCATGATGTGCATGATATGTATGATATGGGGCATTCGGGTTATATGAAAAGGGGAAGTGAATGTGGTGACCTAAGACCACAAACACGGTGACCTAAGACCGTGATATCTGAATGTGGTGACCTAAGACCACAGTAATCTGAATGTGGTGACCTAAGACCACAGTAATCTGAACGTGGTGACCTAAGACCACGAATGCGGTGACCTAAGACCGCGATATGGAGTCTAGCGGAAGGAGGGTCGACTTAGTAGTCCCCACGGTGTACAGGTTGGTACAGGGGAGTGTAGCGGATGGCTTAATAGGTTTGGGTTTGGGTTGCATCATTATTTTTACCTGTTATTTGAATATGTATGTGATATGATAATGCATGCCTGAATTGTTAAGACTTAGTGTTTGTGTACACATTGAGTCTGTTTGACTCACCCCGTTGGGGAACTTTTTCTTCCAGGTGATGATCAGTAATGGACCGGGTCGGCAGGAGCTTAAAGGTGGCCATGCACAACAAGGAAAATTTTATTATTTGGACTTTTATTTTATTTAAGCACTTTAATTCATTTTTGGGAATTATTTGATGTAATAAGGCCATAGTTGAACTACTTTATTTTTCCTTTATTTATTACGGTACAAATTTCTATTAATTAAAGATCAAGTGAAATTTATTTTCAAATAAACTCTAAATATTTTGTCACCTCAAATAAACTCGTTTTCAACTCAAGCCCAACCCAAAACAAACTTTCTTTCAAAACACCCAAGTTTTTCCTAAGTCACAAAAGAGTTTTGAAACGGTTTACACTGGGGAACATACTAGATCCGGTCAAGGCTCGTGGGCCGGGTGTGGGGTGTTTCATCATACATATCATGCACATCATGCCTTAGTTTACATTCTTATCACTTTTCACATGTTATATATATAACATAATTTCATATTCCTAGTAGGAGTAGGAAACGTACCTGAGTACTTTTGTACCATTACATGGTACCATAGCCATATTCTTACACATTCTTATAGTCACATACATATTAAATATTGCCGTGAATATATCAAGAAATAGTGTGGGGTACACACCTGATTCGCTTAAGGTTTCCAATCCAAATCCTGAAAAGCTTGATCTAATGCCTTAGATCTTAGATCTCTACATTTAATCAATCATTTAATACTTAGTAAAGAGCCATTCGGCCATAAATCCAAATCCTAGTAGGATTAGTACACTAAAACTTACCTTGTTGCCGATTGACTTAAGAATCAAGTCCCGAAACTTTGTATCCTTCTTTCTTGAAATCGGCAATCACTAGATTACTTGAATAGATTAGTTTCGGCTTTTGAATAATTAATGAACACATATATTTACCAAACATGGCCTTGGCCGAATGCTATAGACACTTACCTTGTGGATTTTAAATCCCGAAACTCACCGAATAACTAGAGAACATGCGGCCTATGGTGTACCTTCGGGAAAAGAACTTCTCCTTCCTTGTAGTCGACACTTAGTAAATCCCGAAAGATCTCTTCAAAGTTTCGGCAACAAGATGTTAAGGGTATTAGAATCTTAATTTCAACAGACTTAAAAGAAATAGAATGAGAATCGAACCTAATCTTACCCTTACTGAAGAATTCGATGGAACTCTTGCTTGAACCCTTAGCAGTATTCGGCTATGGCCCTGATATGTAACACAATTTCGGCTTTTGTAACTATGAATAAATCGGCTAGGGCTTTGGTTATTTTCGGCTTTTGAGGCTATGAAGAATTCGGCTTGAGAAGAAAATTTTGGAGAGGAGAGGAGAAGGAAATTCGGCCAAAGAGAAGAGAAGAAGAATGAATGAAGAATGGCCTTACTCTTCCTTCCTTAGCCGAAATTACTAGGCTAGAGTCCCCTACTTGGCCACCACTCTTCCTATGTGATAATTTTATCTCTTTAATTATCACTTTATTCAAATTAAAAGAAATAATCCTTCAATTATCCCTTATCTTTATTATCTCACCTTTTATCTCTAATAATAAATAAAAATAAAAGGATTTTAAACTCCTAAAATATAGCCTATGTGCCGCCCACCTCTGTCCATCCTTGCTGCAAAATAAAACTTTTATTTTAGCTTCCCATGCGACTCGAACCTTGGCCCATTAACACATGTTGTGGCGTCACTTGCTGGGCTTTTAAGTGGTGCCTCCTTGCCACTTTTCCAAGCCCGTTCTTGTGTCAAATTTCTTCTATAAATTTTCTTAAGACCACCTTGCCTCATGTCCCTCTCTTAAACTTTAAACTTAACATTTCTTAAGCATTTCCTTACATTTTTAAGACATTTCCTTACATTTCCAAGTTTCCAAAAATGTTCACTTTCCTCCTTTAAACTTAACATTTCTAAGGCATTTCCTTACATTTCCAAGTTTCCAAAAATGTTCGCTTTCCTCTTTTAAACTTAACATTTCTAAAATAATTTCCTTACATTTCCAAGTTTCCAAAATGTTCATAATACATTCATAACACATAAGACATGCCATTTCGTATAATTAAATCAAAAATGCATAGGCCCATTTCCAGGATATTACAATGGTTTAGCTGAAATATTTATCAAACGCCTCCAACTAATAGCTCGACCATTGCTTATGAGAACAAATCTCCCTGTTACAGCTTGGGGATATGCTATTTTGTATGCAGCAGCACTTGTGCGCTTAAGGCCAACAAGTTATAATAAGTACTCCCCATTACAATTGGCTTTTGGTCAAGAGCCAAATATTTACCATCTTAGAATTTTTGGATGTGCAGTATATGTTCCAATTGCTCCACCACAACGCACAAAGATGGGTCCTCAAAGGAGGTTGGGAATATATGTTGGTTATTGATCTCCTTCTATAATTAAATATGTTGAACCATTAACAGGAGATTTATTTACTGCACGATTTATTGATTGTCATTTTGATGAAACAACATTCCCAACATTAGGGGGAGAGAAAATACAAGTGGTAAAAGAAATTACATGGAATGGATCATCATTATCTCAATTAGATCCTCGTACAAGTCAATGTGAACAAAAAGTTCAAAGGATTATACATTTGCAAAACATTGCAAATCAACTGCCAGATTCATTTACTGACCTAAAGAGAATTACAAAATCTCACATACTAGCTGAAAATGCTCCAATACGAATTGATATCCCAATAAAGCAAATTGTTAGTGCAAAAGAAAGTAATCCACGCCTGAAGCGTGGAAGACCAATCGGTTCCAAAGATAAAAATCCTCATAAAACGAAAGGATCAATTATTCAAGATGGTAATATTGTGGAGGCAAGTGCCCCAGAAGAGGCCAAAGATATAACTAATCAAAAAACCCCAGAAGAGGTTCAGGTACCTGAAAATGATGATAACGAAGAAATCTCAATAAGTTATATTACTTCAGGAAAAATATGGAACTGTGTAACACCCCAAACCCGGCCCATGCGTTACGAGCGGATTTGGTATGTCACACGAGCAAAACATGTTAAACCCTTTTTTATTCGTACTAAAATATTGCTTTGTTAAAATCAAGAAAATAAGTTTGATTTGATAAAATACTACTAACCTCGAAGATTTGATTGATAAATCGATAAATTTGAACTAATGATCTTACAAAACCGTGAATTTTGAAAATGACGTTGAAAATTCGAAAGTGAATCCGAGTCTTTTGAAAATATCGTTAATAGTTCGAGAGAAAATATCCTTGTTAAAAATATTTGTAAAAGTTTATTTTGAAACCCATTTGTTAATTGATTTTGGAAAAATATTTATTTAAGTTTCTAGAAAATTCCCTTTTTAAACAATTTAAGAAAAATAATAAAAACATCCCAACCATAAAGCAAAAATAAAAATAGTCCAGAGGCCTTATTACAACATTTAACCCAAAATAGTAAAGTAATAAAATAAACAAGAAAGAAGTCTAAAGTCCAAATAAACCATTTCTGAAGTATGGCCTCCACTGAGTCATCCATGGCCCAAGTCCACGTTACCGAGCATTACCTGAAAGGGTTAAGAGAAGGGGGTGAGTTACAAGAACTCAGTGTATAATCCCCTTACCGTTGTCCACTGGGCCTGAACCCATATATCAAAATCTTGGGCCTAAGCCAATTCACACAACAATATTAAATGAATTGAATGCAATGTATGCAAATGTATGAAAATGTATGAACCCAACCCATCCACCCAATCTCTCCCCTGACCAGCCAATCTCTCCTGTGGGGATCAAGTCAACCCACCCCGCCAGTCTCTCCAATTTGCAGTCAAGCTGCCATTTATAATATTTGTGGCTGAGCCACCAGATTCATATACGGTAAAATGATCGACACAGAGTCGTTAATTCATATGTTAGGCACATTGCCATTATCAGAATTTGTGGCAATGCCACTGGTCTATACTTCTCTTCATTCAAGTTTTCCCATCCCATGCAATATGTAAAGATGCATCATACATAATCGTAAAACATCCATTAACCTATTGAATACTTTTTATGAAACAGCCCAATAAAGCAATACGATCATTTGGCCCATAGGGGCATTTCGATAATTCGGTCCATAAGGACATTTCGGTAATTCGGTAATTTTACCCATCAAGGGTAAGTCGTAAATCTCACAACCAGGGGTATTTCGATAATTTACCCTCCAAGGGTATTTTGGTAATTTCGCAACCCCAGACTTAACTGCTAATTTGGGCATAAACATTGAAACTGTCCAACTGCGTCATACTGACTAAATTGACTATAACTCGAGTTAAGAAACTCGAAATCTAAATCCGTAAATTTTTCTTGAAACTAGACTCGTATATCTTTCTACTATAAGTTTTTTCAGAATTTTTGGCGTAACCATTTAGTACAGTTTATTCCTTAAATTTTCCATTGTTTCACTGTCCAATGATTCTGACCTCTCTTACCTTACTTTCAAATATCTCACTGTACGGTTTTCATATACTACTCCCACTTGTTTCTAATGAAAATAGGCTCACTAAGGAATCTATATGAATTATAACTCATAATTCACTTTGTATAATTTTATGCAATTTTTCCAAGACAGATCAGGGAACCACGAAGTCAATCAGAACCAGTCTCACTAAAATTAAGATATCTCAGGATATAAAATTCCTTTTTCTTCTCCATTTCTTCCATATCAAAATAGATACAGTAAGATTTGATTCGACATCTTATTCACTTATTAATTCCCTTCCTCCTATTTTTTGTGATTTTTCTAAATCATGTCACTGCTGCTGACCAAACTGTTCCATTGCTAAAATACGGTTACCACTACGAATATACGCACTCCCGAGTGATCACGGATGCCGGTTTCTAGTTTTTCTTCGGTATTTCGACCGAATCACAAAACATATCATACAAACTTTCAGAGTTACACACCATTTCAAACATGTATTCGGAAGGTACGGGATTACACACCTTATTTGGAATCCGTAACACGATATTCTCCGCGGCACCTAAAGATACAATCGGTCAACAATTAGTCCAAAGCCCAATTTACAAATTCATCCAAGTATTGCGATTGATTAACCATCTATATCACTTACCAACAATCTGAGTCTCTTATTACGAGGGATAGGTGTTCGACTTTACCACTATTTCTGAAAAATCCACAAGTAGAGAGTATCGAGTGATTTCGTGCCTAACAACATAATCGATTAGCCAAACTTTCAATCCGATTAACACCATAACCGAGTAGCGATATTGAATGGACTATGAAAAGACTCTTTACCTTAATCGATGATAATCCTGATTCCCACCAATTGGCTTATGACTACGAATGAATCGACAAGGATTTGGTATTCGGCTACCCACTAGAACTCCGGTTCAACTAAGAAGAGATGTCCAACACACAAAAATGGGGAAGATAGAAGATGATAGAAATTTGACTATTGAAGAAAAAATGATAAAGAAGATTCGATCATATGGTAATGTCAATTTAGGAAAAAAGAAGAAAGGTTGAAGGAATGATAAAAAGAAGAGAAGAGATATGAGAAGAAATGTTAGGTAATTCGGCTAACACAAAGGAAAAAGGTTGGAAAAGAGTACCAAAAATGTTCAAAAGAGAAAATAGGCTTTTTCAAGCACAAACTTGCAAATAGGCTAGGAAAATTTAGCTCCTCCTTTTTCCCCAACAAAACCGTGTGCCTCTAATACCTAAAGGGGTGAATGTTGACCAACTAATCTTTCCAAAACATCACCCACATAATAGGCCACATGTTCCCTTCTCTTGCCTTTTTCCTTCTTTTCTTTCCTTCATTTTCCCTAGTCTTCCTCCTTACCATAATCTTTAGCCATCTTTCCCAAATTAAAAAGTCCACCTTGCCTAAAATACTACCTTGGCCGACACTTAGGGAAAAACACAAAAATATTAATCAAAATTTTGCACTTGATGGGATTTGAACCTCTGACCATTAGTACACTCCACATGCCACTTTCCACCTTTACCAATAGACTCCTTGTGCTAGCAAAAGGCACCCTTATATCCATAAGCCTTAATGCCACTTACCTTCTCCCCCTTAAGTGCATAAACACAAAAATTTACCTATAGCCTAACTTGAACCCGGAACTTCCTAGAAGCCTCGTAACTTTCGAAAATCACCTTCTTAATAAGTCCAAATTGAAATAATGTCGTTCTCTTGTTCTCAAAAATTTTAAACACTCCTACGCCCAAGGTCCAATGGGCCCAATCCTACTAGGCCCAATTTCGGGTCCTTACAAACCGAAAAAATATAGTTGCCGACAACAATTTTGCTTATAATGTTGCTATTGAAATAGCAAAAGAAAATGAGGATCCTGAGCCTAAATCTATTGAGGAATGTAGAAATAGAAAAGATTGGCGAAAATGGAAAGACGCAATTCAAGCAGAATTAAATTCACTTTCTAAACGCGAGGGTTTTGGACCTATAGTCCAAACACCTAAATATGTAAAGTCGGTAGGATATAAATGGATATTTGTGCGAAAACGAAATGAGAAAAAAGAAGTCGTAACATATAAATCACGACTTGTAGCACAAGGATTTTTGCAAAGACCCAGCATTGATTATGAAGAGACATATTCTTCTGTGGTGGATGCAATCACGTTTAGATACCTTATTATTCTGGCAGTATGTGAAAAACTTGACATGCGTCTAATGGATGTTGTTACAGCCTATTTTTATGGTACACTTGATAGTGAAATTTATATGAAAATCCCAGAAGGATTTAAAATCCCTGAAGGATATAGTGTTTCCCGAGAAAATTGATCAATTAGATTATGGAAAAGTTTATATGGATTAAAACAATCTGGACGTATGTGGTACAATCGTCTTAGTGAATATTTGTTAAAAGAAGGTTATAAAAACGATCCAATCTGCCCATGTGTTTTTATAAAAAGGTCTGAATCAAACTTTGTGATAATTGCTATTTATGTTGATGATCTAAATATCATTGGAACTCCTGAAGAGCTTCAAAATGCAGTAAATTATTTAAAGAAAGAATTTGAGATGAAAGATCTCGGAAAAAAAATTTTGTCTTGGTCTGCAGATCGAGCATTTAAAAGATGGAATTCATGTCCATTAGTCAACTTATACGAAAAAGATCTTAAATAAATTTTATATGGATAAAGCACATCCATTGAGTACCCCAATGGTTGTACGATCATTAGATATGAATAAAGATTAATTTCGTCCTTGTGAGAATGATGAAGAGTTTCTTGGTCCTGAAGTACCATATCTAAGTGCCATAGGAGCATTGATGTATCTTGCAAATAACACAAGACCTAATATATCTTTTGCTGTAAACTTGTTAGCAAGATTTAGTTCCTCTCCAACACGTAGACATTGGAATGGAATTAAACATGTATTTAGATATCTTAGAGGGACTATTGATATAGGGTTATTTTTTTCAAATAATTCAAAATCCCTATTAGTTTGTTATGCTGATGCTGGATATTTATCGGATCCACATAAAGGTCATTCTCAAACGGGATATTTATTTACATGTGGAGGTACTGCCATATCATGGTGTTTGACAAAGCAAACATTAGCTGCTGCCTCTTCAAATCATGCTGAAATAATTGCAATGCATGAGGCAAGCCGAGAGTGTGTTTGGCTAAGGTTATTAACTCAACATATCCAGAATATATGTAATTTGCCTTTACAGGAAAATATGCCAACTATCTTATACGAAGATAATGCGGCATGTATAGTGTAACACCCCAAACCCGGCCCACAAGTCCTGACCGGATCTGGTATGTCACTGCGGAAAAACGTTTGAAAAATCTTTGACTTTAAAATAAAACTTGAAAATTTTGTTAACTTTTGGAGAGTGTGTCCATTAAAAATTATTTAGTAATATAAGCTCGTTATAAAATATGTGAATTAAAACTTTATTAAAAATTATTATATTATAAATCATTTGAAGAAAATATATCTAAGTATAATATAAACTTCAATAATCGTAAATAGAATACTTTAAATAAAAGTGGCCCTTATTACATCAAATAAATACCCAAAACTGATAATATAAAATAATTAAATCAAATAAAACATCTACTGCATAAAATCTGCTTCTGCATGGCCACCTTCGTCTCCACTCCAACCCGGTCCGGTCAACATGTCACCTGCGATGTTGGATAAATAATTGGGTGAGTCATACAGACTCAGTGTGTAATTAAACCATCGAAATCCACCCACATGTTAACCACATAACGTCCCCAATTATCAAATGCAACATGTAAGTATAAGCATTTAGACATTACCACAATCTGGGCTTGGCCCACATTCAATCCACATTCAAGTACTGGGCTAGGCCCTTTTTCTCATCAATCCACTGATCACTGGGCTTGGCCCATTTCCACGTATGTTCTCAAAACATACCTATCCACATGCCATATTGGGCTTGGCCCATTTCCATATCATTTCAAAAAACGGAACAATGCAACATGAAACCCAACCCAAGCCTAGGGTCCATCCGCTACACACCCCCTTATCCAGCCTACCACACACCAGGGGACTATCGAGTCACCCTCTCCTTTTTCCTCCAAAAAGGCAACCAATGCCATCCACGATGTAGCACGTAGCTAACATCAAACCACGATGGGGCACATAGCAACCCATCAAGCCACGATATGGCATAAAGCTGATATCAATCAAGGTAACCACGCGAACTAAATCGCAAAGATCCACAACACGACCTCAGTCAGCGCCAATCCACGATGTAGCACAAAGCTGACATCAACCACGTACTCGAAGTACACCCGTACCTTCTTTCAAAACCCACCCATGCACATGTAACATAATATGATGCTGATATGATGCATGTACATGATATTCACAAATATAGGCATGCTCACATAGTTAAAATCAATTATCACATATTAGCCAATTTGCTACTAACCTGGTCGTCATCATACCCCTTTAGGGTATCCATTACACATATGGTACTGCATTCATTAGTAAACATATAGCACAACAGAGATCATACAAATCTCGGAACCAATGGTCTAACTACACACCTTATAACCTGAAGCTCTAAACCCTCGATCCCGACGCTATCGTTTAGCGAGACTACCGTTATCTGCCTATCGTTTTCTGCTGCACGCCCACACCCCGGTGGCCAATCACGAACCGCCGAGACAGCTCTTTTCTTAAACTTCGGGACAGTGACCTTCCCTTTCCCCTCTTGACTGGCACTCGCATCCATCGACGATACTTAATCGGAGCCACACGATTAATCAACGAAGTCATAATCAACTAATAACAAAACTACATCACTTACTAACATCCTTACCGAATGAACCGAGATCCCGAAGGCTTCCCTTTGCTCTAGATGATACGCCCCTAAAAAGACCATAGTCAACATTCGGTCAACACATAACCACATATATTGGCCTAAGGCCGAAAATCAAACCACTTACCCTTTTCTTTCTTGAATCCCGACACCAATGGAATTGCCGAAAATCCCTGTTACAAGACTATTAGAATCAGCCATACAAAATTTCGTGGAAAGGCCCCTTTGGCCGAATACCTTACCACCCTTACCTTGATGAGTTCAAACAATTCGAGACTTTCCTTTAGGCTCCTTGGCGTTGGCTACAAACAAGCAAAACACATCACTTATAGTCTATAGAGCATTCGGCCAACCCACACTAAGGCCAACCATTCGGTTTTGGCCATAAAAACAAGTAACTAAAACACTTACCCACAAGCTTTAGATGTCGACAACACCACACTTCACAGATTCGGCTTCAAGCTTGGTAAAATAGAAAAGAGATGGAGGGCTAAAGGTTTCGGCTATCAAGGGATTAAGAGAACACAATAAAATATTTGACTACAAAGGCCAAAGGAGAAATCGGCAAGGGTTAATGGTGTTTGGGAGGATTTCAATTCCAAAGCACGAAAAGAAATAAAGGTTACTTGGAGGTTCGGTCAACTAGGAAAAATATAAAAAGAATTCAAGGAGAAGTAAGATTTAGGAAAGTGAACTAAAATTTGGAAAAAGGAGAGCACACCACCCTTAAATAATATTCGGCTACTCCCCCACCTGAAGAACCCAAGTTTCGGCCATCACCTATGGCCACTAATTCAAATTAATTTGAATTAAACAACTCCTTCACTATTTTATCCATATTTATCTCTTTAACAAATCAAAAACAATAACCCACTAACAGCCATTATCTCTAATTTCAACTAAAATAATCCTCTAATTATCTAAAATAATAAAATAATCAAATGCTTATCACCTCCTACCAGCCGAATTCAAAAATCTAAACAACTCCAATTAAATCTTATCTTCATCCATTCAAAAACAATTTGAATGGTTCCACTATTATCCCACTTATCCAAATAAAAATAAATAATAATTATCCTACCTTTTATCCATTACCACCCCTTCAATAAAAAAATAAACCAATATTTATCAATTATCCCACCGAATTCAAAAGAAAATAAATCCAAAACTCATCCTTATCTTCCAATGCCCATGTGCCGTCCACTGCCTGCCCCCATTGCTGCAAAATAAAAAAATAAAACCCAAACGCTGCCCATAGGTCTCGAACATGGGACCTGTTAGAACCCATGCAATAGGTAGCGCCCCAGGCCATTCGGCCACAGCGCTTTTTGTGTCATAAACGCACCACCAAATTCTTTTAAGCCTTCTCAGTCCTTAACCACATATGAAAAATAAAACGCCAAAATGCTGCTGCCCCCACTCGAACCAGCGCCCTTGCTCTCCTTCAGCGCCTAAGTGGCGCATGAGAGCCACTTTGCCAACTCCTTTCTTGTGTCCTAAACTCCATAAAATTATTTTAAGGCCTTCCTGCCCTATTTCCCCTTTTTACCCTAAAAATCCAAAATTTTCCAAAGCCTTTCCCTTTCATCCAAGCATTCTTAAACCTCTAAAACACATCCAAAAACACCCAAAAACCTTCCAACACTGGAATTATACCCGAATTGCCTAGCCCTTAAACCAGGGTGTTACATATAGCTCAATTAAATGGTGGTTATATCAAAGGTGACAGAACGAAACATATTTCACCAAAATTATTCTTTACTCATGATCTTGAGAAGAAAGGTGACATAAAAGTTCAACAAATTCGTTCTAGTGATAATTTAGCAGATCTTTTTACTAAGGCATTGCTAACTTCAACATTTGAAAGACTACGAAACAAGATTGGAATGCGTCGACTCAAAGACATAATGTGATGCCGTCATTAGGGGGAGTCTAAAACACGTTGTACTCTTTTCCTTTAACCAAGGTTTTGCCCCATTGGGTTTTCCAGGTAAAGGTTTTTAATGAGGCAACTTGTAATAGGAGATTGTGTACTCTTTTTCCTTCATTAGGTTTTTATCCCACAGAGTTTTTCCTAATAAAGGTTTTAATGAGGCACATTTTTTTTTTAAAAGACATCCAAGGGGAGTGTTGTAAATTAAATAGATGTCTATAACCCCCTTATGCATATTAAAGTAATGAGATAAAACTCTTTAGTTTATTTATAATCAAGAGACCATTAAATGGAGTAATTAAGAAAACTTAGTTAATTAAATGCATTTATTGATTGTAAAGGAGCCTATAAATAGCACCTTGTAAATGAAAATAATAGAATGAAATTCTCTCGTATTTTTCATCCTCTTTTATTTATTGTTTTATTAATTTTTCTATAACATATATATTTTTTTAGTTGAGTTTTTGAAACTATGGCATGTATAGACTAGCTTGTGTTTTGGGTTTGTTTTTAAATTGTAAATATTAAGCCATGCGAAAATGGCTTGAAATTATACTTATGTTTATGTATTTTCAGTTGTGATATAAGTTTATATTGGATATTATGTTTCATAGTATAAGTGTGTGATATGCTTGGTATATATATGTTTTGGCATGAAGTAATTATATATGGCTTATGATTAGATCATTTGTAAAGCTTGATACATGTGGTTGTTGAATGTTTTGGTTAGTTTATTTGGGTAGCTAAAAAGGTTAAGTTGATGATATATTTGGCATATGCTTAGTAAAATATATATATATATATATCCATGACATGCTTTGTTGTGGTTAGGTATACAAATGTCATAATGATAGTTAATTAGCTAGCTGAATAAATAGTGAGATGAAAGTTTTGATATATGTAATTTGTTTTGGTAATTGAGTACACTACGGTTGCATATGAGTTTAAATATTAGTTGGTGTGAAATGATTGATTGATTTTAATATACTCATATGCTGATTTTTTTTTTTTTTAAAATGGTACGCCAATATTTGACAGATGAAATAGACATATTGGTACATATTAGTTATATGAAATGAAATGATATATGTTTGCATATTTTAAAGTACGCACATATAATTTGTATATTAATAAGTTATCTTATACTTGATTATTCGAATGCCATAAATGAGAAGTATACATATATGATTCGTATGGTGGAGTTTTTAAAGCATGTGAATTATGACTGTTAAGATATGTGTTTTAGTCAGTAATGCCTCGTAACCCTAATCCGGCGACGGATATGGGTTAAGGGTGTTACATTTCCAGCATTTATTAAATCTATGTTATTACGAATGGTATATGAAGATGATTTCTTTTATTACTTCCATCTTGAAATCAATAGCCTTATTGGCATAGCTAAAAAAGAAAATTTTTATCAACCATATCAAATTTGGACTCTCTCAAAAATGCTCGGAGGAAGAAACCTATCCGCAACAATGGAAGAAAAAGAAAACTTGACAAAAAATATCGACAAGTTTTATAATAATCCTGTTTATTATCAAGTTCAAGCAGGAATAGACCTAAAAGTTAAAGCTCAGCATATACTTCAACTGTAACACCCTATACCCGGCTTGGTAGCCAAGCCTAGATACGGGATGCCACACCATTGTCTCATCTCACATACATCAATTGGGAAACTAGATCCAAGCAAAACGGTCATCTTTTGTTAAACCGAATAAGTTTTAAGTCGTCCAAATAGTTAATTAACATTGTTACATGCAAATCATTTGTTAATCAGTCTTACATACAATTAGAAACATGCATAATGGACATTTAGAAAAAGTTCTGTAACACCCCAAACCCGGCCTAGACGTTTTGGTCGGATCTGTTGATGTCACAAGAAATGGGTTTTGGAAACCGTGTTGACTTGGTAAATCATCAATCTTTGAAATTTACTAAAAACCACAAACTAGCTAGTTTCTCTACCAAAACTTATTACAGCGGAAGCCTCAGTTGTTATAGTTTGAAAACGCAGTCAAGTTTTTAGGAAAATCGTTGTTTGTATAAATTGTCGTTTTAATTAAACAATTTTACCAAAACCATCGAATTGACTAACAGTCCAAAAATAGTCTAGAGAGTCCCTAATAATTACAACTCTCAATAAGTTCAAAATTCAAAATAAACCAAAAGTACTAAATTTAACTGTTTGACAAAATGGTGATCACTGCTGTGTCTCTACTGCCTGATCTGCCTAAATTTGAGGATTACCTGACAGTACAGGCACACGGATGTGAGTTTACGTAAACTCAGTGTGTAACCCAATAGAGATAGACATGCAATACAAACAGAAGCAAAAACTTAGTCAGATATAATTACAGAATCAGGTTCAGACCCATTTAAGTTACAGATATGATAAAATCAGATAATCAGAATCCTACCCCCATCCTCTACACACCATCTTTGACCATCCCAACACAATATGTGGGGTTAAGAGCACCCACCCATCCCTACACTCCATGTTGTGCCATTACGACATGTATCAGATATAATGCAACCAAGCTGCCAGGTATTAGGCGATGTTCACCGTACAGACACTTCCTCCATAAATCCAAAACCCACCCCACAATCATATATAGAACAGATGCAGAATTCCAATTACAGAATTAACAGATTAACATGCTCATATATACATATATAAGATATGCAATTAACATAGTAATCAGGCATGCATATTCATACTCAACCAATGGTTCAGACTATCAGGTCACATAGCTTTAGGGTTTAGCTAGCCCTTACCGACCCTACTGAAGGCCCACAGTCGATTGGGACAGCCCGTGCGACCCATTAACACATGTTGTGGCGTCACTTGCTGGGCTTTTAAGTGGTGCCTCCTTGCCTCTTTTCCAAGCCCGTTCTTGTGTCAAATTTCTTCTATAAATTTTCTTAAGACCACCTTGCCTCAGTCCCTCTCTTAAACTTTAAACTTAACATTTCTTAAGCATTTCCTTACATTTCTAAGACATTTCCTTACATTTCCAAGTTTCCAAAAATGTTCACTTTCCTCCTTTAAACTTAACATTTCTAAGGCATTTCCTTACATTTCCAAGTTTCCAAAAATGTTTGCTTTCCTCTTTTAAACTTAACATTTCTAAAATAATTTCCTTACATTTCCAAGTTTCCAAAATGTTCATAATACATTCATAACACATAAGACATGCCATTTCGTATAATTAAATCAAAAATGCATAGGCCCATTTCCAGGATATTACAATGGTTTAGCTGAAATATTTATCAAACGCCTCCAACTAATAGCTCGACCATTGCTTATGAGAACAAATCTCCCTGTTACAGCTTGGGGATATGCTATTTTGTATGCAGCAGCACTTGTGCGCTTAAGGCCAACAAGTTATAATAAGTACTCCCCATTACAATTGGCTTTTGGTCAAGAGCCAAATATTTACCATCTTAGAATTTTTGGATGTGCAGTATATGTTCCAATTGCTCCACCACAACGCACAAAGATGGGTCCTCAAAGGAGGTTGGGAATATATGTTGGTTATTGATCTCCTTCTATAATTAAATATGTTGAACCATTAACAGGAGATTTATTTACTGCACGATTTATTGATTGTCATTTTGATGAAACAACATACCCAACATTAGGGGGAGAGAAAATACAAGTGGTAAAAGAAATTACATGGAATGGATCATCATTATCTCAATTAGATCCTTGTACAAGTCAATGTGAACAAAAAGTTCAAAGGATTATACATTTGCAAAACATTGCAAATCAACTGCCAGATTCATTTACTGACCTAAAGAGAATTACAAAATCTCACATACTAGCTGAAAATGCTCCAATACGAATTGATATCCCAATAAAGCAAATTGTTAGTGCAAAAGAAAGTAATCCACGCCTGAAGCGTGGAAGACCAATCGGTTCCAAAGATAAAAATCCTCATAAAACGAAAGGATCAATTATTCAAGATGGTAATATTGTGGAGGCAAGTGCCCCAGAAGAGGCCAAAGATATAACTAATCAAAAAACCCCAGAAGAGGTTCAGGTACCTGAAAATGATGATAACGAAGAAATCTCAATAAGTTATATTACTTCAGGAAAAATATGGAACTGTGTAACACCCCAAACCCGGCCCATGCGTTACGAGCGGATTTGGTATGTCACACGAGCAAAACATGTTAAACCCTTTTTTATTCGTACTAAAATATTGCTTTGTTAAAATCAAGAAAATAAGTTTGATTTGATAAAATACTACTAACCTCGAAGATTTGATTGATAAATCGATAAATTTGAACAATGATCTTACAAAACCGTGAATTTTGAAAATGACGTTGAAAATTCGAAAGTGAATCCGAGTCTTTTGAAAATATCGTTAATAGTTCGAGAGAAAATATCCTTGTTAAAAATATTTGTAAAAGTTTATTTTGAAACCCATTTGTTAATTGATTTTGGAAAAATATTTATTTAAGTTTCTAGAAAATTCCCTTTTTAAACAATTTAAGAAAAATAATAAAAACATCCCAACCATAAAGCAAAAATAAAAATAGTCCAGAGGCCTTATTACAACATTTAACCCAAAATAGTAAAGTAATAAAATAAACAAGAAAGAAGTCTAAAGTCCAAATAAACCATTTCTGAAGTATGGCCTCCACTGAGTCATCCATGGCCCAAGTCCATGTTACCGAGCATTACCTGAAAGGGTTAAGAGAAGGGGATGAGTTACAAGAACTCAGTGTATAATCCCCTTACCGTTGTCCACTGGGCCTGAACCCATATATCAAAATCTTGGGCCTAAGCCAATTCACACAACAATATTAAATGAATTGAATGCAATGTATGTAAATGTATGAAAATATATGAACCCAACCCATCCACCCAATCTCTCCCCCGACCAGCCAATCTCTCCTGTGGGGATCAAGTCAACCCACCCCGCCAGTCTCTCCAATTTGCAGTCAAGCTGCCATTTATAATATTTGTGGCTGAGCCACCAGATTCATATACGGTAAAATGATCGACACAGAGTCGTTAATTCATATGTTAGGCACATTGCCATTATCAGAATTTGTGGCAATGCCACTGGTCTATACTTCTCTTCATTCAAGTTTTCCCATCCCATGCAATATGTAAAGATGCATCATACATAATCGTAAAACATCCATTAACCTATTGAATACTTTTTATGAAACAGCCCAATAAAGCAATACGATCATTTGGCCCATAGGGGCATTTCGATAATTCGGTCCATAAGGACATTTCGGTAATTCGGTAATTTTACCCATCAAGGGTAAGTCATAAATCTCACAACCAGGGGTATTTCGATAATTTACCCTCCAAGGGTATTTTGGTAATTTCGCAACCCCAGACTTAACTGCTAATTTGGGCATAAACATTGAAACTGTCCAACTGCGTCATACTGACTAAATTGACTATAACTCGAGTTAAGAAACTCGAAATCTAAATCCGTAAATTTTTCTTGAAACTAGACTCGTATATCTTTCTACTATAAGTTTTTTCAGAATTTTTGGCGTAACCATTTAGTACAGTTTATTCCTTAAATTTTCCATTGTTTCACTGTCCAACGATTCTGACCTCTCTTACCTTACTTTCAAATATCTCACTGTACGGTTTTCATATACTACTCCCACTTGTTTCTAATGAAAATAGGCTCACTAAGGAATCTATATGAATTATAACTCATAATTCACTTTGTATAATTTTATGCAATTTTTCCAAGACAGATCAGGGAACCACGAAGTCAATCAGAACCAGTCTCACTAAAATTAAGATATCTCAGGATATAAAATTCCTTTTTCTTCTCCATTTCTTCCATATCAAAATAGATACAGTAAGATTTGATTCGATATCTTATTCACTTATTAATTCCCTTCCTCCTATTTTTCGTGATTTTTCTAAATCATGTCACTGCTGCTGACCAAACTGTTCCATTGCTAAAATACGGTTACCACTACGAATATACGCACTCCCGAGTGATCACGGATGCCGGTTTCTAGTTTTTCTTTGGTATTTCGACCGAATCACAAAACATATCATACAAACTTTCAGAGTTACACACCATTTCAAACATGTATTCGGAAGGTACGGGATTACACACCTTATTTGGAATCCGTAACACGATATTCTCCGCGGCACCTAAAGATACAATCGGTCAACAATTAGTCCAAAGCCCAATTTACAAATTCATCCAAGTATTGCGATTGATTAACCATCTATATCACTTACCAACAATCTGAGTCTCTTATTACGAGGGATAGGTGTTCGACTTTACCACTATTTCTGAAAAATCCACAAGTAGAGAGTATCGAGTGATTTCGTGCCTAACAACATAATCGATTAGCCAAACTTTCAATCCGATTAACACCATAACCGAGTAGCGATATTGAATGGACTATGAAAAGACTCTTTACCTTAATCGATGATAATCCTGATTCCCACCAATTGGCTTATGACTACGAATGAATCGACAAGGATTTGGTATTTGGCTACCCACTTGAACTCCAGTTCAACTAAGAAGAGATGTCCAACACACAAAAATGGGGAAGATAGAAGATGATAGAAATTTGACTATGGAAGAAAAAATAATAAAGAAGATTCGATCATATGGTAATGTCAATTTAGGAAAAAAGAAGAAAGGTTGAAGGAATGATAAAAAGAAGAGAAGAGATATGAGAAGAAATGTTAGGTAATTCGGCTAACACAAAGGAAAAAGGTTGGAAAAGAGTACCAAAAATGTTCAAAAGAGAAAATAGGCTTTTTCAAGCACAAACTTGCAAATAGGCTAGGAAAATTTAGCTCCTCCTTTTTCCCCAACAAAACCGTGTGCCTCTAATACCTAAAGGGGTGAATGTTGACCAACTAATCTTTCCAAAACATCACCCACATAATAGGCCACATGTTCCCTTCTCTTGCCTTTTTCCTTCTTTTCTTTCCTTCATTTTCCCTAGTCTTCCTCCTTACCATAATCCTTAGCCATCTTTCCCAAATTAAAAAGTCCACCTTGCCTAAAATACTACCTTGGCCGACACTTAGGGAAAAACACAAAAATATTAATCAAAATTTTGCACTTGATGGGATTTGAACCTCTGACCATTAGTACACTCCACATGCCACTTTCCACCTTTACCAATAGACTCCTTGTGCTAGCAAAAGGCACCCTTATATCCATAAGCCTTAATGCCACTTACCTTCTCCCCCTTAAGTGCATAAACACAAAAATTTACCTATAGCCTAACTTGAACCCGGAACTTCCTAGAAGCCTCATAACTTTCGAAAATCACCTTCTTAATAAGTCCAACTTGAAATAATGTCGTTCTCTTGTTCTCAAAAATTTTAAACACTCCTACGCCCAAGGTCCAATGGGCCCAATCCTACTAGGCCCAATTTCGGGTCCTTACAAACCGAAAAAATATAGTTGCCGACAACAATTTTGCTTATAATGTTGCTATTGAAATAGCAAAAGAAAATGAGGATCCTGAGCCTAAATCTATTGAGGAATGTAGAAATAGAAAAGATTGGCGAAAATGGAAAGACGCAATTCAAGCAGAATTAAATTCACTTTCTAAACGCGAGGGTTTTGGACCTATAGTCCAAACACCTAAATATGTAAAGTCGGTAGGATATAAATGGATATTTGTGCGAAAACGAAATGAGAAAAAAGAAGTCGTAACATATAAATCACGACTTGTAGCACAAGGATTTTTGCAAAGACCCAGCATTGATTATGAAGAGACATATTCTTCTGTGGTGGATGCAATCACGTATAGATACCTTATTATTCTGGCAGTATGTGAAAAACTTGACATGCGTCTAATGGTTGTTGTTACAGCCTATTTTTATGGTACACTTGATAGTGAAATTTATATGAAAATCCCAGAAGGATTTAAAATCCCTGAAGGATATAGTGTTTCCCGAGAAAATTGCTCAATTAGATTAAGGAAAAGTTTATATGGATTAAAACAATCTGGACGTATGTGGTACAATCGTCTTAGTGAATATTTGTTAAAAGAAGGTTATAAAAACGATCCAATCTGCCCATGTGTTTTTATAAAAAGGTCTGAATCAAACTTTGTGATAATTGCTATTTATGTTGATGATCTAAATATCATTGGAACTCCTGAAGAGCTTCAAAATGCAGTAAATTATTTAAAGAAAGAATTTGAGATGAAAGATCTCGGAAAAAAATTTTGTCTTGGTCTGCAGATCGAGCATTTAAAAGATGGAATTCATGTCCATTAGTCAACTTATACGAAAAAGATCTTAAATAAATTTTATATGGATAAAGCACATCCATTGAGTACCCCAATGGTTGTACGATCATTAGATATGAATAAAGATTAATTTCGTCCTTGTGAGAATGATGAAGAGTTTCTTGGTCCTGAAGTACCATATCTAAGTGCCATAGGAGCATTGATGTATCTTGCAAATAACACAAGACCTAATATATCTTTTGCTGTAAAATTGTTAGCAAGATTTAGTTCCTCTCCAACACGTAGACATTGGAATGGAATTAAACATGTATTTAGATATCTTAGAGGGACTATTGATATGGGGTTATTTTTTTCAAATAATTCAAAATCCCTATTAGTTTGTTATGCTGATGCTGGATATTTATCGGATCCACATAAAGGTCATTCTCAAACGGGATATTTATTTACATGTGGAGGTACTGCCATATCATGGTGTTTGACAAAGCAAACATTAGCTGCTGCCTCTTCAAATCATGCTGAAATAATTGCAATGCATGAGGCAAGCCAAGAGTGTGTTTGGCTAAGGTTATTAACTCAACATATCCAGAATATATGTAATTTGCCTTTACAGGAAAATATGCCAACTATCTTATACGAAGATAATGCGGCATGTATAGCTCAATTAAAGGGTGGTTATATCAAAGGTGACAGAACGAAACATATTTCACCAAAATTATTCTTTACTCATGATCTTGAGAAGAAAGGTGACATAAAAGTTCAACAAATTCGTTCTAGTGATAATTTAGCAGATCTTTTTACTAAGGCATTGCTAACTTCAACATTTGAAAGACTACGAAACAAGATTGGAATGCGTCGACTCAAAGACATAATGTGATGCCGTCATTAGGGGGAGTCTAAAACACGTTGTACTCTTTTCCTTTAACCAAGGTTTTGCCCCATTGGGTTTTCCTGGTAAAGGTTTTTAATGAGGCAACTTGTAATAGGAGATTGTGTACTCTTTTTCCTTCATTAGGTTTTTATCCCACAGAGTTTTTCCTAATAAAGGTTTTAATGAGGCACATTTTTTTTTAAAAGACATCCAAGGGGAGTGTTGTAAATTAAATAGATGTCTATAACCCCCTTATGCATATTAAAGTAATGAGATAAAACTCTTTAGTTTATTTATAATCAAGAGACCATTAAATGGAGTAATTAAGAAAACTTAGTTAATTAAATGCATTTATTGATTGTAAAGGAGCCTATAAATAGCACCTTGTAAATGAAAATAATAGAATGAAATTCTCTCGTATTTTTCATCCTCTTTTATTTATTGTTTTATTAATTTTTCTATAACATATATATTTTTTTAGTTGAGTTTTTGAAACTATGGCATGTATAGACTAGCTTGTGTTTTGGGTTTGTTTTGAAATTGTAAATATTAAGCCATGCGAAAATGGCTTGAAATTATACTTATGTTTATGTATTTTCAGTTGTGATATAAGTTTATATTGGATATTATGTTTCATAGTATAAGTGTGTGATATGCTTGGTATATATATGTTTTGGCATGAAGTAATTATATATGGCTTATGATTAGATCATTTGTAAAGCTTGATACATGTGGTTGTTGAATGTTTTGGTTAGTTTATTTGGGTAGCTAAAAAGGTTAAGTTGATGATATATTTGGCATATGCTTAGTAAAAAATATATATATATATATATCCATGACATGCTTTGTTGTGGTTAGGTATACAAATGTCATAATGATAGTTAATTAGCTAGCTGAATAAATAGTGAGATGAAAGTTTTGATATATGTAATTTGTTTTGGTAATTGAGTACACTACCGTTGCATATGAGTTTAAATATTAGTTGGTGTGAAATGATTGATTGATTTTAATATACTCATATGCTGATTTTTTTTTTTAAAAATGGTACGCCAATATTTGACAGATGAAATAGACATATTGGTACATATTAGTTATATGAAATGAAATGATATATGTTTGCATATTTTAAAGTACGCACATATAATTTGTATATTAATAAGTTATCTTATACTTGATTATTCGAATGCCATAAATGAGAAGTATACATATATGATTCGTATGGTGGAGTTTTTAAAGCATGTGAATTATGACTGTTAAGATATGTGTTTTAGTCAGTAATGCCTCGTAACCCTAATCCGGCGATGGATATGGGTTAAGGGTGTTACATTTCCAGCATTTATTAAATCTATGTTATTACGAATGGTATATGAAGATGATTTCTTTTATTACTTCCATCTTGAAATCAATAGCCTTATTGGCATAGCTAAAAAAGAAAATTTTTATCAACCATATCAAATTTGGACTCTCTCAAAAATGCTCGGAGGAAGAAACCTATCCGCAACAATGGAAGAAAAAGAAAACTTGACAAAAAATATTGACAAGTTTTATAATAATCCTGTTTATTATCAAGTTCAAGCAGGAATAGACCTAAAAGTTAAAGCTCAGCATATACTTCAACTGTAACACCCTATACCCGGCTTGGTCGCCAAGCCTAGATACGGGATGCCACACAATTGTCTCATCTCACATACATCAATTGGGAAACTAGATCCAAGCAAAACGGTCATCTTTTGTTAAACCGAATAAGTTTTAAGTCGTCCAAATAGTTAATTAACATTGTTACATGCAAATCATTCGTTAATCAGTCTTACATACAATTAGAAACATGCATAATGGACATTTAGAAAAAGTTCTGTAACACCCCAAACCCGGCCTAGACGTTTTGGTCGGATCTGTTGATGTCACAAGAAATGGGTTTTGGAAACCGTGTTGACTTGGTAAATCATCAATCTTTGAAATTTACTAAAAACCACAAACTAGCTAGTTTCTCTACCAAAACTTATTACAGCGGAAGCCTCAGTTGTTATAGTTTGAAAACGCAGTCAAGTTTTTAGGAAAATCGTTGTTTGTATAAATTGTCGTTTTAATTAAACAATTTTACCAAAACCATCGAATTGACTAACAGTCCAAAAATAAACAGTTAAAACCAAATAGTCTAGAGAGTCCCTAATAATTACAACTCTCAATAAGTTCAAAATTCAAAATAAACCAAAAGTACTAAATTTAACTGTTTGACAAAATGGTGATCACTGCTGTGTCTCTACTGCCTGATCTGCCTAAATTTGAGGATTACCTGACAGTACAGGCACACGGATGTGAGTTTACGTAAACTCAGTGTGTAACCCAATAGAGATAGACATGCAATACAAACAGAAGCAAAAACTTAGTCAAATATAATTACAGAATCAGGTTCAGACCCATTTAAGTTATAGATACGATAAAATCAGATAATCAGAATCCTACCCCCATCCTCTACATACCATCTTTGACCATCCCAACACAATATGCGGGGTTAAGAGCACCCACCCATCCCTACACACCATGTTGTGCCATTACGACACGTATAAGATATAATGCAACCAAGCTGCCAGATATTAGGCGATGTTCGCCGTACAGACACTTCCTCCATAAATCCAAAACCCACCCCACAATCATATATAGAACAGATGCAGAATTCCAATTACAGAATTAACAGATTAACATGCTCATATATACATATATAAGATATGCAATTAACATAGTAATCAGGCATGCATATTCATACTCAACCAATGGTTCAGACTATCAGGTCACATAGCTTTAGGGTTTAGCTAGCCCTTACCGACCCTACTGAAGGCCCACAGTCGATTGGGACAGCCCGTGCGACCCTAGGAGATATTTCAAAAATTTGGGCCCACACGCCTGTGTGGCCAACACGCCTGGATTAGCCTTGCCCGTGTGGCTCACACGGCCTGGCCTAAGATTTCATATGCTCGTGTGACATGCTCGTGACGGCCCACACGCTCAACTCGGTCTAGCCTGTTGGCCCACACGGCTACACTCAAGCCACCATACGGCCATGTGCTGCGAATGCCATGCCTTCATCGACCACACAGTCGTCTCCTCGCACACGGCCTACCACAGGGGTGACCACACGCCTGTGTGGCATCGATAGAACAGTTTTTCAGCTTTTACCAAACCTTGTTTTTCTGCATTTCGGGTACACACCTAGTATGTTTTTTGTAACATCCCAAAATTCAGGTTTTTGTGTTTTGGCATTATTTTATGTGTTAGGCTGCTTTGTGTGTTGGTTGTGTGTGTTTGGGGGTCCTAGGAAGGTCTGGGATCAAGTCGGGGATTGGTAAAAATTTTTGTGTTTGGGCTTAAGGTGGGAGAAGGTAGGTGGCGTCAGACATAAGGGATTAAGTGGGATAAATGCTAGCTTATCAGTAGCTTATAGGACCAGTAGCTTATCAGCTTGAGTTGCCTCCAGAATTGAGTCAGACGCACGACGTATTCCGTGTCTCAATGCTGAGGCATTATCGTTTGGATCCATCTCACATAGTGCACGTGGAAGAAATTGAGGTAAGGCCAGACCTGTCTTTTGAAGAGGAACCAGCGCAGATCTTGGACCGAGACGTTAAGGTATTAAGAAGGAAATTAGTCCCTTCGGTCAAAGTGTTATGGCAAAATCACGGTGAAGAGGAAGCCACGTGAGAGCCGGAAGATGTGATCCGACAGCAATACCATCACCTCTTTTGACCAGGTAAATTTCGAGGCTGAAATTTATTTAAGGGGGTAGAACTGTAACATCCTGAAATTTGGGTTTTTGTGTTTTGGCATTATTTTATGTGTTAGGCTACTTTGTGTGTTGGTTGTGTGTGTTTGGGGGTTCTAGGAAGGTCTGGGATCGAGTCGGGGATTGGTAAAAATTTTTGTGTTTGGGCTTAAGGTGGGAGAAGGTAGGTGGCGTCAGACATAAGGGATTAAGTGGGATAAATGCTAGCACAAGATGAGCTTATGATGGAGTGGTGTAGCGTCATTTGCAGAAGCTAAGAGGGAGGAGTTCGAATCCCACCTGCAGCACAATCTATTCAATTTTTTGTGCTGATCAGGTGAAGGTGGGAGAGTACGGTTGGGACTTTAATGGAGGAGCTGAAGACTCATTCAAATGTATTTGAATGAGTGATGGAGAGGGGATTAAGGAGAAAATCAAGGAAAAAATAAGGGGATTGAGGTAAGAGGGGTGTTGGCCGATTTTTGGGAAGTGTTGGGGGAGGAAATTCGGTCAAAGTGAAGTCTCTTGGATGGAGAGGGCATTCGGTTTTGGTAGGGGTTTAGGTGCCGAAATTTTGATGTGTGTTTAGAAAATTTTGGTGTTGCGAGTTTTCTCTTTTTCGGCATTTGGTGCATCTTTTCCTTTCAACTTTTTTCTCTGTTTGGCGAAAACTCCTAAGACTATTTTGGGTTCATCTTTCAATTGGTAAAGCCGAAACTTTTTAGGCACTCTTTTCCCTTCTCTTCTTTTCTCTTTTTCTGTCATTTGCTTCATTTCTCAAGCTTCCATCCCTTTGCCGAATTCTCATAAGCTCCCATTTCTTTTGTTTCATCTTATACTTGTGTCTTGTGTTCCTGAATTCTCTTTTACTCCCTAACTCTTCTCCTTTCTCCGTTAGATAGCCACCGCATATCCCTGTAGCCGTTCGTTTGGAAGAGGGCCGAACCAATTCTTTTCTCTGGGTTGATAGTTGTTGTTTGAAGGGTAAGATTCTTTTGTTCTCCTTGTCAGGGGGTTTTCTCTTTTCTTTCTATCTTCTTCGCCTTATGATCTGATAAGTCTTACACTGTTATTCTCTTTAAGCCCGAATCGGTTGAGTGCAAATACACCCTTCTGACCCTTCCAATCGGCATTTCCTTGTTCTGGTAAGGATTCTTTTTCTTCTATTACTTTTTATTCTTTTGCCTACTGATGTTGTTCATTTGTTAAACCGAAGAGGGTTCTCTTTCGTAACTGATTACCTTGTTCCTTGTGTGTAACACGTCTTTCATCATTTATCCAAGCCGAATATCAAGAGGAGAAGTGCTAAGGCTTCTTTGGTTGCCGAAACTCTTTTCTAAGCGGTCTTGCTTGCTCACGTTAGTAGCAAAGGTAGGGGATTTCTCTTTAGTCTTTCGATTGGTCTCTCTTTTAGTTGTCTTCTACTTTGGATAGATATTGTTGTTAGATAACCCTTGTTTCCAATATAGTACGGTATTGATCAAGATTCTTTCATGGATGCGGGTGCCAGCCAATCGAAGGAGGAAAGTGTACTCGTAGTCCCGGTTCCTAATTTTAAAAGGCGTGCGGTGTCGGCAGTTTGGGATTTCCTGCCAGGGTGTGGTAGAGAGCAGACATCGGCTTGGGATAGGCAGATCGCTGTCTTACCTGCGAGTGAGGGTGTCAACGACGTTGAGAGTATAGTTCTATGCGTATTCAGGTGTGTGATTCTCACAACTTTTCCTGTTGTTTTTAATATGTATGTGCATTATTAAATGCCGAAACCTCGGCATTGGCTGTTAAGTTACCCAGGAAGGGTAAAATCGAGACATCAGGTTAGTGATTTCTGACTATGCTATATAAGCGATTATGTTAACATGATTATATGTATACTCTGTACATTTCATATATATTGATAACCGTATCATCCATACACTATGATTTCATGTTCGCATAGGGATGAGCATATGCTATGAATAGAAGGGGAAGTGTATCTGGTGACTAGGTCACATTATTCTGGTGGCTTTTGCCACAATCTGATTTGGTGGCTCAGCCACACTCTGTTTCGGTGGCTATGCCACATAATCTGGTGACTCTGTTCCTATACGGGCTTCGCCCAAAACGAATTGTAAGGGCTAAGGCTCAGTTAACAAAAGAATGGGCTCGGGCCTAATTATGGTTTATGCTGAGTAATTGCACACTGAGTCTTCTTGACTCACCCCCCTCTGCTTAAATTTTTGCAGGTGATTCTTAGTCAGCAGACATGGGCTGGGATCGACTCTGAGGTGGCCATGCACTTTATGTTTAGTAAAATCTTGCTTTTCTTTTCCTTAGACTTATTTACCTAAAATTGGGATTTTGTTTTTGTAATAAGGCCACTACTATATTAATATGGTTTTAAATTTTTCTTACATGCTCTAAGTTAAAAAATTAATTGGTATTTTGGTTTCCTAATACAATATGAATGATTGTTTTCTAAAACTTAACAAACGATTTTCAAACAATAATAAATAACTAATATTTTCAAAATGTCACCTAACGACAATTGAGTAAACTCGTTTTCTATAACAAAGACAGTATCTAAATTGATCACAAGATTTAAGAAAAATAAACACGAAAGTTTTTAAAACAACCAACCTAGACTCGATATTTCAAACGATCTCAAAAAGTTTACTGGACGTGCAGTTTTAATAATCCTTCTTTGTGATATGTCAGATCCGGTCATAACGTTTAGGCCGGGTTTGAGGTGTTACAATTATGGTATCAGAGCCTGGTTACAAAACTCAGCTGTGAGGGTTTGGGGTTCAAAAATGTTTTCCAAAAGTTTTGTTCTGCAAATAGATGTACATATTTTATTTTAAGTGTGGCACCTGAGTCTCCGGCACCAAGTCTGTAAGGTAAGCCTTCTGACTGTTGGGTGAATTGCATGAAGTGAATATATTGTGTGAATATATTATGCTGTGGGTGCTAGAATTAAGAAACCCAACTTTAGAGATTGAAACTTTTTAGGTATATGTTGTATGTTGCGACAAACCACTTCTAAACTCCTTTTCATAAGATTATCTGGTAATAAACAATGAAAGAAATACTAATTCATAAAATTTGTGTAATCAGACTAAGACAAGTTAGTAGACATGAGTGCTAGAGGACGTGGACGGGGCGTACGCGGCTGTGGTAGAGGTTGAGAGGTGGAGGGTGAGTTCTCAGAAGCAGGACATGAGCCGGAAGGCGAAGTGCCATCATCTCCTGTGGCAGAAGCGGGATATCAAGATCGAACTGGTGGGGACGATGCCTTATCCCAAGCAATGTTGCGTGTTTTGGAGCGGGTTGTCGGGGCAAACACTGAATCGGTAGGTCGGAAGTCTATTCCTGAGCGACTTCGAGCAAATGGTGAAACACCCCAAACCCGGCCCACAAGCCCCGACCGGATCTGGTATGCTTCTTGAGAAAAACTCGTTTTGTCGTTTTGGAAAACATGTGATTTTGTGGTAAGAGAATAGATTTGAAGTACGATCTTGTTGAAAACCGGTTGTGATTTAAGTTTGTTTCTTATTAAATTGTTAACTTTATGTTTTTAGAAAATTTATATATCAAAAGAAGAACCGAATTTAAAACTTATTATTAAGTTGAAAACCATAGGTATTTAGGTGTCAAAACAATTTAAGGTGTTCGTCAAAAATATATAATTATTTATTGAAGTTGAGCGTAGCAGAATAAAAATTTAAAACGTATAAATAAAATAGTTTATGGTGGCCTTATTACAAAAACATAACCCAAAATAAATCCCGAAATAATAAAAGAAAACATAGTAAGTTTAATTAAAAGAAAACCCATATACTGAGTTGAGCAATGACCACCACGTAGTTCTCGCTGACCCGGTCCAACACGCTAAGTGTCACCTGAAAAAGATAACCCACGGGGGGTGAGTCAACAAACTCAATGTGCAACAGTACACTAAAAACCCAATCGATCATAGCAATAAACCCCATTTAAATCACATTTAGCCATAAGCCCATAATATAGCAAATCAGATAATCACATGTACATATAAAATGAAATGCAATCCCGAGCCCACCTAGATATCCATCCGCTACACACCACCCGTACCTGCCAATCACACCGTGGGGATTACTAAATCAACCCTCCATCCGCTACACACCATCGAAGGCAGTCGCTGCAGTCAACTGCACATCGCCCTTATAAATTGTGGCATGGCCACCAGATAATTGTGACAAGGTTACCGAATACAGAATATGTGACATAGTCACCAGATAATGTGGTAAAAACCACCGGAACACTTCCCCTTTATCAATATCACCCATATGCCCATGCAATAAACATATTATTTCGATATCATGCCATATACCCCCAAAATCATAACGGAATCATACACATTTCATATCCATGCTTGTAGCATTATTAACGAAGTATTAGGGGTTTAACGTACCTGAATTTCATGTACCACTGAATGGTACCCACAACCATTATCATACATATTTCTTATTAACACATGCTAACATTAATACTATCAATCTATCGGAAATTTAGTGTAGGGCTACACACCTGATAACAGTGAGAACTATACTTTCCCGCTCGTCGATACCTAAATATTTATCACGCTTGATTAGAACACTAATACTTATAAAACTATACAAATGATAAGTAATCTAACTCCTTACCCTTGGAATCTTGAACAACAACTATATGCAATTTCTCTCCGATTGATGGTTCATAACCCGATGAAGAACCACGAACAAATAATGGCTCGGGGGTACGTACGACTTCAAATAATCGATTTTCGCCGGCAGAGGGTCCACAACCCGATGGAAAGTCTCGGATTCCCGACACAGCCCTTCGTTTGAAATTTGAGGGTATAGCAGAACCACCCCTCTTCCAAACATTATTTACCGCTCTTTTCGAACCTATTTTGTTTGCCCCAAAATCTTACGTTCACGGAAAAAATAATGATCAAGCGATAGAGTCCCCTAAAACGAAATCGATTAATAGTCCATCTAAAACGATATAACAAGTAATATAGAAATCCTTACCTTAACACGTCGATTCAATTTTCTAACGAGTCACGAAGATTATGAATACCCTAAGTTCGGCCTTCTTTGACACTATAAAGATGAATAGGATTGTTTAAAGAAAGAATAAGCAGTACTATTTTCGATCAAAAGACCCTCTAAACAGTATGCATATTCGGCTAGAAAATAAAGAAATGAAAAGGGTTCTTACCACTTGGCTTGAAAGAATGATTATGAAGAGAAAATATGTGAGAAGATGGTTCGGCTAAGAAAACAATTTTGATGGAAATGATGCTAGTAACATTCGGCCATAGAGAAAAGTAGAAAAGAGAAAATGTGTTTCGGTTTTTGATAAATCGTGAAAAGAAGAAGATAGAAGGTTGAGACTTGATGCGATTTGGCTTGGTGACAATAGGGAGATTCGGCTTCAACAAGAGAATGAAGAGAAAGAGTATGAGGCTTTAGGGGTTACGGCAATGGTGAAATAAGGAGAGGGAGATTTCGGCCTTGACAAGGTAAATGAGAAGAGAAGAGAAAAAAAGAAAGGGATGAAAATGGCCTTAGTGATATGGTGATTTTGGCACTAGAGAGGAAGAGCTTGAGGGATTAGGCAAAAATTGAGGCCAAATGGTAAAAAACAATGACCAAAAGAAGAAAACAAGAATGCTCACAATGCACCGATTGCATTCGGTTTAGGGAGAGAAAATGAGAAGAAAGTTTTGTGAAAAGAAACCCCAAAAATGACCAAACATACTACCATCCTTACCTATGCTACCAAAATATTCGGCCATCCCCCCTTAGACCACAAAACCGTCCATGTTCATGGACAAATTGACCATTCAAACCTTCCAAAACAAAGCCCTTGATTCATGCCTTATGTCCCCTTAACTTACCAAAACCTTTTGATTCCTTACCTTAAGTTAATCACTTGCCTTTTTCCCTTAGTCTACTATCCATAAATGAAAAAGTCCATCTTTACCTTAATTAAAGTTTGACTGACACATGTCATACAAGTGCATAAAACAATAAAAGTCATCTAATTGCTAGCCAAGGGATTCGAACCTCTTTCCTCATGCAACTACTCATGCGCCAACACCACCTTGCCAATTGCTCATCTTATGCTAATTTTAGACACTTAAATTAACTTAAGTATCAGGGTCACTTGATCCACTTCACTAAAATACTCACTACTAAAAATTATTCTAGATCCGAATAATTCCAAGCCTTCACAAGACTATATTAGGCACACAATAAAATCATACCTGAGCTAACACAAGCAACAAGATGATACTCAAATTTTTAGGATGTTACAATTCTACCCCCTTAAAGAAAATTTCATTCTCGAAATTTACCTGATTAAAAGAGGTGGGGGTATTGTTGCCGAATTGCATCCTCAGGCTCCCACGAAGCCTCTTCCGATCCATGGTTACGCCATAACACTTTGACGAGAGGAACTGATTTCCTCCGTAACACCTTCACATCCCGTTCCAAAATCTGAATCGGTTCTTCCTCGTAGGACAAATCTGGTCTTAGCTCCACTTCCTCAACTGGCACTACATGAGATGGATCCGATCGGTAACGACGTAGCATCAAAACATTGAACACATCGTGCATTTGCTTCAACTCCAAAGGCAACTCTAACTAATATGCCACTGGTCCAACCCTTTTCAAAACCCGATAAGGTCCTATAAACCTGGGACTTAACTTTCTCTTGCGACCAAATCTCATCACCTTCTTCCATGGCGACACTTTAAGAAATACTTGATCTCCCACAACAAACTCTATTTCCTTCCGCTTAAGATCTGCGTACGACTTTTGCCTGTCAGATGCCACAATCTCTGGACCCAAAACTTGACGTTCCCCCAATTCTGTCCAACACGTAGGAGTGCGACACTTCCGTCCATATAGCGCTTCATACGGTGCCATCCGAATACTGCCTTGATAACTGTTATTGTATGAAAACTCTGCTAAAGGCAAAAACTTTCCCAGCTTCCTACGTAGGAGTGCGTTGGATGCAAAAGAATTGTCAGTAAGAGATGTCAAAACAGTGAAAGAGTTCCCTGATTTATTTCCAGAAGAGCTTCCGGGGTTACCTCCGGATCGCGAAGTGGAGTTTGGAATTAAACTCCGGTGTCCATCGCCCCATATAGAATGGCACCGAAAGGAGCTAGTAGAACTCAAAGCTCAGATCCAAGAGTTGCTGGACCGTGGTTTTATTCGACCCAGTGTATCACCGTGGGGAGCGCCGATGTTGTTCGTCAAAAATAAGGATGGATCAATGCGTGTGTGCATCGACTATTGCCAGCTGAACAAGTTTAAGATGAAGAATAAGTACCAATTGTCAAGAATTGATGATCTATTCGATCAGTTGCGAGGAGCAGCGGTGTTTTCGAAGATAGATCTGAGATTCGGGTATCACTAGCTCAAGGTCAATGAAGTGGATATCCACAAGACGGCTTTCCGAACTCGCTATGGTCACTATGAGTTTTTAGTAATGCCGTTCGGGTTAACGAATGCACCAGCTGCGTTCATGGATATGATGAACCGGGTATTCCAACCCTATTTGGATCGGTTTGTCGTGGTATTTATAGACGACATCTTAGTTTATTCAAGGACGGAAGAAGAGCATGATTCGCATCTCCTGATTGTTCTGCAAGTATTAAGAGAAAATCAACTGTATGCGGAATTCAGCAAGTGTGAATTTTGGTTGAAGGAAGTCACTTTCCTAGGTCATGTTGTGTCTGCCGAGGGGATTAGGGTTGATCCCCGGAAGATTGAAGCCATCCTGGACTGGAAGCCGCCGAAGTCTGTAGCAGAAATTCGAAGCTTTCTTGGGTTAGCCAGATACTACAGAAGATTTGTCGAGGGTTTCTCTTCGATTGCTGTGCCCTTGACCAAGTTGTTGCAAAAAGGGATACCGTTTAGTTGGACTGATAAGCAGCAGGAGAGCTTTGAAAAGTTAAAGAGGATTTTAATAGAGGCTCCGGTATTGATTCAGCCTGAGGCTGGAAAGGAGTTTGTTGTTTATTGTGATGCTTCGCACATGGGGTTGGAGTGTGTATTAATGCAAGAGGGCAAGGTAGTTGCGTATGCGTCTCGACAATTAAGATCGCATGAGATTAATTATCCCACTCATGACTTGGAGTTAGCCGCGATAGTGTTCGCCCTGAAGATTTGGAGACACTACTTGTACGGAGAGAAGTCAATGATTTACACGGACCATAAGAGCCCGAAATATCTCCTTACCCAAAAGGAGTTGAATTTAAGGCAGCGGAGGTGGATTGAGCTATTGAAGGATTATGACTGCTCGATTGAATACCACTCGGGTAAAGCTAATGTAGTGGCGGATGCATTGAGCCATAAGGTGGTATCTGATTTGAGAGCAATGTTTGCTCATCTTAGTCTGTATGAGGATGGTAGTCTGTTAGTTGAACTGCAAGTAAAGCCGATGTGGGTAAGTCAGATTAAAGAAAAATAGCTATTGGATGATATGTTAAGTTCTCAATTTCAGCAAGTATAGAATGGTGAGATGGGGGATTTTAGTCTGAACAATGAAGGGGTGTTGTGTTGTCATGGAAAAATTTGTATGCCGAGGGATTCCAAGTTAAGGCAGAGGGTTCTGAGGGAAATGTATAGTATCCCATATGCTATGCATCCCGGTGGAAGTAAGATGTATCGAGATTTGTGTGAGCAATTTTGGTGGCCAGGTCTCAAGCAAGAGGTTACTGAGTTCGTGAGTAGATGTTTGACGTGTCAGCAAGTGAAGGCAGAATATCAGTTTCCTTCGAGGTTGTTACAACCGGTAAAGATTCCACTGTGGAAATGGGAAAGGATAACGATGGATTTCGTTAGTGGGCTACCTCTTTCGCCGAGTAAGAAGGATGCAGTGTGGGTGATTGTCGATCGGTTGACAAAGGCTGCTCATTTTATCCCTGTTCATGGCGACTATTCGCTGCAGAAGTTAGCTAAGTTATATGTAGCAGAGATTATAAGGTTGCACGGGGTACCAGTGTCCATCATATTGGACAGAGACCCTAGGTTCACATCGCAATTCTGGAAGGCTTTACATCAGGCATTGGGTATGAGGTTGGAATTCAGTACGACTTTTCATCCACAAACCGACGGTCAGTCTGAGAGGGTACTTCAAGTCCTAGAAGACATGTTGAGGGGTTGTGTTATTGACTTTAGAGGTAGTTGGGAAGATTTTCTACCATTGGCAGAGTTCGCATACAACAAGAGTTACCAATCCAGCATTCAAATGGCACCTTACGAGGCACTATATGGTCGTAAGTGTCGTACTCCTACCTGTTGGACAGAGTTGGGTGAACGGCAGTTGTTGGGTCCAGAAATGCTTTCAGAGACTGAAGAAAAGGTTAAGTTAATTCGAACTCGGTTGAAAAAAGCTTCCGATAGGAAGAAATCATACGCAGACTTGAAGCGTAAGAACATAGAATTCGCAGTGGGTGACTAGGTTTTTCTAAAAGTCTCACCCTGGAAGAAGGTCTTAAGGTTTGGTTGAAGAGGCAAATTGAGCCCCATGTATATCGGGTCGTATCGGGTGTTGAAGCGTATAGGACCAGTAGCTTATCAGCTTGAGTTGCCTCCAGAATTGAGTCAGACGCACGACGTATTCCGTGTCTCAATGCTGAGGCATTATCGTTTGGATCCATCTCACATAGTGCACGTGGAAGAAATTGAGGTAAGGCCAGACCTGTCTTTTGAAGAGGAACCAGCGCAGATCTTGGACCGAGACGTTAAGGTATTAAGAAGGAAATTAGTCCCTTCGGTCAAAGTGTTATGGCAAAATCACGGTGAAGAGGAAGCCACGTGAGAGCCGGAAGATGTGATCCGACAGCAATACCATCACCTCTTTTGACCAGGTAAATTTCGAGGCTGAAATTTATTTAAGGGGGTAGAACTGTAACATCCTGAAATTTGGGTTTTTGTGTTTTGGCATTATTTTATGTGTTAGGCTACTTTGTGTGTTGGTTGTGTGTGTTTGGGGGTTCTAGGAAGGTCTGGGATCGAGTCGGGGCTTGGTAAAATTTTTTGTGTTTGGGCTTAAGGTGGGAGAAGGTAGGTGGCGTCAGACATAACGGATTAAGTGGGATAAATGCTAGCACAAGATGAGCTTATGGTGGAGTGGTGTGACGTCATTTGCAGAAGCTAAGAGGGAGGAGTTCAAATCCCACCTGTAGCACAATCTGTTTAATTTTTTGTACTGATTACGTGAAGGTGAGAGAGTTCGGCTGGGACTCTAGTGGAGGAGTTGAAGACTCATTCAAATGTATTTGAATGAGTGATGGAGAGGGGATTAAGGAGAAAATCAAGGAGAAATCAAGGGGATTAAGGTAAGAGGGGGTGTTGGCCGAATTTTGGGAAGTGTTGGGGGAGGAAATTCGATCAACGTGAAGTCTCTTGGATGGAGAGGGCATTCGGTTTTGGTAGGGGTTTAGGTGCCGAAATTTTGATGTGTGTTTAGAAAATTTTGGTGTTGCGAGTTTTCTCTTTTTCGGCATTTGGTGCATCTTTACCTTTCAACTTTTTTCTCTGTTTGGCGAAAACTCCTAAGACTATTTTGGGTTCATCTTTCAATTGGTAAAGTCGAAACTTTTTGGGCACTCTTTTCCCTTCTCTTCTTTTCTCTTTTTCTGTCATTTGCTTCATTTCTTAAGCTTCCATCCCTTTGCCGAATTCTCATAAGCTCCCATTTCTTTTGTTTCATCTCATACTTGTGTCTTGTGTTGCCGAATTCTCTTCTACTCCCTAACTCTTCTCCTTTCTCCGTTAGATAGCCACGGTATATCCCTGTAGCCGTTCGTTTGGAAGAGGGCCGAACCAATTCTTTTCTTTGCATTGATAGTTGTTGTTTAAAGGGTAAGATTCTTTTGTTCTCTTTGTCAGGGGGTTTTCTCTTTTCTTTCTATATTCTTTTGTTCTCCTTGTCAGGGGGTTTTCTCTTTTCTTTCTATCTTCTTCGCCTTATGATCCGATAAGTCTTACACTGTTATTCTCTTTAAGGCCGAATCGGTTGAGTGCAAATACACCCTTCTAACCCTTCCAATCGGCATTTCCTTGTTCTGGTAAGGATTCTTTTTCTTCTATTACTTTTTATTCTTTTCCCTATTCATGTTGTTTGTTTGTTAAACTGAAGAGGGTTCTCTTTCGTAACTGATTACCTTGTTCCTTGTGCGTAACACGTCCTTCATCATTTATCCAAGCCGAATATCAAGAGGAGAAATGCTAAGGCTTCTTTGGTTGCCAAAACTCTTTTCTAAGCGGTCTTGCTTGCTCACGTTAGTAGCAAAGGTAGGGGATCTCTCTTTAGTCTTTCGATTGGTCTCTCTTTTAGTTGTCCTCTACTTTAGATAGATATCGTTGTTAGATAATCCTTGTTTCCAATATAGTACGGTATTGATCAAGATTCTTGCATGGATGTGGGTGCCAGTCAATCGAAGGAGGAAAGTGTACTCGTAGTCTTGGTTCCTAATTTTAAAAGGTGTGCGGTGTCGGCAGTTCGGGACTTCCTGCTAGGGTGTGGTAGAGAGCCGACATCGGCTTGGGATAGGCAGACCGCTGTCTTACCTGCGAGTGAGGGTGTCATCGACGTTGAGAGTATAGTTCTGTGCGTATTCAGGTGTGTAATTCTCACACCTTTTCCTGTTGTTTTTAATATGTATGTGCATTATGAAATGTCGAAACCTCGGCATTGGCTATTAAGTTACCCAGGGAGGGTAAAATCGAGACATCAGGTTAGTGATTTCTGACTATGCTATATAAGCGATTATGTTAACATGATTATATGTATACTCTATACATTTCATATATATTGATATCTGTAGCATCCATACACTATGATTTCATGTTCGCATGGGGATGGGCATATGCTATGAATGGAAGGGGAAGTGTATCTGGTGGCTATGTCACATTATTCTGGTGGCTTTTGCCACAATCTGATCTGGTGGCTTGGCCACACTCTGTTTCGGTGGCTATGCCACATATTCTGGTGACTCTGTCATAATTTTGACGATGAGCAGCTAACTGCAGCATGACTGCCATCGATGGTGTGTAGCGGTGACGGTCGATTGTAGAAATCCCCACTGGTGTGTTTGGCAGGAATGTGTGGTGTGTAGCGATTGGATAACTTGGTTGGGTTGGGTTTTGCATCATATTGCATTGATATCTGATTATCTGCTATACTCTGCTAAAAGGGCTAAGGCCAAGTCTGTTCCTATACGGGCTTCGCCCAAAATGAATTGTAAGGGCTACGGCCCAGTTAACAAAAGAATGGGCTCGGGCCCAGTTATGGTTTATGTTGAGTAATTGCACACTGAGTCTTCTTAACTCACCCCTTTCTGCTTAAATTTTTACAGGTGATTCCTAATCAGCGGACATGGGCTGGGATCGACTCTGAGGTGGCCATGCACTTTATGTTTAGTAAAATCTTGCTTTTCTTTTCCTTAGACTTATTTACCTAAAATTGGGATTTTGTTTTTGTAATAAGGCCACTACTATATTAATATGGTTTTAAATTTTTCTTACATGCTCTAAGTTCAAAAATTAATTGGTATTTTGGTTTCCTAATACAGTATGGATGACTTTTTTCTAAAACTTAACAAACGATTTTCAAACAATAATAAATAACTAAAATTTCCAAAACGTGACCTAACGGCAATTGAGCAAACTCGTTTTCTATAACAAAGACAATAACTAAGTTGATTACAGGATTTAAGAAAAATAAACACTAATGTTTTTAAAACAACCAACCTAGACTCGATATTTCAAACGACCTCAAAAGTTTACCGGACGTGCAGTTTTAATAATCCTTCTTTGTGACATGTTAGATCCGATCGTAACGTTTAGGCTGGGTTTGAGGTGTTACATTTTTTTATGCGGAAACACTCCTGAACTACACAGCACCTAATATTGACCAACACAAATACCGAATTAGATGTTTAAACCTGACTAAAACCAAACCCAAAACAAGCTATTCCTCCATTAAGCAACCACACTTTACCTTTGATCGAAAAACAGTAATTTCCACGAAACTAAGTCCCCGACAAGCAATTTTGAGTCCCTGAATCCTCCCCTAACGGCATCATGACAACCATTAATAACGAATTATGACAAGCAAAACAGAATTTTCCTTACCCAAACTCACTGAATTAGATCACAAGCGGTATCGAACAGTAAGAGCAACAAAAACCACAAGACCCACCGAATAATTGGAAATACGGTTCGAAAAAATAGAAAGGTAGACGAAGGAGAGAAGAAAATGCAAGAGAGAGACACAGAGAAAAAAACGTTAGTTTTTGGGAAATTTTGGGAAAAAAGAATTCAAACTGTACAGAACTGCTAACCTCCCTAACTTTCCTCCAACTAACCCACTAACTCGCAACCACCTCAATATTTTGGCTACTCTAAAACTCTACCAGACGACTGAGCAAAAATAATTCCCACGCTCAAGCAGGGATTCAAACACAGAACCTCCAGCACACCAGCCCCCTTACCACTCGAACCAGCAGGCTCATTCTAATATAAAATCACATGCATATTAATGCCCCAAGGACAAAGTTCAGGCTTAGATCCAAAAATAACAAAATTTGCTAAAGGTAAGGCTTGAACTTGGGACCTCACACACACACATAGAACACTCAACCACTGAAGAAGATACATATTTTGTGCCAAGTACTTACAATACATAAATAAAAAGATCAGGGCATTACAACTCTACCCCCTAAAAGAAATTTTGACCTCGAAATTTACCTGATTAGAACAATAAGGAAACTGCTGACATATCGAATCCTCAGGTTCCCACGTGGCCTCCTCAGAGCCATGATTCCACCACAGAACCTTTACTAAAAGAATGGACTTCCTCCTTAGAACCTTGATGTCATGATCCAGAATCTGAACCGACTCCTCCTAAAAGGTTAAATATGGCCTAACCTCGATCTCCTTAACAGAAACAACATGAGAAGGGTTAGACCGATATTACCTCAACATCGAAACATGGAAAACATCGTCGATACAGTCCAACTCTGGAGGTAGCTCTAACTGATAGGCAACCGGTGCCAGCAAATTCGAAATCTGATACGGCCTAATGAGCCTTGGGCTCAACTTGCCCTTACGACCAAATCTCAGAACTTTCCTCCACAGAGAAACCTTAAGAAAGACGAAGTCCCCCACAGAGTACTCAATATCCCTCATCTTCAGATCCGCATAAGACTTCTGTCTATCAGAAGCCACGTTCAGATGATCCTGGATCAGTTGAACCTTATCCTCAGTCTCAGAAACCAACTCAGGACCCAAAACCTGACGTTCACCTAACTCAGTCCAACATAGCAGTGTACGACACTTACGACCATACAGAGGATCGTAAGGTGCCATCTGAATGCTATCCTAGGAACTGTTATTGTAGGTGAACTCCGCTAGCAACAAATAATCCTCCCAACTACCTCGAAAATCAATCACATAGCTCTGAAATCTAGTATCTGAATCACCCTCTCTGATTGACCATCAATCTAAGGGTGGAACACAGTACTAAGTCCAACCTCGAACCCAAAGCCTCATGCAAATTTTTCTAGAATCGAGATGTGAAGCGAGGATCCCTATTAGAAATGATCGAAACATGTACCACATGTAGTCTCACAATCTCCAAAATGTAGAGCTTCGCTGGTTTCTACAGAGAATAGTCTATCTGAATTGAAATAAAGTGAGTAGACTTGGTCAATTGATCTACGATGACCCAAACAGAATCCTTCTTAGTGGGTGTCAAGGGCAACCAACTAACGAAGTCCATCGTCACATGCTCCCATTTCCATAGGGGAATCTTAACGGGTTGTAGCAAACTCGAAGGCAATTGATGCACAAAATCGGTAACCTCACGCTTCAAACCCGACCACTAGTATAGTTCACCGAGATCTTGATAAATCTTATTACCAACGGGATGCATAGCATAAGGGTTGCTATGCGCCTCCCTTAGAATCGACTGCCTCAAATCTGAATCATTCGGCACACAAATCTAACCTCAAAAGCATAGCACACCATTACTATTTAGCCCAAAATCAGAAGTAGTACCACTTTCTACCTGACGGAACTACATACCCAGAGTCTCATCTACTAACTGTCTATCTCGAATCTGATCTATCCAAGTCGGCTTAACTTGCAACTCGGCCAATAGACTTCCATCATCAAACAACTAAGGCGAGCAAACATTGTAACAGCCCGATTTTGACCCCAATCGAAACAGTGGTTTCGGGACCACAAATTTGAGTCCAAAAAATATTTTAATATTATTTTCTGTGTTAATTATGTGTGAATTTACATGTGTGAAAGTTTTGTGAATTGATTTTATTGTTTGTGTGCTTAATTTGATAAAAGGGCTTAATCGAGTAAAATGAAAATTTGATGGCTAAATATGAAAGTGCCTAATTGTTGTTGTCTTTTTAATATGGAGGTTTTATGTTGCAATTTTTCCATTTAATTAGTGAATGGACGGCATATGCTCATATTATATAGTTTTGATATTAATTATAAAAGTTTAAATAATAAATAATATATTATAAGGTTAATATAATATAACAAACATAATAAAATAAAAGAAAAAGAAAGCATTATGTTCTCATCTTCTTTTGACCGAAACTAAAGAAAAGAAAAAGAAAGAAACTTAAGCTAGGGTATTCAACCATTGTTGAGTTTGATTAAGGTACGTATCTAGCTCAATTTTTGATAATTTTTACGTTTTTGATATCGTTGCTAAGTTATCTTCAAAGCTTATGTCTTAATTATTGAATTTGATGATGATCTTGTGTTTTGCCATTGATGAGTTTATGATGTTTGATGATGAATTATGAAATAGATGTGTTAGATTAATATGTTTTGTCTTTGAATTTTTGATGAATTTGAGTAATTTGGACTAAATTGTGAAAATAAATTTTTAAGGGACTAAAATGTGAAATTAATGAAATGTATGGACTTGTAAGGGCATGGGTGATATTCGGCCTAGATATGGTGATGTAAAATTTTGTGTGTTTTGTGTTTTATGCGATAGGGACTAAATTGCAAAAAGTGTAAAATGTTAGGGGCAAAATGGTAATTTGACCATTTATGTGTTTTTGGATTAAATTGAATGAATATGTGGTTAAATTAGTTAAATTTGAATTTATTTAGATCAAGAATGGAAGAAAGCGAAATTAGATCGGGGGAAATCGAAAGTAGACGAATAGTCGATTAAATCGTTCGACAACATCCGAGGTAAGTCTATAAGCATATAAATGTTTTTAAATTGAAAAAATATATTTTTTATGTGTTGAATTGAATTTTAAGAATATGCCGATTGTGACTAAGCTTGGAAGATAAGTTACGAGTTCGATTCGATCGAGATACATTGTCCGAAAGTCCCGTACGAACCCTAGGAATAGATAGGATTCATATATCATGACATAGGAATTTCGATATGTGTTATCATGTAAGACCACGTCTGGGACATTGGCATCGACTTGTGTTTACGTGTAAGACCATGTCTGGGACATTGGCATCGTATTTGATTCGTGTAAGACCCTGTCTGGGATAGTGGCATCGATATGTGATTACATGTAAGACCATGTCTGAGATGTTGGCATTGTACGAGCTTCCAACTATCCGCGTATCCTTTTTAGTTCTGAACGGTTCAACGGGCAATATTAAGTAAAGACCGAATGTAAAATTGAATAAAAAGAATCAGGTATGTGCTTATCCTAAGTTGTGAAAATAAGGTAAGTTGGATGTTAAATTGATTGCATAATTGTTTAAGTTATAAATTTGAATTATGTGTATACATATGTGTTCGTGTATATTCGGCCAAATGAAGTATATATGATATTAGAAGTGAGATTTATATATATGTTCATGTGCAATTATGCATTTATCCATATGTATTTGTATGTTATTATGCAAGTGTTAATATATATGTTTTTGCTTAAGACTTACTAAGCTTAAATAGCTTACTTTGTGTGTTTTGTTTACCTCTGTTTTATAGATTTTGGAGTCACGTTACAAGCTCGGGGATCGTCAGCAAAGTCTATCACACTATCGACTTCTTTTGGTATTTTGTTATAGTTTGAACTCAATCTTATAGCATGTATAGGCTTGCTTATGTTTTTGATTAGTTTTGGATCACGTATATGTAACACATTTCATCCAAATTATGCATCATCACAAACATACAACTTGAATGACACTAGCCAACATCAATGCCCTTATACAAAATAAACTACTAAATATTAAAGGCCAACATTTTAGGCCAAACCAATTATGACATACACAAATGACTAAGTCCCCTATACATGCCATAAACTTAAGAGGTTTGTATTCACTTTTACCCCACGATGATAGCTTGATAGTGTGATTACATCTCCGACGATCTCCAACTCGAGCTAGCATACAACCCTATAAGATATGGGAAAGGAAAGGAAGTAAGCTACAAAGCTTAGGAAGTAAGTATGTAAATAATTAATAATGGATTTATTAAGTTTACAAAACAACACAATCAAATCTAAAATCAATTTCATCATTTATTCAAGTTTGGAGCAAGCTGTCTATTCGAGTCACAGTAACTAAATTATTTTCATCTGAAGATACAAAACTCCAAATTAAGATCCGTAAATTTTCCTTGAAACTAGACTCATTTATATTCTCACCATAAAATTTTCAGAATTTTTTGTCTTACCAATTAGTACAGTTTATTCATTACAGATTGCCCTATTTTGCTGTTCGACTGCTCTTATCACTTTTCACTACGAACCAATTTTATCATTATACCAAATTCATATGATGATAAAATTTATTTCATTTGAAAATAGACTCATTAAGGATTTCAATCATATAACTTATACCCTATAATTATTTGTTTGGAATTTTTAATGATTTTTCCAAGACAGAACAGGGGATCAAGTAACCATTCTGAACCAGTCTCACAAAAGTTTAAATATCTCAAACTATACAATTCCTTTACTTTCTCTGTTTCTTTTATATAAAAATAGACCCAATAAGCTTTAAATAAATATCTCATACAACTTATAATTCCATTGCTACCATTTTTGGTGATTTTTCAAATTCACGTCACTGCTGCTGTCCAAAACAGTTTTATTAGGAATTTTTGCTTTCTCTCACTTTAGTTGTATTCATTACTTACCTATAACAATCATTCCAATTTCCAATCACATATGGAGCATATTGCTCATGCATTACACATAAATATACATATACTTATCACTAAAACATCTCACATAATTTCATTTAGTCAGTTTTCCCGTTGAACATTTCGGAATAATAACAAATATGTGGTGGTTTCGCACACAGCCCACCTTTGGAATCGAAGCTCTCTTGTACACATAATGGCCTTCACTCAATACCACTCATGTGACCTAGCTCGATTGTACTCATAATTCTGGCTCTCTTGTACATATGGTGGCCTTCACTTAGCACCACTCATATGACCTAGCCTTCTCGTAGCTCTCTTGTACACATAGTGGCTCACACCATATACCACACATGTGACCTAGCTACATATAGCTTTCTTGTACACATGGCGTACTCTCGGTACTACACATGTGACCTAGCTACGTATACAAAATCTCTTGTAGCTCTCTTGTGCACATAGTGGCCTACACTTAGTACCACTCATGTGACCTAGCTACATGCCAATTACATCTTTCGATTCCGAAGGTTCAAACGGGAAATAACTCACTTTTTAACACTTTATTTCATTCTATCAATAGTTAATTATGATCCAAAAATCAGATACAATACATTAAACATACTGAAATATAAAACATCAATAAAAATAATTAATTATTTACATATTACTTATCTCGGTGCAAAATATGACGAAATTTGCAATTTAGTCCTTAACCTTTTCTTTTCTCCGATCAAGGTCAATTCCTCGTCTTTCGGGATCTATAATAACATATTTAACTGATTTAATACTCATATTATTCAATTTAGTCCAAAAATCACACTATGACAAAATTACATTTTTGCCCTCTAACTTTCACAAAATTACGATTTTGCCCCTAGGCTCGAAAATTAAACTTCATCCTATTTTCCTACATTTTAGGACATGCTGAACATTTTTCCCTTCTATGGCAACATAAAATTCTCACTCAAACATGTACTTATGAACATTAGGTATTTTTACCGATTATGTCGTTTTACTCGTTTTTACGTAAAATAGCTTAGCAAAAGTTGTTTAACATAATTTTAGCCTTCATATTCCATCATAAAACATCAAAATAAACACATTTCACCTGGTTATTTTTCCAAATATGAACCCTAGGTTAAAATATTGCTAGAATAAGCTAAATTGAGTTACCGGGATTCCAAAAACGTAAAGAACATGAAAAACGAGGCTTGGATTGACTTACTATGGAGCTTGGAAGCTTGGAAACCCTAGCTATGGAGTCCCCCCTTGAAATTTCAGCCTAAGGAAGAAGATGACAACCTTTTTCCATCTTTTTCCCATTTAATTTCCTTTTTATTACCAAATGACTAAATTACCCTTCATTAAAAACTTTGGTTCTTTCTACCTATATTTATCCATTTTTGTCCATGAAAGCCTAATGGTATAATTACCATTTAAGGACCTCTACTTCAATTTAAAATTTCATAACAATTGGACACCTCTAACATGTAGAACTCAACTTTTGCACTTTTTACAATTTAGTCCTTTTGACTAAATTGAGTGCCCAAACGTCAAAATTTTCGAATGAGATTTTCATGAAATCATTCCGTGAAATTGTAGACCATAAAAATATAAATAAAATAAAATTTTCAACATCGAATTTGTGGTCCTGAAACCACTATTCCATTTAGGCCTTATTTCAGGATGTTACAGTATATATATAAATAGCCATGCGAAAATGGCTTAATTTCCATGCATGAGTTCGGTTTGGATTAAAAATGGCTTGTCCATGATCATTTTGTTAAGTTGGATTTTATGTGCTTTTGAATGGGTGCTTGATGTGTCTAATTTTTATGCTCTATTTTGACTACATTTGATCATGATTTGAGCTTACATTCAAATGAGATATTCATGTTACATGTGTATGATAAATTTGGTTTATGCTAGGTGTAACAGCCCGGTTTAGACCTTAGTTAGAACAGTGGTTTCGAGACCACAAATTCGAGGTCAGAAAAATATTTTTTATTATTTTTGATGTTTATAATATGTGATTGAGCATGTGTGAAAATTTGGTGTGAAAGTTTTTATCGTTTGTGTGTCGAATTATGAGAAAGTACTTAATCGCATAAGTTGTGTGCTGATTGTTAAAGTGCTTATTTGGCATGGCTTTATAAATGAGGAGTCCTTATGTGGTAATTAAACCTTTGATAGTGAAAGTTGACATATATGGCCATTAAAATGAATGAATTTATTAAGTTTTCATTAAGGGTAAAATGGTAAAATGCCAATTATGTTAATATTAAACAAAACAAAACCAATTTGATGGCCATTTCTCATCTTTCTTTCACTGAAAAAAGAAAAGAGAATAGCCATTGAAGCTTTGTGATTTTCAGCTAGGGCTTAGCTTGATTGAGGTATTTTTTGACTCGATTTTTGATAATTTCTACGTTTTTGTAATCATTGCTTTGTGCTCTAGCTAGCCCGTGCTTTAATTTTAGAATTTGATGGTGATTTTGAGATATGCTATTGAAGAATGTTTGAGCTTTGTGATAGTTGGTGAAGAAATATGAAAGTTTGATGTTGGGTAAACATATTTTGTCTTGGAATTTTTAGTGAAATTGAGTAATTTGGGCTTAATTGTGAAAGTGAGAAATGGAAGGACTAAAATGTGAAATAAATAAAATGTGTGGGCTTGTATAGACATAGTGAATATTCGGCTAAGCATGGGTGATATGAAATTTTGTGTATTTTGTGATTCTTTGAATTAGGGACTAAAGTGTCGAATGTGAAAATGTGAGGGCTATTTTGTATAATGCCTTAAATATGTGTGTTTGGACTAAAATGAATGAATATTAAATGAGTTAAATTTGAATGTGTATAGACCAAGAAAGGAGAGATTCGGATCGAGATCGAGGCAAAGATATAGTACTCGAATAATCGGCTAGTTTCGATATTTCGACGTCTGAGGTAAGTTCGGATATAATACTTGCCATTAAACTTATATCTATGTGATGAAAAATGAATGAATGTATATTAATGAAGTAGAAATGTATTACATATGAGATCGAGTATTGAGGCATTAAGTGTGCGAAATTAGAAATGAAATAGAGATGATTAGCACTGTGTGTGCGAAATGATAGAAGCTTCGACTAATTGATTTGGCACTATATGTGCGATACCGAAATAAGTTTGGTTTAATTTCTTGGCACTAAGTGTGCGATAACAATTATGTTTCGACTACGAAATTGACACTGAGTGTGCGAATAAATCAAAAGAATATCAAAGGTTGATCGAAATGTAAAGTCGAGTGATTGAGTAGCATGATTGGTGAGTAACTATGTGTAGGCAAAGGTATGTATGATACCTATGTGATTGGTGAATTTGAAAGTAGATGAATGGAATGCTATGTGAGTATTGGATATAGTTGAGTTTGTGTATCATTGGTAAATTATCTATGTGATGGTTCAATTTATAGATTGATTTGATTTAACGAGTTAATTGTATTATATTTCGAACTTACTAAGCTTTTGAAAGCTTACTGTGTGATTTGTTTCTTTGTTTTACAGTGTTAGTAAAGCTAGCTCGGATTTGGGGGTTGTCAGTATATCTATTTTGGTATTTTTGAAAGATGTACATAGTTGGTATATGGCATGTATAGGCTAGTAGTATGGTACATTTTAAGATGTTGGACCTTGCCATGTGACATGGCTTAGAAGTTAGATGTATTTGATTATTATGTGTGAAGTATGTAAATGATGAATGTGGTGTGAAGTAATGAGTGATGAATATGGCATGTTTCATGCTTGAATTGGTTGTTGAGAAATGTGGTTGAAATGTGGAAGTTATGATATGAATTACATGATGCTTGTTTTGCATGATTTAGGATGTGAAATTAGTGATTTGGATGGACTTATTTGTGTTGATTTTGAGTATGGAAGTAGATGATGTTGTTAATGAATAATTGGTGCATGAAATGGTATGTTTGGATGCATTTTGAGGCATGAATTGGTATTGCTTTGAAGCTTGTAGGTGTACCTAAGTGTGGTTGGCAAGTTTGGCCTTGAAAATGGCCTATAATTGCCCACACGGTTGAGCACACGGGCGTGTGGCTCGACCGTGTCGTTTAAGTTTGACAAGTGAAACAAGTCAGGCTCGACCACGGGCTGGACACACGAGCGTGTGACTGGCCGTGTGGTGCAAGTCAGTGTCGACCACGGGTGAGGCACACGGGCATGTCTCAGGCCGTGTGGACCAGTCAGTATGTATGCCCTATTTTAACACGGCTTGGACGCGTCCGAGGCCGTGTGAGGCACACGGCCTACCCGCACGAGCGTGTGACCTCTGCAATTTGGAAAAATCTTTACATTTCTAAAAATTTTGGTAAGTGTTTGGTTTAGTCCTGGCCTCTTTCTAACACGTATTTGTGGTCTCGTAGACCTCATTTAGAGACTATATGTTTATTTTTGAATATGTTTGATTAATGGTGTTGTGAAATGGTTATGAAATGTTTTGATTGTTCGGTAATGCCTCTTAATCCTATTCTGGCGACGGTTACGGGTTAGGGGTGTTACATTATTGGTATCAGAACTATGGTTTAGTCGATTCTCGGCCTAACGTAGCGCGTGTGAGTCTAGCTATACATGCCATATATATAATTGTGATAATGTGATGAATCCTGACAGCTAAAAATGTGTTTTTATATAGTAACGGATCCTGATCGAGCAGTTGCTGACGATGTGGAGAGTAACGCGCCTGCTCTCACTCAAGGGAAAGCGCCGGCCACATCTAGGCCGAATGATGGTAGCCAAGAGGAAGAGGCTAAGCAAGCCTTCTTTCGAATGATGAGTGAGTGGTTTTTGGAGTTCGTTCGAATGAATCTGGCTGCTCCACAACCTCTACCCTCACGATTGCCTGTCCTGCCACAAGTTGCAGATCCGATTCAATTGAATAAGCCTCCTGTGGATAAGATTCGAAAGTACGGGGTCGAAGAGTTTAGAGCCACAACAGATGATGATGCCAAGCGAGCTGAGTTTTGGCTTGAGAATACAATCCGAGTGTTCGATGAGATGTCGTTGACCCCTGATGAATGCATTAAGTGTACAGTTTCTTTGTTGAGAGATACAGCATATAACTGGTAGAAGACATTGACATCTATGGTTCCAAGAGAGAGAATCACCTGGGATTTCTTTCAAGTTGAATTCCAAAAGAAGTATATCAGTAAACGATTCATTGATCAGAAATGTAAAGAGTTTTTAAAGTTGAAACAGGGTCGTATGACAGTTACTGAATATGAATAGGAGTTTGTGAGATTGAGCCAATATACGCATGAATGTGTTTCGACTGAAGCTACTATCTGCAAACGTTTCATTTAAGGGCTGAATGAAAACATTAAATTGTTGGTTGGAATACTTGACATAAATGAATTTGTTGTGTTAGTTGAAAAAGCCTACAAAGCCAAGGAGCTCAGTAAAGAAAAGAAGAAAGCTGATTCTAAGGCTAAAGATGAAAGAAAAAGATTGATGAGTAAGTCGTCTCAACTTTCGATGAAGAGATTTAGAGATGCAAGCAATCGATCAAATGCATCATTTGGACATCCGAGTAGAGATCGTGCGAGACAAAGTGTTGGTCCACGAACTCAAGCTCCAATTGAAACAAGTGTTAGAAGTGTCAAAAGCAACAAGCCTGAGTGTAGACAGTGTGGAAGACGACATGTTGGAGAATGCTGGGAAAGTACAACAATAGAGTTTGCTATAAATTTGGATCACGAGACCATTTCATTTGAGATTGCCCAAAGTTAGCTGAAGAAGAAAATGTTCAGAGTGTGAGACTGAGTAACACGACAGCTAGGGGTAGACCACCCAGAAACACTGGGAATGTGAGTGGAAGTTAGAGAAGGACTACCGATATAGCTGTGAGATTGGAGGCGAGAGCACCTGCTCGAGCCTATGCTATACGCGCACGTGAGGAAGCGTCGTCTCCAGACGTCATCACTGGTACTTTTACTCTATTTGATACTGATGCGATTGCATTGATAGATCCAGGATCTACTCATTCCTATGTGTGTGTGAATCTAGTATCTAGTAAGACTCTACCTGTTGAGTCTATTGAATTCGTGATTAGAGTATCAAGCCCCTTAGGCAAGTGTGTCTTGGTGGATAAAGTGTGCAAGAATTGCCCATTGTGTTTCGAGATATTTCCTTTCCGGCTAATTTGATGTTGCTACCTTTTGATGAATTTGATATAATTCTGGGTATGGAGTGGCTCACTTTACATAATGCTATTGTGAATTGTAAATGAAAGAGTATTGAATTGAGAAGTTAGAATGGTGAGATAGTTTGAATTGAATCCAGTGATTTGAAATGGTTACCAACTGTTGTATCTGCGATGAAAGCTTTGAACTATGTGAGAAAGGGTTGCAAAGCTTATTTGGCATATGTGATTGATACAAAAGTGACAGAAAAGAATGTTGAATCTGTGCCAGTGGTTTGTGAATTCCCTGATGTGTTTCCTAAAGAACTGCCGGGGTTACCTCCAATCCGAGAAATTAAATTTGGTATTGAATTGGTGCTGGGAACAACTCCTATCTCAATAGCTCCATATAGGATGGTACCAACGGAGTTAAAAGAGTTACAGTCTCAGTTGCAAGAGTTGACAGACAGAGGATTTGCACGACCGAGTTTCTCACCTTGGGGTGCTCCTGTGTTGTTCGTGAAAAAGAAAGATGACACTATGAGGATGTGTATTGATTACCGATAGTTGAACAAAGTGACGATAAAGAATAAGTATCCCCTGCCATGTATTGATGATTTGTTTGACCAGCTGAAAGGAGCTATAGTGTTTTCTAAGATAGATTTGAGATTGGGCTACTACCAGTTACGAGTCAAAGAGTCAGATGTACCGAAGACTACTTTTAGAACAAGGTACGGACATTATGAATTCTTAGCTATGCCTTTCGGACTAACGAATGCTCCTGCAGTATTTATGGATTTGATTAATCGGCTATTCAAACCGTATTTAGATCGCTTTGTTGTGGTGTTCATTGATGATATTTTGATTTATTCCTGTGATGAGACACAACATGCCGAGCATTTGAGAATAGTGCTTCAGACTCTGCGTAAGAAGCAATTGTATGCAAAGTTTAGCAAATGTGAGTTTTGGTTATGTGAGGTTAGTTTTCTGGGGCATATTGTATCAGTTGAGAGAATACGTGTTGATCCGAGTAAAATCTCAGCTATTTTAGAATGGAAGCTTCCGAGAAATGTGTCTGAAGTCCGTAGTTTTCTGGGACTAGCGGGATATTATAGGCGGTTTGTGAAAGGCTTCTCAACGATTGTGACTCTGTTGACGAAGTTGCTATAGAAAGATGTTAAATTCGAGTGGTCAGAAAGTGCCATCAAAGTTTTGAGCAGTTGGAAGCGTTGTTGACGGAAACACCAGTGTTAGTTCAACCTGAATCGGGCAAAGTATTCATAGTTTACAGTGATGCATCATTGAATGGTTTGGGCTGTGTGCTGATACAAAAAGGCAAAGTCATTACTTATGCTTTGAGGCAGTTAAAGCAGCATCAAAAGAACTATCAAACGCACGACCTTGAATTAGCCGTGATTGTGTTTGCATTGAAGATTTGGCGTCACTATTTATTTGGTGAGAAATGTCATATTTATACCGATCACATGAGCTTGATGAGTCAGAAAGAATTGAATTTGCGACAGAGAAGATGGTTAGAATTGTTGAAAGATTACAAACTTATGATTGATTATCATCCGGGTAAAGCTAATATTGTTGCTGATGCCTTAAGTCGGAAGTCTTTATGTGCTTTGCAAGCTATGAGTACTCAGATGGATCTCTGTGATGATGATTTAGTTTTGGTTGAGTTGAAAGTGAGGTCGATGTTCGTACGTCAGATTTGTGATGCCCAGAAAAGTGATATTGAAATGATGGCTAAACGAGATCAGTGTGGATTAAATGTCAATTCGAAATTTCGAGTTGATAGTGCTGATTGTTTGAGATTCAGAAATCAGATTTCTATTCTGAAGAATTCAAGATTGATTCAGATGATTTTGAATGAAGCTCACAGTAGTCATTTGACTGTTCATCTGGGGAGTACAAAAATGTATAATGATTTGAAACAGTTTTATTGGTGGCATGGTATGAAATGGGACATCTCATAGTTTATTTCCAGATGCTTAGTTTGCAAGCAAGTTAAAGCTGAACATCAAGTTTCGTCCGGTTTGTTACAACCGGTTATGATTCCTGAGTGGAAATGGGAGAGAATCACGATGGACTTTGTACCGGGGTTACTGATAAAGCATAATTTACACATATTTTAACCCCATGCTTGGCTTAATTTTGGATGAATTTTCATTAGATTTGATGAATTCGATGCTCCTAATCCCTTAATTTCATGTTTTCTACTTAGGAGAGCTTAGGGAATTGAAAAGATCGAGAAACGGGCCAAAATGGGACAAAATGGGCCTACATCAGAAATCACATGGCCTGGACTATCATCCACGGGCAGATCACACGGCCATGTGTGGTGAGCAGAATCGAGCACGGCCGAAGGAGTCCACCATGGGCGTGTCCCTACTGACCCTAGGTTTAATTCTATTCGGAAAAGGCTACTTGTGGGCCAAGAAAGGCATTCCAAAGCCTATATAAACACCCTAGGGGGCAACCTAAAAGAGGACGTCGAGTAGACGCCGAGTAGAAGGCAGAAGATACTCCAAGAGAACTGCCGAGAACAGCTTAGGAGAAGGACCTCCATCAAGACTGAAGATTGCCCATCAAGTTCGTTAGAAGTTTTTGGGTTTTCTTATGTTTGTTGTTTTCCCTATTTTAAGATGTTTCCCTCTATCAGTATGAACTAAATCCCTTAAATACCTAAGGGGATGAAACCTAAGACAAATCTTATTATTATTTGATTTATAAGATAAATACTTGTTCTTATTCTTAATTGTGAGTTCTTATTCTTATTTTGATAATTTAGGTTATTGATTCAAGTTGAATATGCTTATTCAATGGAGTAAAAGTCCCTGTTTAAGAGAAGATCAACACAATTAAGCGGAGTTGATTGCAACCCTAGAAATAGGGCGATGAAAATCTGCCGGATTAGAGTCAAATCTAATAAGGGAATCCATAGATCGAGTTAACGCGACAATAGGGGTTTTAATTAGAAAGAGATTTCAATTAATCAACCTAGAGTCAGTTGTTTTTAGTCTTGAAAGAGATATTAACATAAATAAGGGATTTCTACGGATTAAGTCAAGTGAATAAATCATATGAATCAAAAGTAATAAGTGAAGTCTAGGTGGATTCTTCCTTAGGTATTTCCTTTATCATATAAGTTTTCTAAAAAGTATTTTCCTAATTCTTTCTTTGTCACGTTTTAATTAATTAGTTTTAGTTTGAAATAAAATCATTCCAATTCTTAGGCTAGATAATAGAAAGATAGTAATTACTAATACTCTTGGTCCTTGTGGATACGATATTACCAGTCTTACCATAACTATACTGTTGAACGATAAGTGCGCTTGCCTTTATTGTGATCATAGTTAGTTTTAGACACATTAAGTTTTTGGCGCCATTGCCGGGGACTAAGATATTAGGAAAACTAAATTTTTATTACTTTAACCATTTTATTTATTTGCAATTTATTTTTATTTTAACTTTGCTAATTTTTCTTTTATTTGCTTCTGGCAGGTAATTTTTAGTTTATGACTAGAAGAAACCCGTCAGGACCCTTGATTTTTGATAGTGAGATAGAACATACCGCTTGTAGAAACCGAAGAGAAATAAGGCGAAGCCTACATTTCATAGAAAAAGAGCAAGAAGACGAAACCAATACTACCGAAGAGATGGCCGATAATAATCCGCTACCTCCTGTGGTTGCCGCAACCCGGTGAATCAAAATCCTGCTCCTTGTACTATGTATGATTATGCTAAAACTAATTTAACAGGAACTGAATCAAGTATTGTTAGACCTGCTATTGCTGCAAATAATTTTGAACTGAAACCTAACACTATTCAGATGATTTAGCAATTTGTTCAGTTTGATGGTTTGCAGGATGAGGATCCAAACAATCACTTGGCGAATTTTCTGGAATTCTGTGACATTTTCAATATTAATGGCATTTCTGATGATGCCATTTGCCTTCGGTTGTTTCCCTTCTCATTGAGAAACAAAGCAAAATAGTGGTTGAACTCGTTACCACGAGGATCAATCACTACATGGGACCAAATGACCGAAAAATTTTTACTTAAATATTTTCCACTGACTAAAACGGCTAAGTTGAGGAATGATATTTCTTCTTTTGTGCAGATGGATTTAGAAACACTTTACAACGCATGGGAGAGATACAAGGATCTAGTAAGAAGATGCCCTCACCATGGGTTACCATTATGGCTACAGGTTCAAACCTTTTACAATGGTGTGAACCCCTCAACTAGGCAGTTGATTGATGCAGCCGCCGACGGCACACTAAACAATAAATCACCTGAGGCAGCTTACGAATTCATTGAAGAGATGTCACTAAATAACTATTAGTGGGAAGTTATGAGGACGAAGCCAACAAAGGCAGCCGGTGTTTTCAACCTCGACGCAGTGACCATGCTTTTAAACCAGGTAGAACTTTTAAGTAAAAAGATTGATGGTTTGTGTGGTTCTTCGCAGGTACATCCAGTGATGCAGTGCGATACAAATGGAGGAGGGACGAACAACACAGAATACACATCTTACAACTCTCGCATAGAAAGCGAATAGATGAACTATATGGGTAATAATTCGAGACCTCAGAATAATCCATATAATAACACTTACAATCTAGGTTGGAGGAACCACCCAAACTTCTCATGGGGTGGCCAAGGAAATTAGAGACAACAACTCCTCCAGGCTTTCAACAGTAACCCTGCCCACAAGAGAAGAAGCCGAATCTCGAGGAGACGTTAACAAAATTCATCGCAGTGTCAGGAAATTGTTTCCAGAACACCGGAACAGCGCTCAAAAATCAACAAGCATCAATTCAAGGGTTCGAGAACCAATTAGGACAACTTGCTAAGCTCATATCTGAACGATCACAAGGTAGCTTGCTGAGCAACACTGAAACTAACCCAAAGAAGCAAATTCATGCCATTACTGCTTATGATAGTAAAGGGTTAGATGAACCAAAGTTGAGGCAAGAGAATGTTATAAAAGAAGGTAAGGCTGAGATAAGCCATGACAAACCAAAACTGGTAAGTACAGAATACCAACCTCGTGTGCCATATCCCAATGCGACAAAGAAAGACCGCACAGATGAACAATTCGGTAAATTTCTTAAACTTTTTAAAAAATTACATATTAACTTATCGTTTATTGAAGCTCTTTTGCAGATGCCCAATTCAAAAGATTTTTTAAGAGAGCTTTTAACACACAAATGAAAGTTAGACGAGGCGTCGCATGTGGAGCTAAATGTAGTATGCTCAGCAATCTTACAAAATAGACTACCAAAAAAGTTAAAAGATCCAGGGAGTTTTACGATTCCTTACTTAATTGGTGGTTTATCTGTTAATAATGCTTTAGTAGATTTAGGGGCAAGCATAAATGTTATGCCTTATATAACTAGCTATTAGGATGCCAAAATTAGACTAAATCAAAGATGTACTAGTAAAAATTGATATTCCCAGTAGATTTTGTTGTTTTAGACATGGATGAAGACAATAATGTTCCTTTAATTTTAGATGTACTAAAGCAGTTTTGGACAGCAGCAGTTGTCTAACTTTGAAAAATCACCAAAAATTGTATAAATCGAATTAGAAGTTGAATGAGATATGAAATTAAAGCTTATTGAGTCTATTTTCATATAAAAGAAACAGAGAAAGCAAAGGAAGTCTACATTTTGAGATATTTAAATTTTTGTAAGACTGGTTTAGAATAACTTCGTGATTCCCTGTTCTTACTTTAGAAATTCACTAAAAATTGTATAAAAATAATTTGGGAACATAATTTATATGGTTAGATTCTTTAATGAGTCTAGTTTTATAAGAAATAAACCATAACATCATATGATTTCTATATAAAAAGATAATTAATTTTTAGTGAAGAAGGGTCGGAACTGCTAGACAGCAAAATAGGGGTGAATTTAAAGAATAAACTGTACTAATTGGCTAAATAAAAAATTCTGAAAATTTTATGGCAAGAAGATATGTGAGTCTAGTTTCAGGAAAAATTAACAGTTCTTCATTTGGAGTTCTGTAGCTCTGGAAATAAATAATTTAGTGACTATAACTCAAATGGACAGTTTGAATATACTTATGAGTAATTAATGAAATTTATTGATAATGTTACTTATAGCATGTTATATACATTAAGGATGTGGAATGGAGAGGAGGAGGAGGAAAATATGTATGAATATTCAGCTAGCATGGCTAATTTGTAATGTTTTAGACTCAGGGACTAAATTGAATAAAAGTAAAATTTTATGATTAATTTTGTAAAAACGTGGAAATGACCAATTTGCATGAAATAGATTATTTTATTATTTAAAATTGTAAAATTGAATGAAATTATTAATATAGATTAAGATCGATTGAAAAATCGATGAAAATAGAAAATTTCTAAAATGACCCTGAATCTTGATATTTCTACAATTTAGCCAGATAAGTTCATGTAACTTAATTATGTGATATAAGAAAATATGAGTTGATGGTACGTGAAATATTGATATGATAAATTAACTAATTTATGTTTATGAAGAAGAGACAAGTGAATGATATTTATCATGATATGTAAATATGTGATTATCTTTAATATGTTAATACAAGGTAATTAAGTATGTTGAGACGAGTAATAAATTTAAGTAAGACATGACGAGAAAAATAAATATGTTTATGGGACAATATGTTTGATTTTGATGGGTTTCAAATATAAATGCTAAATGAAATAAAATGTCTGATAAATAAATTTGCAATTTCGGTAATGCCTCGTACCCTATTCCGGCGTTGAAAACGGGTAAGGGGTGTTACAGCAAGGCTAATTCCCTTTCGGGTTTTAATAACCGGTTTAGCCTATGAACAAGTCCTCTTGGTTAAGGTGAACCGTAGCTACGCACCAGGTAGGATTCAAGTAAAGAGGAGGTGAGTCGCTAGGACTGCTTAAATACCAAGCTCTTACTGAATGCCACTCCTAGACATGCGTACAGTGGTTGCCACACCTTAACTCGGCGACTTACTTCACAGGTTTGTTTAAGAGCTTTAAGTTTTATGCAAATGTTTGAGTAAACTATTCCTAGGGTCCAATAGTCCTACTATCCTAATCTACGAGCCCAAACTAAGCCCATAATAAATCATACAAACAAAACACTTCAAGAGCTAGGAGTACTTACCTGGTGGACTTCGGGCCGGAGACACAGGTGCCATGCCAGAATAACCTGAAAACTTTTTATAAAAGCCCACATTTCGAAAGCCCATTTGAAAACTGTTTCGGGCCCAAAACCCTCAAAGCCGAGTTTTGAACCGGGCTCTGATACCAAACTGTAACATCCCCAAACCCGGCCTATTCACTACGACCGAATTTGGTTATGTCACTGCGGAAAAACGGTGGAAAATTCTATTTAACTTAGAAAAAGAAAAAAAATTTTAGCAAAACTTGTTAAACTTTTGAAAATCCATGTTTGTTTGATATTGTATGAGAAAACTTTGATATCATATAAATATTATAAAATGCCCAAAAGTAAACCTTAGTGAATATATAAGACAAATTTTGAATAAATAAATTGTCAAAATAAATTCGTTTCCACTTAGTAATTTAATATAATCCATTCATAGTTTAAAATAATGATAAAATATTCCCAAGGTAAAAAAAAAATCAAAAGGCCCTTATTACATCAATATTTAAAAGATCAAGAACTTAATATAAATAAGCTTTAAAATATTTAAAATCCTCTTTCTGCATGGGCCACCATGAGTCCTCTCCAATCCCGCTCCAACTCTACGCATCACCTGAAATGGTTAATGAAAAGAATGAGTCCACTGACTCAGTGCATAACCACAACACATATTTCCATCCGTGTGGGCTTGGCCCATACCCACACAGCCATCGAAACAAATCATGCAAGAATGCATCTCAGCCCAACCCACAATCCAACCGTACGCCAACCTTAGCAGACTCCCTGCCTAAGGCCGTGGATAAACCACCACTGATCACATCGTGATCCATACCCTTACCTTGGCAATTCGCTGCACAAGGCCGTGGCTGAGCCACTGATCAACCAAAATGATCTCAACATCAATAACTGTCTACGGTGACGCACATAGCCATCAACCGCCGAGATGGGCACCGAGCCACACCTCCCTTGAGGTAGCACACAGCTAACCCTCAAGCGCTAATGTAGCCGGAGCTATCATTAGACCACGTACAACTTGTGTACACTTCCTCCTTCTTCAATCCAATCCCATGCCCATGTGTCAATAAATCATGCAAGAATATCATATAGAGTGAGTATTTATTATTTATCAATACCACATCAAACATATATAAAATATACAAATATCACAACCAATCTTATCATCATCGGTTCACATCACCCAAGCCATTATAATCGGCGTCCACACATAACACATATGTTTAATAGCTAGCAAGCAAACCGAGAAATAGTGCGATGGTTACACACCTTCTAGCACAAACAATCAAAACCCGAAATGCTACTTAATGCCTCTGCAAAAGCTGACTAAAATCCCGAAAAGATCTCCTGCGCTAGGCTCTCCTCCCCTACAAACGGCCTTGGCATCAAATACTTAACCATTTTAGACTTAAACGAAATACCAAAAACATAGCTTACCAAAAACGATTGCTAACAAGAGAAAGCTTGACTGGCTACTTCCAATCCCAAAGTACCTTTTAACAATGATTGCTAAAAACCCAAAGAGGTCTAAGCTAATCTTCGGCCAGAAGTGCTACCAAATTGAGGGAAAGAAATTCGGCAAAGGGTGGTGGTGTAGATTCGGCTATCAATAAAATCAAGGGGTAGGGAATAGTGGTTTCGGCCAAAGAGAAGAGAAAGAAAGGTGTGGGGTGTACTTTCGGTTTTGAAGCGAAAAGGAAAGGAAATAGGGAGAGCAAATGATTTGGCAACCCAGCAAGTTTGAGAGCAAAAGAGGAATAAGCTTTGGAGAAGAAGGTTTCGACAACCAAAGAAAATGGGAAGCAAAATTCGGCAAGGGAGAGAAAGCAAATGATGAATGAAAATGAACACCTCCCCCCCTATTTATACTATTCGGCCAAGCTTCAACCTCCCATAAAAACAAAATCCTCAAATCTCCTAAAACACCTCCCTTCCATCCATTCAAAATAATTTGAATGAGTCAAACCTACCTAACCGAAATTTAAAAAGAGAAGACCAGTCTTCTCCACCTTTCAAGCCTTCAAAAACCATCCACCACCTAACCTTAATGACGCAAAAACAAGGCCCCAATTGCTGCCCTTGCGAATTGAACCTGAGACCCCTACCAGCTCCCCCTTGAGGCGTCACTTCCCATGCCTTATGTGGCGCCTCCTTGCCACTCTGCCAAGCCACTCTTAGTGCCAAACTCCACCAAAAATTCTCTTAAGGCCCCCTCTATCCAAGCTCCCCTTTTAACCCCTAAAACTAAAAATTTTCCAAATCATTCCACCACTACCTAGGGTTCTCAGGACCCCTAAAACTAACCCAACCACACATTAAAGTGTGCCAACACCTGAGCTAAGCACCAAAAATCTAACCCCTAAAACCAGGGTGTTACATATGGTGTGTAGCGGATGGAGGGTTGATTGTTGAAATCCCCAAGGTGTGATGGTTGGTACGGGTTGGTGTGTAGAGGATGGATTTCTAGGTTTGGGTTGGGCCATTCATCATTTATTATTTATCATGTAATTAGGATTGTTGCCATTGTGTATGGGCTAAGGCCCATAATGTGTTTATGGGCCCAAGCCTTTTATGTGTTTTCGGGATTTGCACACTGAGCTTGGTGACTCACCCTATTATTTTTTTTCTACTCTTTCAGCTGAGCAGTAGATCGTGGACATGGGAGCCGAGACGGACTCGAGGGGCCATCAAGTTTTTATTTTCATAAATTATTTTTTTGGTTTTTCTTTTATTTATTATTTTTGGAATATTTATGTAATAAGGCCCCATAGTTTATATTCACCTAAGTAGTTTTAATATTTGCAACCTATGAAATTATGTCAAAGGTTAAATTATACGAAATATTAATAATACAAGGTTTTTTTTAAAATGTCACTTATTTATTCAAATATTATGTAATTAACTTACGATTTCCAAAACCAACAAAGTAAAAGTTTTTAATGTTCAACCCGTAGCATACCAGACCTGGTCGAAACTTATGAGCTGGGTTTGGGGTGTTACAATTTGGTATCAGAGCCCAGTTCAAAACTCGGCCTGTGAAATGAGTCTAGTAATGTTTTTGTAAAGTTGGTGTGAATTTGAAAAAAAAAACTCTGGAAGAAGATATGGCCTTCGAGTCTACCGGCACCCGATCCACGCAGGTAAGTATTCTAAACTTTTGGATGTGATATGTATGTTGGGCTTGATGGGCTTTATGGATGTAGACTAGTATGATAGTATTGATGGACTTTAGGCTTAGTTTAAACAACTCTTTAAATTTATAAGACTTAATCTATCCAAACAAACCCATGAACAAGTCGCAGGGTGTGGCAACAGGCATGCGCATGTCTAGGATTGGATCCGGAAGAGCCTGATACTTAAGCAGTCCTAGTGACTCACCTCCTCTTCGCTGGAATCCTACCTGGTGCGTAGTGACTGTTCACCTTAGCCATGAGGACTTGTTGGTGGGCCAAACTTTGTGATTAAAACCCGAAAGGGACCAGCCACCCTATTTCGTAACCAAAATACCCCCAAGTTTTGTAAAATTTCCAAAATACACTTGATTTGTGAAAATTTCCAGAATACCCCAGAATTATAAAATTACCAAAATTTGTGAAAATTACCGAAACACTCCGGTCGGTAAAATTTTCGAAATACCCTTGGTTTGTGAAAATTTCCAAAACAACCATGACTTTATAAAACACCCATGTTTTGCAAATTTACTCGAAAACCCCTAGATTTACAAAAGAACTCGGTTTGCAAAAAAAAAAAAAACTTGTTTTCCAAAATACCCTTGCTTTAAAACAAATGTGTACCAAAGTACCTCTACTTCAAAGAAAATTACCAAAATACTTTATTTGGAAAAAAATACCCTGTAGGGCAAAACTACGAAAAACCCCTGGGTAGTGAAATGACGAAAATACTCTTTAAGTGAGGAATGTGAGTTCACGGATGTTATATATATGTTGGTGTGTGATGATTGATTGTATGTGCTTCTTAGAACTAGGAGATGTGAACTTAAGACTGAATTGTAGATATAACTGCGAATTCGAAAGAACTACCCTTAAAACTACTATTCATAAGACTGTTTGGGGTTAATCAGTGGAAGAAAACTAATAATTCATAAAATTCTAATCAGATAAACGCGAATCGGTAGAATGAGTACAAGGGGACGAGGACGCTTTAGATGTGAATATCGGTGCGTACTCTACCATAGTATACTAACTGTTTCTTTTGGCTTTAGAATTAGAGTGCGCAGCGAAAGCATAGTGGTGAGACTTGGGTAGTACGATTAATAGTTAGTTGGAAATTTCGAGGACGAAATTTCTTTAAGGGGGTAGAACTGTAACATCCTGAATTTTTGGGCCTATGCGTTTAATGGGTGAACATGTGTAATGAGTTAATTTAAGTGTTAGGGGTCCAAATTGGGCTCAGGCTTAGGCAGAGGCCTTGCTTAAAATTATCTGTTTGGGCATTATAGGGTTTAAAAGGTAGTATCTGTGTTTAAAACATCAAAATGGGCTTGTGGCTCAGTGGTCAGTGGCACCACTTAGGGAGCAAGGAGGTGACGCCACACAATGGAATAAGGGGCCCAAATTTAAGTTTCATGGAGCCCAATTCTTTTAGTTTAAGTTAGCTAATTTTCGGCATTTGGGTTAGGTGGAGTGGATGGCAACAAGGCTCAAAAATAGGAGGATTTATATGAATAAGATAATGTAGATATTATAGTTGATAATATGGAAGATAAAAGGAGAAAAGATAGGAGCTATCTACAAGGCTAGGAGTTAGCCAAAATTTCTATAAATAGGGAGGGTTCTCTTCTTTATTTTGCGACATTTAGGGTTTCCACCTTTTCTTTCTCTTTTTTCTTCTAAAATCCGAAAACTCCATTATTCTTTTCTCTTCTTTCTTCTAAAAGTCGAAAACTCCATTATTCTTTTCTCTTCTTTCTCCTAAAAGCCGAAAAATCCATTATTCTTTTCTTTCTTCTAAAAGCTGAAAACTCCATTATTCTCTTCTTTCTTCTAAAAGCCAAAAACTCCATTATTCTCTTCTTTCTTCTAAAAGTTGAAAACTCCATTATTCTCTTCTTTCTTTTAAAATCCGAAAACTCCATTACTCTCTTCTTTCTTCTAAAAGTCGAAAACTCCATTATTCTCTTCTTTCTTCTAAAAGCCGAAAACTCCATCATTCTCTTCTTTCTTCTAAAAAGCCGAAAACTCCACTTCTCTTCTTTATTCTAAAAGCCGAATCTCTATAGATTTCTTCGAATCATCTTCTCTTCCTGATTTTCGCAAAAAGCCAGAATCTTCTGGGAGTAGCCGAATCTTCTCTAGTAAGTAGATCTTTTAGATCTAAAAGTTGAAAACACTAGTCCCTGAATCTCATATCTCTTTTCGGGATTTCAAGGTAGATAATGGTGGTGTTGGCTACAGATAGCGTCGACTTAGAGGGTCTCGTTATAACGGTAATCAGGTGTGTAGAACCTTATCACATAAGTTTTATTTTGTATTATACCTGTTAGGGGCTGAAAAGCCGGAAAATGAGGCTGTATGAACAGTCGTGTGTAGATCCTTATCACATAAGTTTTATTTTGTATTATACCTGTTAGGGGCTGAAAAGCCGGAAAATGAGGCTGTATGAACAGTCGTGTGTAGATCTCTAACACACTAATTAAACTGTATTATGTATGTTATGGGCTAAAAGCCGGAAAAAGGCTGAATAGCAATCTGAACTAAATATATGTTATGGGCTAAAAGCCGGAAAAAGGCTGTATAGACAGTCGGATTTCCCAAAAAGGGTAGGCAAGGGATGCCAGGTACGTAATCATAGAAACTTCTCTATGTGTATCGATGTATGCGATAAACTGAAATCTCTTAGGTAATACATTGCTTGATTTTGCATGTATGTATGCATGGGATGGGATGGATCTGATGAAGGGGAAGAAGGTTGCATAGCGATCGGTGGCTTTGCCACATAGGTCACATAGTGATTGGTCTTTATGATAGGCAGCTCAACTGTCAAAATGCTACGATGTATTATTAAGGTCGCATAGCGATCGGTGGCTTTGCCACATAGGTCACATAGTGATCGGTCTTTATGACAGGCAGCACAGCTGTCGATATATTTTTAAGGTCGCATAGCAATCGGTGGCTTCGCCACATAGGTCACATAGTGATCGGTCTTTATGACAGGCAGCACAGCTGTCGATATGGTGTGTAGCGGATGGAGGGTTGATTGTAGAAATCCCCAAGGTGTGATGGTTTGTACGGGTTGGTGTGTAGAGGATGGATTTCTAGGTTTGGGTTGGGCCATTCATCATTTATTATTTATCATGTAATTATGATTGTTGCCATTGTGTATGGGCTAAGGCCCATAATGTGTTTGTGGGCCCAAGCCTTTTATGTGTTTTCGGGATTTGCACACTGAGTCTTGGTGACTCACCCTATTATTTTTTTTCTACTCTTTCAGATGAGCAATAGATCGTGGACATGGGAGTCGAGACGGACTCGAGGGGCCAACAAGTTTTTATTTCCATAAATTATTTTTTTCAGTTTTTCTTTTATTTATTATTTTGGGAATATTTATGTAATAAGGCCCTATAGTTTATATTCACCTAAGTAGTTTTAATATTTGCAACCTATGAAATTATGTCAAAGGTTTAATTATACGGAATAATAATAATACAAGGTTTTTTTTTTTAAAATGTCACTTATTTATTCAAATATTATCTAATTAACTTACGATTTCCAAAACCAACAAAGCAAAAGTTTTTAACGTTCAACCCGTAGCATGCCAGACCTGGTCGAAACTTATGGGCCGGGTTTGGGGTGTTACATGAAAAATGAATGAATGTATATTAATGAAATAGAAATGTATTACATATGAGATTTAGTATTGAGGCACCAAGTGCGCGAAATTAGAAATGAAACAGATATGATTAGCACTGTGTGTGTGAAACGATAGAAGCTTCGACTTATTGATTTGGCACTATGTGTACGATACCGAAATAAGTTCAGTTTAACTTTTTGGCACTAAGTGTGTGATAACAATTTTGTTTCGACTATGAAATTGGCACTGAGTGTGCGAATAAATCAAAAGAATAGCAAAGGTTGATCGAAATGTAAAGTCGAGCGATTGAGTAGCATGATTGGTGAGTAACTATGTGTAGGCAAAGGTATGTATGATACCTATGTGATTGGTGAATTTGAAAGTAGATGAATGGAATGCTATGTGAGTATTGGATATAGTTGAGTTTGTGTATTATTGGTAAATTATCTATGTGATGGTTCAATTTATAGATTGATTTGATTTAACGAGTTAATTGTATTATATTACGAACTTACTAAGCTTTTGAAAGCTTATTGTGTGATTTATTTCTCTGTTTTATAGTGTCAGTACAGCTAGCTCGGATCCGGGGATTGTCAGCATCTCTATCACACTATCGGCATATCTATTTTGGTATTTTTGAAAGATGTACATATTTGGTATATGGCATGTATAGGCTAGTAGTATGGTACATTTTAAGATGTTGGACCTTGCCATGTGACATGGCTTAGAAGTTAGATGTATTTGATTATTATGTGTGAAGTATGTAAATGATGAATGTGGTGTGAAGTAATTAGTGATGAATATGGTATGTTTCATGCTTGAATTGGTTGTTGAGAAATGTGGTTGAAATGTGTAAGTTATGATATGAATTACATGATGCTTGTTTTGCATGATTTAGGATGTGAAATTAGTAATTTGGATGGACTTATTTGTGTTGATTTTGAGTATGGAAGTAGATGATGTTGTTGATGATTAATTGGTGCATGGAATGGTATGTTTGGGTGCATTTTGAGCCATGAATTGGTATTGCTTTGAAGCTTGTAGGTGTACCAAAGTGTGGTTGGCAAGTTTGGCCTTGAAAATGGCCTATAATTGATCATACGGTTGAGCACATGGGCGTGTGGCTCGACCGTGTCATTTAAGTTTGCCAAGTGAAACAAGTCAGGCTCGACCACGGGCTGGACACACGGGCGTGTGACTGGCTGTGTGGTGCAAGTCAGTGTCGACCACTGGTGAGGCACACGGGCATGTCTTAGGCCGTGTGGACAAGTCAGTATGTATGCCCTATTTTGACACGGCTTGGACGCACGAGCGTGTCCGAGGCCGTGTGAGGCACACGACCTACCTACACAGGTGTGTGCCCTCTGCAGTTTGGAAAAATCTTTAAATTTCTGAAAATTTTTGTAAGTGTTTGGTTTAGTCCCGACCTCTTTCTAACACATGTTTGAGGTCTCGTAGACCTCATTTAGGGACTATATGTTTATTTTTGAATATGTTTGATTAATGATTAACTTTGTGTTGTGAAATGGTAATGAAATGTTTCGATTGTTCGATAATGCCTCTTAACCATATTCTGGTGACGGTTACGAGTTAGGGGTGTTACACTAGGTATTAAAGTCTTGAAATATAAGGTTGATGAATATAATTAGGTTATGCATAGTTAATGATTTGTTATTGGGATGTCTAAATTGAAATATGAATCGGTTTGAATATTGTTTATAAGTAATTATGTATTTGAATTTGAAATGAAATATGTATTTGATGGTTTGAAGTTATATATAATTCGGCTATGGTGATTAAATCTTATCGTCAAGTGTTTGGTTACATGATCATGAGGGATTTGTGGTATAGGACATATGTGAACTAAGTTAGGCTATGAAAATTTGATTAGGAAATGTGGTTTTGTATTGATTTGAAATGGCATGCTTTAATGAGTAAAATTTGGTATGTTTTGTTAATCTTTGGATTTGATCATGGTTTAGTAAATCGAGAAGAAATACCATGTTTATATGAATATCTGGCATATGGTTATGTAATTCGGCAATAAGCTAAGTAATGAATGTTAGTTAAGGTTTGTTATGTGTTAGTTAGGTAATAGGCATGTTATACGATAAATGTTTGATTCGCACATGTGAGTAAGATTGATTTGGTTTAATAATTGTACAATGATATGATTTGTATGGATTTTCGGAAATGGCTCATTTGGTGTACACATATGTGAAAGCTGGTAATAGGAAACTATGCATGTTTTTGGTCTTTTAAAATGATACATAGTTGTCTTTTAAATAGACTTATAGTTAGTAAATAATGTTCTCATAAATTCGGTTGAAGTTGGTTATATGAGTAGTACATGTTTTGGGTTTAGCTTTTAATAGATAAATTTAATTAGCCGAATTAAGGACAAGATGATTGGTAATGTGTTTATATATTTTAAGCTTGAATGGTTCAAATTTGAAGTGGAAAAATGCGCCTATCAATTGGTTTAATTGTTTATATTATATATGATTTTGGACATTAAGGTTTGTGATGTGATTTGTTTGGTCTATTAAGTGCAAGTAAATTATTAAGTAATAAAGTGTTTAATAATTATATAGGATTTGAACATATATGTCATGATGTGATGAGTATATAATTTATGCGTATATTTTGAAGCAAATTTTGTATGGTTTTGAGGCATGTTTATTAAAAGTATAAATAAGATTATATGCAAGAGAATTGTCTTTTGTTTTATGATTAATAATGTATGTTTAATTTTTAATCAGCCATATGCTTTATTTATGCGAATATGATCTGTGTGAATATGTGAATGTTTGAAGGTTATATTTAGTGTGGTAATGCCTCGTAACACTAATCTGGCGACAGATACGAGTTAGAGGTGTTACAAACATCGCCCTCAATCAGACATCGCTCTTCGACTGAGAGCATCGGCCACCACATTGGCCTTACTAGGATGGTATTCTATAGTGCAGTCATAATATTTGAGCAATTCAATCCAAGGGCGCTGCCTAAGGAGATACTTGAAGTTCTTGTGATCAGTGTAGATGATACACCTCTCACCATACAGATAGTGCCTCCAGATTTTCAATGCAAAAACTACAGCTGTAACACCCCAAACTCGGCCTAGACGTTATGACCGGATCTGGCATGTCACATGAAAGGAATGTCTAAAAACTGTGCGTTCGTTAAAGAGTTCGTATTCTTTTTGAAACTCCGCATTTTGTGGTTTGTTTATAAAAGTCGATTTATTTAATGCCCATTTTACAAAGTTGTTATTAATTTGAATAAAATTGTATTTGTTGTAAAAATCGAGTTTAAGTAACTTTTGAATAAGAAACGGTTTATTATCATTTTAGGAAAATCCCATATTGATCATTTAATAATAAGCAGTAACCAAATTGAAAGCTAAAACCAAATAAAATACCAAATGTCTTATTACATAACAAAACCCAAATAAAAATAAGTACAAATAAAAGAAACGAGTTTACGAGAAAACATTGCATGGCCACCACAAGTCTGCCTCAGCTCCCAAATCCGTGATCTAATGATTACCTAAAAAATTTAAACAAAGGGGTGAGTCATCGAGACTCAGTGTGCAATTCTCCTTACCACGGTAACTGGGCCTAAGCCCACAGTAATATGTTAGCCCAATGCCATGGCATATCAATAATGAGTGCAATGCAACCCAGCCCAGCCTAGTGTTCCATCCTCTACACACCGCTCCGTACATCCATCCTCATACACACCTGGGGATTTCTACAATCGACCCTCCATCCGCTACACACCTCTTTGGCAGTCTATGCCGACAGACACACTGCTCAAAGTCCACATAAGTGGTCTAGCCACTGATCCACGTGATTAAATCACAAATATCCACGATGAGACTCGAGGTCATCATCAATCCACAATGAGGCTCAAGGCCATCATTAATCGTGACAGAGTCACCCATATATGAATATACACTTCCCCTTTCAATATCATATCCCAAGTCCATGCAACATGTCATGACATAATAATCCAAGTCCATGCAACATGTCATGACATAATAATTCATGCATGCAGTATGACATGTATGCAAATCATATATCAAATATAACGTATGAAACAAATTACCATCATAATCAGAATAACCAATACAACATAATCAAGCTAATCAACCTCTAAGGGTATAACAGTAATTTTACCTACCAAGGGTATTTTCATAATTTACCCACCAAGGGTATTTTCGTAAATTTTGCACCTGCAATGGCCTTTCCGCAGGCCTAATGTCGCCCCGAGCGACTCAACTACCATTTCCAGTCGTCACTGGACTGTTGGGCCTAAAACCCGATTTTAGCCTATTTGGGCCCACACGCTCGGGTGGGCCACCTAACACAAATCTAGGCACGTATATGAGATTCACCTAGTCTAGTTTACTATATACTACACCATCATACATTTTATTTAATTGGGCCCACTTCGGCCCATCGTGGCCCAAGCAGCCTCAGCTATCGCGTCGAAGCCCCACACGTGCGCTCGCACGCTCGTGTGGCTACTATTGCTGTGACCGGCACTTCGGCATTTGCCGCTCTACAACTAGAGTGGAGAGAGAGTTTCACACCTGATAGGAATCTGGTGCTAATCCGCGCTGCGATCACTCCTGTGCCCAAACGCCCACCAAGGTATGTTAACTCTGCTCCTGGAATGCTCTTTATATAGCTAGCTCTTCACCTTCTTTCTTTGTATCTTTTCGATGTGGGATCCCTTCGTCAGTAGAGTTTAAATTCAACTGAAACTCTTGCCGTCCAATCCGCAAAATAAATACTCCCTTGCTTCGCATAAGATTCGAACCTAGGCTCCCTTGCAACATAATCCACGATGCTAACCACTTGGCCACAAGCTCCTCTTCTGTCTTAAACTATGCGCAACTAAATTTAAATCTATAGCCAAATTCTAAAGTCCATGTAAAAAGAAAACCAAAATGCAAGAGCCAAGACTTGAACCTTGGACCTCTTTCCTTCCTTGTGGCGTCACCCCCTTGTCTCTTATGTGGTGTCACTTTGCCACTACACCACACACTCCACTTGTGTCATTTTCCTCCACATTTTATTCTTAAGGCCTACCTGCCAACTTCCAGGGTTTTTTTTTCACCTAAAACCAAAATTTCCCCAAAGCCAAAGTTCGATCCCGGGACTTCATAGAAGCCCTCTAACCTTCCAAAATCACTTATCTAAAAGGTCCAACTTGCATTTAAGCCAATCTATTGTTCTCCAAAAATTATAAACGCTACTACTCCTAAGACCCATTGGGCTCAATCCTACTAGGCCCAATTTCAGGATGTTACAAATCTACCTCCTTAAAGAAATTTTGTCCTCGAAATTTCCAACTAACTAACAGTCACACATCCCAACCTACCACACTACGCTCTTGCTGCGCACTCTGATCTTAATAAAACTAATATACTTTCTAACTAAATCTTGGAACCCCTTCATATAACTACCTATCTAACACCGAAGCAAACAGATATTTTTCACACATACATACAATTCCTGTACTCAAGCATCACATCCATATATCGCAGAATAAATACAATCATTCAGCATATAATAAAATATAGTAAAAAGGAAACTTACGGATTTGGTGCCAGAGACTCAGGTGCCATACTTACAGAAAAGAGATATATATTTTTCTAAACCATCATTTGAAAACATTTTTGAACCCAAACCCACAGCTGAGTTTTTCAACCTAGGCTCTGATACCACAATTGTAACACCCCAAACCCGGCCTAGACGTTACGACCGGATCTGGCATGTCACATGAAATGAATGTCTAAAAGCTGTGCGTTCGTTAAAAAGTTCATATTCTTTTTGAAACTCCGTGTTTTGTAGTTTGTTTATAAAAGCCGATCCATTTACTGCCCATTTTACAAAGTTGTTATTAATTTGAATAAAATTGTATTTGTTGTAAAAATCGAGTTTAAGTAACTTTTGAATAAGAAATGGTTTATTATCATTTTAGGAAAATCCCATATTGATCATTTAATAATAAGCAGTAACCAAATTGAAAGCTAAAACCAAATAAAATACCAAAGGTCTTATTACATAATAAAACCCGAATAAAAATAAGTCCAAATAAAAGAAACGAGTTTACGAGAAAACATTGCATGGCCACCACAAGTCTGCCTCAGCTCCCAAATCCGCGATCTAATGATTACCTGCAAAATTTAAACAAAGGGGTGAGTCATCCAGACTCAGTGTGCAATTCCCCTTACCACGATAACTGGGCCTAAGCCCACAGTAATATGTTAGCCCAATGCCATGGCATATCAATAATGAGTGCAATGCAACCCAGCCCAGCCTAGTGTTCCATCCTCTACACACCGCTCCGTACATCCATCCCCATACACACCTGGGGATTTCTACAATCGACCTTCCATCCGCTACACACCTCTTTGGCAGTCTATGCCGACGGACACACTGCTCAAAGTCCACATAAGTGGTCTAGCCACTGATCCACGTGATTAAATCACAAATATCCATGATGAGACTCGAGGTCATCATCAATCCACAATGAGGCTCAAGGCCATCATTAGTCGTGACAGAGTCACCCACATATGAATATACACTTCCCCTTTCAATATCATATCCCAAGTCCATGCAACATGTCATGACATAATAATTCGTGTATGCAGTATGACATGTATGCAAATAATATATCAAATATAACGTATGAAACGAATTACCGTCATAATCAGAATAACCAATACAACATAATCAAGCTAATAAACCTCTAAGGGTAAAACAGTAATTTTACCTACCAAGGGTATTTTTGTAATTTACCCACCAAGGCTGTTTTCGTAAATTTCGCACCTGCAATGGCCTTTTCGCAGGCCTAATGTCACCCCGAGCGACTCGACTACCATTTTCGGTCGTCACCGGACTATTGGTGAAACACCCCACACCCGGCCCACGAGCCTTGATCGGATCTGGTATGTTCCCCGGTGTAAACCGTTTCAAATTCTTTTGTGACTTAGGAAAAACTTGTATGTTTTGAAAGAAAATTTGTTTTGGATTGGGCTTGAGTTGAAAATGAGTTTATTTGATTAAAAATCCTTTAGCTTTAGGTGACAAAACGCTTGGAGTTTATTTTTAAAATAAATTCGCTTAACCTTTAATTGATAAATATTCGTAACATAGTAAATAAAACAGAAATAAAATAATTCACTATGGCCTTATTACATCAAAATAATTCCCAAAATTAAATTAAAGTACTTAATGAAATAAAAATCCAAATTAATTAAATTCCTTGTTGTGCATGGCCACCTTTGAGCTCCTGCCGACCCGGTCCATTACTGATCGTAACCTGAAAAAGGTTCCCACAACGGGGTGAGTCAAACAGACTCAATGTGTACACAAACACTAAATCATAATCGAATCAGGCATAACAATTATTACACATTCATATCATAGCATACAAGTTATGATGCATTCCCAAAACCCAAACCTATTAAGCCATCCGCTACACTCCCCCGTACCAACCTGTACACCGTGGGGACTACTAAGTCGACCCTCCTTCCGCTACACTCCATATCGCGGTCTTAGGTCACCGCATTCATGGTCTTAGGTCACCACGTTCAGATTACTGTGGTCTTAGGTCACCACATTCAGATTACTGTGGTCTTAGGTCACCACATTCAGATATCACGGTCTTAGGTCACCGTGTTCGTGGTCTTAGGTCACCACATTCACTTCCCCTTCAAAATAAAACCAATATGCCCCATATAATAGTAATATGCATAAATATGCCAGAGTTCACATTCTTATTCTTATTCTCATGTTACAATTAACATATTTCATAATCCTAGTAGGAGTAGGAAACGTACCTGAGTACTTAGTACCATAACATGGTACCTTAACCACTTTCATATTCTTAATATCACATATATTTTATTAACCTATCCATAAAACGTATTAAGAATTAGTGTGGGGTACACACTTGATTCGCTTAACAACTTCACTGAAATCCCGAAATCTGATCTACTGCCTTAGATCTCAAGTTCCTACATTTGATTAATCACTTACTATTTAGCATAAATCCTATTCGGCTATAATACCAAATCCTAGTAGGATTTGTATTCTTAAAACTTACCTTGCTGTCGATTTGACTATAGTCAAATCCCGAAACTTCGCAGAGTTCTCCCCTTGCAATCGGCTAGGCACTAAAATTACTTAACTAATTAGTTTCGGCTTTTAAACGAAATAAGAAATAGATCTTCATACCAAAATAAAGCCTTGGCCGATTGGATCTATGCACTTACCTTACAATTTCCAAATCCCGAAAGTATTCCTTGCCTTATATGCCTGTCGAAATCCCTATAACTTCATGTTAGATCAATTTCTAACATTTATTCATAACAAATAACCCTTAGCCGAATGTTAAATATGACTTACCTTGTGGATTTTAAATCCCGAAATTCACCGAATAACTAGGGAACACGCGACCTATGGTGTACCTTCGGGAAAAGAACTTCTCCTTCCTTGTAGTTGACACTTAGTAAATCCCGAAAGATCTCTTCAAGGTTTCGGCAACAAGAATATTGATGGGATTAGTCCTAGATTTCGACAAATCTAAAAGAAAAGAATAGAAATCAAACTTGTTCTTACCTTTGAAGAAATCGACAACACCTAAGCTTGAAGCCACTTAAGATATTCGGCTATGGCCTTAAAAGGCTTACTTCCGGCTTTTGGAGGGATTAGAAAGAAAAGAGAAGGAAGAATAAAGATGAAGGATTCGGCTAGAACACAAGGTATTTCGGCTTGGCTAACAAAGAGAAGAAGAATAAAAACTGTAGGAAATTCGGCAGAGAGAGGAGAATTTGCTTAAGAAATTCGGCAAAGGAAAAAGTGAATGAATGAATGGCCTCTCTTTTCCTTTTATAGTCGAATTTACTAGCTAGAGTCCCTTACTTGGCCACCACTCTTCTATTTTGATAGCTTTATCCCTTGAATTATCACTTTATTAAAAGAATTAATCCAACAATTATCTCTTGAAAATAATGATAAATAAATCTATTATTTATCCTCTATTTATCTCATAAAAATAAAAGAATAAAAGCTCCTAATTTATAGCCATGTGCCGTCCACCTCTCTGCTCCTTGTAGCAAAATAAAATTTCTTTTATTTGCTTCCCATGCAGCTCGAACCTTGGCCCAATACTCCTGTATGTGGCGCCATTTCCAAAGGCCCTAAGTGGCATCTCCAGGCCACTTTTCCAAGCCCGTTTGTGTGTCAAATTCATCCTATTAATTTTCTCAAGGCCACCTTGCCTTAGTTTCCTCTTTTTAAACTTTAAAACTTGACATTTCCTTACATTTCCAAGTTTCCAAAAATTTTCGTTTGCCTCCTTTAAACTTAACATTTCCTTACATTTCCAAGTTTCCCGAAATGTTTACTTTCCTCTTTTGAATCATTTCTAAATCAGTTCCTTACATTTCCAAGACAAGACATTTCCTTACATTTCCATAAATTTCCTTACATTTCCATACATTTCCTTACATCTTAAGGTTTCTAAAACTCCTCAGAACACATCCAACACACCCACTGAGCCCACTATCTCATGAATTATGCACGAACGCATAACCCCTAATCCAGGATGTTACAATTGGGCCTAAAACCCGATTTCGACACATTTGGGCCCACACGCTCGTGTGGCCCACCTAACACAAATCTAGCCACGTATATGAGATTCACCTAGTCTAGTTCACTATATACTACACCATCATACATTTTATTCAATTGGGGCCACTTCGGCCCATCGTGGCCCAAGCAGCCTCAACTATCGCATCGAAGCCCCACACGTGCGCTCGCACGCTCGTGTGGCTACTATTGTCGTGACTGGTACTTCGACATTTTCCGCTCTAAACTAGAGTAGAGAGAGTTACACACCTGATAGGAATCTGGTGCTAATCCGCGCTGCGACCACTCCTGTGCCCAAACGCCCACCAAGGTATGTTAACTCTCCTACTGGAATGCTCTTTATATAGCTAGCTCTTCACCTTCCTTCTTTGTATCTTTCCAATGTGGGATCCCTTCTTCAGTAGAGTTTAAATTCAACTGAAACTCTTGCCGTCCAATTCGCAAAATAAATACTCCCTTGCTTCGCATGAGATTCAAACCCAGGCTCCCTTGCAACACAATCCATGATGCTAACCACTTGGCCACAAGCTCCTCTTCTGTCTTAAACCATGCGCAACTAAATTTATATCAATAGCCAAATTCTAAAGTCCATGTAAAAAGAAAACCAAAATGCAAGAGCCAAGACTTGAACCTTGGACCCCCTTCCTTCCTTGTAGCGTCACCCCCTTGTCTCTTATGTGGCGTCACTTTGCCACTACACCGCACACTCCACTTGTGTCATTTTCCTCCACATTTTATTCTTAAGGCCTACCTGCCAACTTCCAGGGTTTTTTTTCACCTAAAACCAAAATTTCCAAAAAGCCAAAGTTCGATCCCGGGACTTCATAGAAGCCCTCTAACTTCCAAAATCACTAATCTAAAAGGTCCAACTTGCATTTAAGCCGATCTCTTGTTCTCCAAAAATTTTAAACGCTACTACTCCTAAGGCCCATTGGGTTTAATCCTACTAGGCCCAATTTCAGGATGTTACAAATCTACCCTCCTAAAAGAAATTTCGTCCTCGAAATTTCCAACTAACTAACAGTCACACATCCCAACCTACCACACTACGCTCTTGCTGCGCACTCTGATCTTAATAAAACTGATATACTTTCTAACTAAATCTTGGAACCCCTTCACATAACCAACTATCTAACACCGAAGCGAACAGATATTTTTCACACATACATACAATTTTTGTACTCAAGCATCACATCTATACATCGCAGAATAAATACAATCATTCAGCATATAATAGAATATAGTAAAAAGGAAACTTACTGATTTGGTGCCAGAGACTTGGGTGCCATACTTACAGAAAAGAGATATATATTTTTCTAAACTATCCTTTGAAAACATTTTTGAACCCAAACCCACAGCTGAGTTTTTCAACCTAGGCTCTGATACCACAATTGTAACACCCCAAACCCGGCCTAGACGTTACGACTGGATCTGGCATGTCACATGAAAGAAATGTCTAAAAACTGTGCGTTCGTTAAAAAGTTCATATTCTTTTTGAAACTCCGTGTTTTGTGGTTTGTTTATAAAAGCCGATTCATTTAATGCCCATTTTACAAAGTTGTTATTAATTTGAATAAAATTGTATTTGTTGTAAAAATCGAGTTTAAGTAACTTTTGAATAAGAAATAGTTTATTATCATTTTGGGAAAATCCCATATTGATCATTTAATAATAAGCAGTAACCAAATTGAAAGCTAAAACCAAATAAAATACCAAAGGTCTTATTACATAACAAAACCCAAATAAAAATAAGTCCAAATAAAAGAAATGAGTTTACGAGAAAACATTGCATGCCTACCACAAGTCTGCCTCAGCTCCCAAATCCGCGATCTAATGATTACCTACAAAATTTAAACAAGGGGGTGAGTCATCGAGACTCAATGTGCAATTCCCCTTGCCACGATAACTGGGTCTAAGCCCATAGTAATATATTAGCCCAATGCCATGGCATATCAATAATGAGTGCAATGCAACCCAGCCCAGCCTTCCATCCTCTACACACCGCTCCGTACATCCATCCTCATACACACCTGGGGATTTCTACAATCGACCCTCCATCCGCTACACACCTCTTTGGCAGTCTATGCCGACGGACACACTGCTCAAAGTCCACATAAGTGGTCTAGCCACTGATCCACGTGATTAAATCACAAATATCCATGATGAGACTCGAGGTCATCATCAATCCACAATAAGGCTCAAGGCCATCATTAATCGTGACAGAGTCACCCACATATGAATATACACTTCCCCTTTCAATATCATATCCCAAGTCCGTGCAACATGTCATGACATAATAATTCGTGTATGCAGTATGACATGTATGCAAATCATATATCAAATATAACGTATGAAACGAATTACCATCATAATCAGAATAACCAATACAACATAATCAAGCTAATCAACCTCTAAGGGTATAACAGTAATTTTACCTACCAAGGGTATTTTTGTAATTTACCCACCAAGGGTATTGTCGTAAATTTCGCACCTGTAATGGCCTTTCCGCAGGCCTAATGTCGCCCCGAGCGACTCGACTACCATTTCTGATCGTCACCGGACTGTTGGGCCTAAAACCCAATTTCGGCCCATTTGGGGCCATACGAGCTGACACAAATCTAGCCACGTATATGAGATTCACCTAGTCTAGTTCAGTATATACTACACCATCACACATTTTATTCAATTGGGCCCACGGGCCTATTGGGCCCACTTCGGCCCATCTGGCCCAAGCAGCCTCAACCTACAAGAATACTACTGATGGCCTCAACTATCGCGTGAAGCCCCACACTTGCGCTCGCACGCTCGTGTGGCTACTATTGCCGTGACCAGCACTTCGGTATTTGCCGCTCTACAACTAGAGTAGAGAGAGAGTTGCACACCTGATAGGAATCTGGTGCTAATCCGCGCTGTGACCACTCTTGTGCCCAAACGCCCACCAAGGTATGTTAACTCTCCTCCTGGAATGCTCTTTATATAGCTAGCTCTTCACCTTCCTTCTTTGTATCTTTTCGATGTGGGATCCCTTCGTCAGTAGAGTTTAAATTCAACTGAAACTCTTGCCGTCCAATCCACAAAATAAATACTCTCTTGCTTCGCATGAGATTCGAACCAAGGCTCCCTTGTAACATAATCCACGATGCTAACCACTTGGCCACAAGCTCCTCTTCTGTCTTAAACCATGCGCAACTAAATTTAAATCTATAGCCAAATTCTAAAGTCCATGTAAAAAGAAAACCAAAATGCAAGAGCCAAGACTTGAACCTTGGACCTCCTTCCTTCCTTGTGGCGTCACCCTCTTGTCTCTTATGTGGCGTCACTTTGCCACTACACCGCACACTCCACTTGTGTCATTTTCCTCCACATTTCATTCTTAATACCTACCTGCCAACTTCCAGGGTTTTTTTTCACCTAAAACCAAAATTTCTCCAAAGCCGAAGTTCGATCCCGGGACTTCATAGAAGCCCTCTAACCTTCACTTATCTAAAAGGTCCAACTTGCATTTAAGCCGATCTCTTGTTCTCCAAAAATTTTAAACGCTACTACTCCTAAGGCCCATTGGGCTCAATCCTACTAGGCCCAATTTCAGGATGTTACAACAGTAACTAACTCGAGATCATACGCACCCCAAACCGACGTGCTATGCATCACTATATACCACATACTCCTTACCGGATTCAGGCTGTATCAAAATAGGAGCCTGAGTCAAAACAGACTTGAGCTTCTCGAAGCTCGATTGTTGTGCATCAGTCCAAACAAACGGCACACCCTTACGCAGTAGCTTAGTCAAGGGAGCTGCAATCAAAGAGAACCCCTCGACAAACCACCGATAATACCCCGCCAAACCTAGAAAGCTACAGATCTCAGATACGTTCTTAGGTTGTTTCCAATCTAGCACAACCTCTATCTTCCTCGGGTCCACTCGAATCCTCTCAGCAGATACCACATGACCTAAAAAAGTTACCTCTCGTAACCAGAACTCGCATTTGCTTAACTTAGCGTAAAGCTGCTTCTCTCAAAGAATATGAAGTACCACCCTAAGGTGCTAATCATGCTCATCCTTAGTCTTAGATTAAACAAGGATATCGTCGATGAATAATACGACAAACTGATCCAGATAGGGCTAGAACACTCGGTTTATCAGATCCATGAATGCAATCGGAGCATTCGTCAAACCAAAAGGCATAACTAGGAGCTTGTAATGTCCATAACAAGTCCTAAATGCAGTCTTATGAACATCAGGTTCCTTAACCCTCAACTGATGATACCCAGATCGAAGATCAATCTTGGAGAACACAGAAGCCCCTTGGAACTGATCAAATAGGTCACCGATCCTCAGAAGCGGATACCTTATTCTTCATGATCAATTTATTCAGATACTGATAATCAATACACATCCTCATGGTCCCATCCTTCTTCTTAACAAACAGAACCGGTGCTCCCGACGGAGACACGCTAGGATGGATGAAACCACGGCCCAAAAGCTCTTGCAGTTGAGCCTTAAGCTCAGTAAGCTCTTTCGGTGCCATACGATAAGGAGCGATGGACACCGGAGCTGTACCCAGAAGAAGCTCAGTCCCAAACTCAATCTTTCGATTCAGAGGTAAACCCGATAACTCCTCGTGAAAAACATCTGAAAAATCCCTTACAGTTTTGATATTCCCAACAGAAGAGTCCCTAGAATCAGAAACACTAATGTAAGCCAAGTAAACCTCACACCCTTTCCAAACCAATTTCTCATCCACAAGAGCAGAGATCACATTGGACAGATAATCTCGACGCTCACCGATTACGACCACTTCCCTATCATTCTCTGTCCTTAGAACGACCCTCTTAGTCGTGTAGTCCAAACTAACTCGGTGCTTGACCAACCAATCCATGCCAAGAACTAAGTCAACTTCCCAAACAGAAGCTCCATCAGATCTACCAGAAAAACAATCCCTTGTACCTCTAACGGAACCCCTCTATAGAATTTACTAACCCGAACAAACCGCCCCTGTAAGACGCCCATTTTTCCTGGGCCTGTGTAAACCAGAATAAAACCAAAATAAAAAAACAAAAATAAAAAAAATAATGTCTAGTTACAGTCCATTTACAAAACCAATTTACAGGCTCAAATTTACAATACCACCAGACCCAAAATTAACCCACTACCCGAACAGACCAAAACTAATGCCCACAACCCAAATTACACCCGAGCCTAATTACCTAAACAGACCCTAAAACTAAACCCTAACCCAACTAACTAAGCCGGCCCAGTGACCCACATAGCTTGCAGAAGCAGGAAACCCTAGGTTTCCACTGCGCTGCAAGCGCCCATCTCCTCGTGCCCACACCAGTCTTCGGTCACACCGCCATCAACGCACGAACAGCTCCTCGCCACCGAGATCCTCGCTGTTTGTAACACCCCAAACCCAGTTAATACGCTACGACCGAATTTGGAACATTATAGGAAAGAAGATTTGGAAATGTTGGCAAAGTATCGAGAGATGAGAAAAACATTTTGTTTTAGTGACTCCATGTAAAAAGAAAACTATTTGAGATTTAGTTAACTTAAAGCTTGTTAAATTCCTGCTAAGGGTGACTAGATGATAGAAACTGATAGATCTATATATATATATATATATATATATATTACTTATAAAAAGAAATTGAATTTAGTAGATTTTGTACAATGACATTTGGAAAATAATGTTGGGGTATGCGATCTTCTGAAAATAGGTTTAGCAGTGTTGAGAAAATACCAATTAAATTGTTTACGACTTTTAAAACATTTGTTAATCTTTTTGGGAAACCTTTGTTTACGTTTTAAGAAAAATCCATTTTTCATATGATTCTACCCATGTATAAAATCAACATATGATGAAAACCCAAAAATAAAAATAAAGTTAAAGCGGCCTTATTACAACTTGAAATTCCAAAATAGAAATAAATTTTACATAAAGTTCGAATCTACTAAAGAAACTATAACGTATGGCCACCTCGAGTCTGTTCCGGCCCATAATCTGCCATCTACTGATTACCTGTAAAATTTAGCAAAGGGGTGAATCATCGAGACTCAATGTGTACATCCCCATGTAACGCAGATTGGGCCTTAGCCCACTCAATACAACACACGTTATATGTATGCTATGCAGCCCATCCCAGATCCGCTCTCCAACCAAAACACCCGTGGCATTATGCCATTGTGGTTCATAACCACCGTGGTCCTAGACCACTCGTGACCGTAGTCACTCGTGACAAAGTCACTATAATGTACTCGTAGGGCCAACCCACTGTGGTCATAGACCACCATGATGATCTCCGATAATTACGCATACGTGGGGCCAACCCACTGTGGTACTTGACCATCGAGATAAATCATTGATTAGAATATTTGTGGTTTCAACCACCGTGGTACTTAGACCACTGTGACAAAAGTCACTCGTAACAGTAGTCATTGATTCTCCCTCCTTTCATTCAATCCCGAGCTCATGCTCTTTACATATTGCACAATATGTATGCAACTAATATCAGGGTAAACGAGTCATACTCCATGCATGCATAACATCAAAATATACATATATATATTTTAACAAAAATATCAATATCGAGAACTTACCTGGCGTCTCCAACCTTACCCATAAGGGTATTTTTCCTATCACATCAGTTATTTCGGCTATTCGCCCTTTTTCAGTTAATAACATAATAGCAATAACAGTGAAGGCGTGTGAGTAATAGACATCTGATAACACGTAATACTGTGCTTTCTACGTCGACACTCTCGTTAGCAGGGACGACGGCTATCTATCTATCCCACGCAGACATCGGCTCTCTACCACAGCCCGGTAGAAAATCCTGAACCGTCGACACTGCACGTTTCTTAAACTTTTGAGCCGAAATTAAGGGTCCGCTCCCTACCTTGGATTGACTAGCGATTGGATCCATGAAGAGACTTGATCAGGAAAAAGGGTTAAGGCTTTGAAAGAAAGTAGAGAAAATAAGAACTCAAAACGACGCAGTCCCTTACCTTGATTGATAGAAGCCGAATGTTAGCAGACTTTGGTTTAAGAAACCGATTGAACTCCTAAACGAACCATGTTGAATCGATTCTTAAAGATAGAATAAAGGAAGTGACCTTTCGGCCAATAAAATCAATAAAGAATTCCCTTCCCACCCATTCGACCAATCCATTACTTACCAAAATCCTCTCGAAAGTAGGCCACATGAAGAAAAAGAGATGATGATGCACTCCTCTACAAACGGTTAGTGCCCAAAGAAGTACGTCAAGATTTCGGTTTAACCAAACCAAGAGAAAAGAAAGCAAGTGAGAAAGAACAGAGAAGAAGGCTCCTTACCAAGACAAAGGTTTGCCGAATGGAGGGTCTATATTCGGCTATCAGCCAAATCGATAAAAAGGTGCCTACTCCTGAAGCAAAAATGAAGATTCGACCTTCACATAAGAAGAAGTAAAGAAGGGAAAAGAAGATAAAACAAGGAATAGGGTTCGGCCACACAAGGCACCAATATGAGATGAGAACAAAAAAGGAAATGAGGGTTTCGGCCAAAGAAAGCAAAGAAAGTAGATGGGCAAAAAAAGATTAAAAGAGGGGTATTATGATCAAGATAAAGTTCGGCTATGGTGTTTTAAGAGAAGGCAAAGTAGGTGACAGGGTTTTGGCAAGAGATATGGCCTCAAAGGGTTTTCGGCTTGTGAAGAAAGTAGCAAAAAAAATGAACCAACAATGCGAAGGGTGGATGGTAATGGTAACCTCGGATATGAAGGAAAACAATGGAGTGAGAGTTTTGGTTTTTGGTTGCAAAAGAATTAAGTGCCAAAAGTGATGTGTGGTTCCGGTTTTGGTAAATGAGAAGAGAAAAAGAAATGTTCCAAAAGTGCAAAAAGAGAGTATGAGAGTGTTACAAGATGATATGCCCATATGAGGGATACGGCACACCCTTAAGACCACCTTACTCAACCGAAAAGTGTAAGAACTACCAAGGAAGGTTCGGCCCCTCACCTAGCCAAGCTGAACCGTGCACCCTCACAACTTCTTCCCAAATTCGGCCAACTTTCCTCCTCTCTCCAAATCCCACAACTTCCTCCACCTTTCACTCCCTACTCTACATTCAAATATTTTGACCAATTCAAACTCCCTAAATCCCTCATGGCCATGCATTCAAATTGTTTGACCAGTTCAACACCCATCCATGAAGAGCCCTTGCCGAAACCCACCTCCCAAGGCGCAAAAAGTAAAAGAAAATAAAGCTCCTCACTGTTGGTGACTCGACTTGAACCCCTTCTCCCTATAGCTTCCCTGTGACGCCACTTCCATGCACTCTAGGTGGCGTCAACTTGCCACTTTACCATCTCTTGTCTTGTGTCACAAAACACAATTAAATACACTTAAAGCCTACCTCTACTAGCTTTCCCCTAAAGTACCAAAAAAAAAATGAAATTTTTACCAAGGGTTCAACTTAACCCCGAGCCTTCTCGAGACCCCCAAACACATCAAAATAACCAGAAAACATGCCAAACACACAGCAACATACAATAATGCCAAGCCCCTAATTCCCGGATGTTACAATTCTACCCCCTTAATGAAATTTTGGCCTCGAAATTTACCTGGTCAAAAGAGGTGAGGGTATTGCCGCCGCATCACATCCTCTGGCTCCCACGTGGCTTCCTCTGAACCGTGATTTCACCACAGCACTATAACCAACGGGACCTTCTTTTTCCACAACACCTTACATCTCGGTCAAGGATCTGAACTGGTTCTTCCTCAAAAGACAAACCGGGTCTCACTTCGATTTCCTCCACCGGCACTATGTGAGATGGGTCTGAACGGTAGTGCCTTAACATCAAGACATGGAATACATCATGTATCTGCCTCAATTTGTGAGGTAACTTGAGTTGATATGCCACTGGTCCCACTCGTTTCAACACTTGATAAGGCCCGATGAACCTGGGACTCAACTTTCCCTTCCGACCAAACCTTAGAACTTTCTTCCATGGTGAAACCTTTAAGAAAACCTGATCACCTACTGCAAATTCTATATCCTTACGCTTCAGATTAGCATAGGATTTCTGCCTATCGGAAGCCTCCTTCAACCGAGTTTGGATCAACTTAACTTTCTCCTCTGTCTCAAAAACCAATTTCGGACCCAACATCTGACGTTCACCCAACTCTATCCAGCAAGTAGAGTACGACACCTCCGCCCATACAACGCTTCGTAGGGCGCCATCTGGATACTAGATTGGTAACTGTTGTTGTATGCGAATTCTGCCAAAGGTAGAAACTCCTCCCAACTACCCCTGAAGTCGATGACACAGCCCCTCAACATATCTTCCAAGATCTGAATTACCCTCTCAGACTGACCATCAGTCTATGGATGAAATGCTGTGCTGAAGTCTAGTCTTGTACCCAACGCTTGATGCAACGCCTTCCAGAACCTTGATGTAAACCTAGGGTCTCTGTCTGATATGTTAGACACAGGTACCCCATTCAACCTCACAATCTCTGCCACATACAACTTAGCCAGCTTCTGTAAAAAATAGTCGACACGAACAGGTATGAAATGGGCGGACTTCGTCAACCGATCAACAATTACCCACACTGAATCTTTCTTCGTAGGCGTAAGGGGTAGCCCACTTACAAAATCCATCGTTATCCTCTCCCACTTCCAGAGTGGAATCTTTACTGGCTGTAGTAACCCTGAAGGCAATTGGTGCTCCACTTTTACCTATTAACACGTCAAGCATCTACTCACAAATTCAGTTACCTCTTGCTTTAGACCCGGCCACCAAAACTGTTCTCGCAGATCCCGGTACATTTTACTTCCTTCCGGATGCATAGAGTATGGGCTACTACGCGCTTCCTGTAGGATCCTCTGTCTTAAATCGGAATCCTTCGACATACAAGTCCTTCCCCGAAAGCACAATATCCCATCACTGTTCACACTAAAATCCGTTATCCCATCACCTGCCACTAGCTGAAACTTCGAACTTAACGATTCATCAGACAACTGCTTCTCTTTAATCTGACTGACCCAAGAAGGCTTCACTTGCAATTTCGCTAGCACACTTCCATCATCATACAAACAGAGATGGGCGAACATTTCCCTCAAGTCCGATATCACCCTACGACTCAGCGCATCTGCCACCACGATAGCTTTACCTGGATGGTACTCAATTGAACAGTCATAGTCCTTCAACAATTCGATCCACCTCCACTGCCTTAAGTTCAACTCCTTCTGGGTAAGGAGATACTTCAGGCTCTTGTGGTCTGTATAAATAACGGACTTCTCCCCATACAGATAATGTCTCTAGATCTTTAAACTAAACACTACTGCAACCAATTTCAGATCATGCGTGGGATAATTCACTTCATGTGGTCTCAACTGCCGAGACGCATATGCTACCACCTTCCCTTCCTGCATCAACACACATCCCAACCCTGTGTGCGACGCATCGCAGTAGACAACAAATTCCTTCCCAGCCTCAGGCTGAATTAACACAGGAGCCTTAGTCAAGATCCTCTTCAGCTTCTCAAAACTTTCCTATTGCTTATCTGACCAGACAAACAGTACCCCATTTCCGTAACAGCTTGGTTAACGGTGCGGCTGTCAACGAGAATCCCTCAACAAACCTTCTGTAATACCCAGCCAGACCAAGGAAACTCTGAATTTCTGCCACCGACTTAGGCGGTTTCCACCCCAACACGGCCTCAATTTTTCGAGGATCCACCCTAATCCCCTCAGCAGACACAACATGGCCCAGAAAGGTGACTTCCCTTAGCTAGAACTTACACTTACTGAATTTGGCGTACAACTGTTTCTCCCTCAGAATTTGTAGAACCACCCGAAGATGCGAATCATGCTCCTCTTTCGATCTTGAACATACCAAAATATCGTCTATGAATACCACGATGAACTGGTCCAGATAGGGTTGGAATACCCAGTTAATCATGTCCATAAACGCTGCTGGTGCATTGGTCAAACCAAACGGTATCACCAAGAACTCGTAGTGACCATAACGAGTTCGGAAAGCTGTCTTATGGATATCTGCCTCCTTGACCTTAAGCTGGTGATAACCCGACCTCAATTTTATCTTTGAAAAGACCGATGCGCCTCGCAACTAGTCGAACAGATCGTCTATCCTAGGCAGCGGGTACTTGTTCTTAATCGTCAACTTGTTTAACTGCCTATAGTCAATGCACATCCGTATTGACCCGTCCTTCTTCTTAATAAACAACACTGGTGCTCCCCAAGGTGACACACTTGGTCGGATAAAACCCCGGTCCAACAGTTCCTGAATTTGGGCTTTTAATTCCACCAACTCCTTCGGCACTATTCTATATGGTGCAATAGACACTGGCACTGTCCCGGGAAGAAGATCAATACCAAATTCCACCTCGCGATCCGGAGGTATCCCTGGAAGCTCATCTGGAAAAACGTCGGGAAATTCCTTCACCATTTTGACATCCCCTACAGCCAACTCCTTGGTCTCCAGAGCACAAACATAAGTTAAGAAAGCCTCGCACCCTTTTCTCAAGTGGACACTACACTAGACAAGTAGTTCCTCTTTCACCTATCACCATCACCTCATTATCCTCAGGAGTCCTTAACACAATGCGCTTAGCAGCACAATCCACGTTTGCTCGATATTTCACTAGCCAGTCCATACCTAAGATTAAATCGAACTCTCCGAACGGCAGTTCCATCAGATCAGCCGGGAAAACCATCCCCTGTACTTCTAGAGGCACATCCCTAAAGAGTTTGTTCACCACTACAGATTGTCCTAAAAGGCTAAGTACAATCATCTCCTTAGAAGTAATCTCAGAGTCTATGTTCAGAGTTCCCAACACAGTACTAGCAACATATGAGCGTGTTGACCCAATATCAATTAGTGCAGTAAAGGTAATCCATAAATAAGGAACGTACCGATTATGACGTCCGGTGCATTGCCCTCCTCTCGGCGTCTAGCTGCATAGACTAACCCAGGTTGCCTTGCATCTTTGTTCCCAGCACCTCTGCCCGATGCTCCACGTCCACGACCAAAATCACTACCCTCTCTGGCCGGACCACGGCCTCTCTGTGGCTACTGACCACCTTTGCCAGGTTGCACACAATTCTGACCTGCCGGTCGCATTCTGTTTGGCTCTTGCGGGCAGTCTTTCACCTGATGATCCATTGACCCACATCTGAAGCATCCATTACTTCTTGCCCAGCATTCCCCAAAATGGAACTTCCTACATGTAGCATATTTCGGTGGCCGACCAGTAGCAACAGGTCTCACAGCTCGACCCCGCCCATCCAACCTAGGCCTCTTTTGAAAGTTCCCCATAGATCTTGATGGCCTAAAACTTCTTTTATTTCTACCCTTGTCCCTACCCTGATTCTATCTTTCCGAACGCTTTGCCTCCTCGGCTATCTTAGCCTTCTCAACCAGAACAGCAAATTCCCTTTCTCGTTGCGGAGCTATTAGTACTCGCAACTCATCCCTCAGGCCATCCTCAAATCGAACACAATGCTCATGATCTGCTGACACAATACTACGAGCATACCGACTTAGGCGCAAGAATTCCGCCTCATACTCGTCCACTGACTTACTCCCCTAAACCAAGTTTAGGAATGCCTTACGCTGAGCGTTTACATAGCTTGACCCAATGTATTTCCTCTAGAACGTAGATTTAAAGAAATCCTAGGTAATGCGGTCTGCTGCTATACCATCCCTAACCGTGAGCCACCATTGGTAAGCCTTGTCTCGGAGAAGAGACACAACTCCTTTCAGTTTTTCACCTGCAGTACAATCAAGGTCATCCATAATTCGTTCCACTGCCTCTAGCCAGTACTCGGCTACATTAGGAGCCACACCAAAGATGCCCCTAAACATTTCAGCCCCATTAGCCCTAAGTCGCTTAGGCACAAATTTCCGAGCCACTGATCCCGTGCTCGCTCCAACCACTCTCTCTAGAACGCGTAACATAGCCTGAGACGCAGCATCGTCTCCACCAGTTTGATTTTGAAATTCCACTTCTGCAACTGGCGATGCTGGTACTTCACCTTCCGGCCCATGCTCAGATTCCGAAGGCTCAACCACAGCATCTCGGCCTCTTCCACGGCCTCGCACCCCGCGTCCACGTCCTCTAGTACTCATTATTACTAACGCGATTTAATCTGATTAAGAGTTTTATGAATCAGTGTTTTCTTCCACTATTTATTCCAAAGTAGTTTTATGAAGATTGCTATATGAGTAATTCTCGCCCTATTCATACAAACCTAAAGTTTCAGTCCCTAGAGTTACATTTCTCAGTACAAGTAGTCATAGCACATCACACATAGTTCATATAAAACAACCAATAATCAGAGAACTTACCGTGCGGATTTGGGTGCCGGAGACTCGGGTGCCATGCTTCCAAAAGACATATATATTTATAAATAATTTTCCAGCCATCTTTTTAAAACATTTTAAACCCCCATACCCACGGCCAAGTTTTTGAAACCTGGCTCTGATACCACAATTGTAACACCCCAAACCCGGTCAATACACTACGACCGAATTTGGAACATTACAGGAAAAACGATTTGGAAATGTTGGCAAAGTATCGAGAGATGAGAAAAACATTTTGTTTTAGTGACTCTATGTAAAAGAAAACTATTTGAGATTTAGTTAACTTAAAGCTTGTTAAATTCTTGATAAGGGTGACTAGATGATAAAAACTGATAGATCTATATATATATATATATATATATATATTACTTTTAAAAAGAAATCGAATTTAGTAGATTTTGTACAATGACATTTGGAAAATAATGTTGGGGTATGCGATCTTCTGAAAATAGGTTTAGCAGTGTTGAGAAAATACCAAGTTAAATTGTTTACGACTTTTAAAACATTTGTTAATTTTTTTGGGAAACCTTTGTTTACGTTTTAAGAAAAATCCATTTTTCTTATGATTCTACCCATGTATAAAATCAACATATGATGAAAACCCAAAAATAAAAATAATGTTAAAGCGGCCTTATTACAACTTGAAATCCCAAAATAGAAATAAATTTTAAATAAAGTTTGAATCTACTGAAGAAATTGTAACGCATGGCCACCTCGAGACTGTTCCAGCCCATAATCCGCCATCTACTGATTACCTGCAAAATTTAGTAAAGGGGTGAGTCATCGAGACTCAATGTGTACATCCCCATGTAACGCAGATTGGGCCTTTGCCCACTCAATACAACACACATTATATGTATGCAATGCAGCCCATCCCAGATCTGCTCTCCAACCAAAACACCCGTGGCATTATGCCACTGGGGTTCATAACCACCGTGGTCCTAGACCACTCGTGACCGTAGTCACTCGTGACAAAGTCACTATAATGTACTCGTAGGGCCAACCCACTGTGGTCATAGACCACCGTGATGATCTCTGATAATTATGCATACGTGGGGCCAACCCACCGTGGTACTTGACCACCGAGATAAGCCACTGATTAGAATATTCGTGGTTTCAACCACCGTGGTACTTAGACCACTTGTAACAGAAGTCACTTGTGACAGTAGTCATTGATTCTCCCTCCTTTCATTCAATCCCGAGCTCATGCTCTTTACATCATGCACAATATGTATGCAACCAATATCAGGGTAAAACGAGTCATTCTCCATGCATGCATAACATCAATATATACATATATATATATATATATTAACAAAAATATCACTATCGAGAACTTACCTGGCGTCTCCAACCTTACCCATAAGGGTATTTTGCCTATCACATCAGTTATTTCGGCTTTTCGCCCTTTTTTCGTTAATAACATAATAGCAATAAAAGTGAAGGCGTGTGAGTAATACACACCTGATAACACGTAATACTATGCTTTCTACATCGACACTCTCGTTAGCAGGGACGACGGCTATCTGTCTATCCCACGCAGACGTCGGCTCTCTACCACAGCCTGGCAAAAAATCCTGAACCGTCGACACAGCACGTTTCTTAAACTTTGTAGCCGAAACTAAGGGTTCGCTCCCTACCTTGGATTGACTAGCAGTTGGATCCATGAAGAGACTTGATCAAGAAAAAGGGTTAAGGCTTTGAAAGAAAGCAGAGAAAATAAGAACTCAAAACGAAGTAGTCCCTTACCTTGATTGATAGAAGCCGAATGTTAGCAGACTTTGGTTTAAGAACCCGATTGAACTCCTAAACGAACCATGTTGAACCGATTCTTAGAGATAGAATAAAAGAAGTGACCTTTCGGCCAATCAAATCAATAAAGAATTCCCTTACCACCCATTCGACCAATCCATTACTTACCAAAATCTTCTCGAAAGTAGGCCACACGAAAAAGAAGAGATGATGATGCACTCCTCTACAAACGGTTAGTGCCCAAAAAAGTACGTCAAGATTTCATTTTAACCAAACCAAGAGAAAAGAAAGCAAGACAAAGGTTTGTCGAATGGAGGGTCTATATTTAGCTATCAACCAAATCGACAAAAAGGTGCCTACTCCGGAAGCAAAAATGAAGATTCGGCCTTCACAAAAGAAGAAGTAAAGGAGGGAAAAGAATATAGAACAAGGAATAGGGTTCGGCCACACAAGGCTCCAGTATGAGATGAGAACAAAAAGGGAAAGGAGGGTTTCGGCCAAAGAAAGCAAAGAAAGTAGATGGGAAAAAAAAAGATGAGAAGAGGGGTATTATGATCAAGATAAAGTTCGGCTATGGTGTTTTAAGAGAAGGCAAAGTAGGTGACAGAGTTTCGGCAAGAGAGATGGCCTCAAAGGGTTTTCAGCTTGTGAAGAAAGTAGCAAAGAAAATGAACCAACAATGCTAAGGGTGGATGGTAATGGTAACCTCGGCTATGAAGGAAAACAATGGAGTGAGAGTTCCGGTTTTTGGTTGCAAAAGAATTAAGTGCCAAATTTGATGTGTGGTTCTGGTTTTGGTAAATGAGAAGAGAATAAGAAATGTTCCAAAAGTGCAAAAAGAGAGTATGAGAGTGTTACAAGATGATATACCCATATGAGGGATATGGCACACCCTTAAGACCACCTTACTCAACCGAAAAGTCTAAGAACTACCAAGGAAGGTTCGGCCCCTCACTTAGCCAAGCTAAACTGTGCACCCTCACAACTTCTTCCCAAATTCGGCCAACTCTCCTCCTCTCTCCGAATCCCACAACTTCATCCACCTTTCACTCCTCACTCCACATTCAAATATTTTGACCAGTTCAAACTCCCCAAATCCTTCATGGCCATGCATTCAAATTGTTTGTCCAGTTCAACACCCATCCATGAAGAGCCCTTGCCGAAACCACCTCCCAAGGCGCAAAAAGTAAAAGAAAATAAAGCTCCTCACTGCTGGTGGCGCGACTCGAAATCCTTCTCCCTGTAGCTTCCCTGTGACGCCACTTCCATGCACTCTAGGTGGCGTCACCTTGCCACATTACCACCTCTTGTCTTGTGTCACAAAACACAATTGAATACACTTAAAGCCTGCCTCTACTATCTTTCCCCTAAAGTACCAAAAAAAGTGAAATTTTTACCAAGGCTTCAGCTTAACCCCGAGCCTTCTCGAGACCCCCAAACACATCAAAATAACCACAAAACATGTCAAACACACAGCAACATACAATAATGCCAAGCCCCTAATTCCCAGATGTTACACTATTGACCTGCACGAAAAAGGAAAGAACACAAAATAATGACAGCAAAACACAGCAAAACATGTCAAAATATTTTTATTTCCTTTTTATTTTTATTTTTTCAGGTTATAAAAACCCTAAAGATCTGTAAAAGCGAGGAGAGATATATACACATAGACAGAATAGAGGCATATTTACAGAGAATAAAAAATATATGAAATAAAAGCAAAATAAAATCTTCGAAAAACCAAAGGTGATTCTCAGTGATATTTTCATTTTTATTTTTTTTTTTGTTTCATTCTATTCGAATAGGCATAAGGAAGAAAGGTTTACCTTTTTGATTCGCGTTTAAAAAGGAAGCTGCTGGCCTCCGGCCGCCATATATAGTGGCGCGTGCGGAGGCGCGTGCAGCGATGAACGGTGGCATATCGGACCGGAGTCCTGGCCGAAGGCCAAAGGGCCGAGAGAAATTTTTAAGAACTCGGTTGGTTTTCTTTAAAACAAGGTGTAAATGATTTTTTTTCTCTGAAATTTGACTTATATAGCAGTATAAAATGACGCCGTTTATGCTTAAGCCAATAAGCATCAAAACAACGTCGTTTTAAGGAAGGATCCGCGCGTTGAACCGAAAACCCGGGGAGAATCCGCGTGTTTTTGTTAAAAGAGCTAATTGCCTCTTTGGTCCTTCCGCTATTTTGTTATTCTTAATTTAGTCCAATTTGAAATTTTATTTTTATTAAATTAGCCCTAAAATTTGTACTTTCTTTCAATTTGATCTTCGGGCTACTTAAAGGCTAATATCAGAACGACGTCGTTTTTGAAAGAAGGCATAATTGCCCAATAAGTCCCTATGGTTTAACGCACGTTTTGATTTAGTCCTATTATATCTATTTTTATTGCTATTTAACCCCTGTTTCTTTGTTTATTTTTTTAATCTTTTTATTTTATTTTATTATTTTAACATTGTATTAAATTATTTTATCATATTAAATATTCTATATTATTTACTTTATTATTTATATATTAATTTATTAATAGTATAAACTTCATATATATATTTTTATATGTATTATCCTTATATATATTAAATTATTATTTATTATTTTATTTGGTTTAATATTATTTTTATTACATATTATGATTATTATATTATACATTTTTAATTTGTATGTTATATAGTATATATTATATCATATATTATCTTTAAAATTTTATTTTATCTATTTATATTATATAACATATTTTATTTATATTGTTTATTACCTATGTAACTTTTATGATTAGAGTATTATATATATGTTTTTATTTAAAATTATTATATACTACTTACTAATTATTTTTATTATATATAATTATTTATATATGTATTAAATTATTAAATTATGTATTTATTATAAATATTCCTTTTTTATATTTTTTAATTTTTTTATTTATTTAAAATATTTTTTTGTCATAATATTCATTCAATGTTTAAATATATCATTCCCTTTTTGTTTGATTTTATTATTTCATAAAGATCTTAATTATCACTACTTATTTTATCCCATGTTTATTTATTTATGTTCTTTCAATTGTTTATTATTGCTTAACATAGTTCTTTATAACTTATTCATGTTATATTATTCTTTTACTATTTATTGTTAGTATAATTTGTAGTTCTGTTGAATTGCCATTAAGTAAGTATGTCATAATATTTTACTCAAATCATTGTTTTATAAAAACATTTTTTGAATTGACACATGTAACACCCCAAACCAGGTCTATGTGTTTAGACGAAGTTTGGTTTGTCACACCAATCAAATATTCATTTATTCTCGAGTGGTTAATGTAAAGTAGTGCTACAAAACCATTGAAAATAGAATTTAATAAAATTTTAGTACGAGGATTTGAAATTGATGTTTCAAGAAAATACTTGTTTAAAACTTATCAATTAGAAAAATATTTATCAAAACTTTAAAGTCATTGTAAAAGAATTTGGAAGAAATTTTAAAGAAAATAATTTAATTGTTCAAAATGTTATAAAACCATATTTTTAAGAAAACCATATAAATTTATCATAAGCCCATAATAAGAGTCTTAAAACAAAATTTAAATCCATCCACACAATAAAATCCATAAAAACATAATTAGAGGCCTTATTACATCAAACCCATAATAGTAATTAAAATAATAACTTAAATAAAGTTCATAGTTTATAAAACCCAAGTTCGTAGTATGGCCTCCACCAAGTCATCTCCAGCCCAAGTCCACATCAATTACCATTACCTGAAAGGTTAATAAAATTGGGTGAGTTACAAGGAACTCAGTGTGCAACTCACTTACCACCACTATTGGGCCAGATCATCAAGATATCAAATTGGGCTTGAGCCCATTTGCAGAATTCAACAATATAACATAAAGCAAAATAAAATAAAATGCATGTAAAATGAATTTCCCAACCAAGCCTAGTATCCATCCGCTACACACCCCCGTACCAACCAACACACCTGTGGGGATCAAGTCAACCCACCCCGCCAAACACACCAATCATAGGCATTAAGCCTTTAAATAATATTGTAGTGCACTACCAAACTAGATTGTGACATTGTCACCGAACTAGAGGCATTTAGCCAAATTTGTGGCAGAGCCACTGAACTAGAGGCATTAAGCCGAAATTTGTGGCAGAGCCACCGAACTAGATTTTTGGCAACAGGCCATTCTTCTCTTCATCAAATACCCCGCCCCATGCAATCATGCATGTATAATATAATATAGCCATATAACAATTTATCAAATAATCCATAACATCAATTGGGTCTATAATTAAACATTTCATTTGGGCCCATAAAACAATTTAGTATTTTGCCCATTTAGCAGTTTAGCGGACTTTGGCCCATATATCGAACTAGAATATTTTTGGCCCATTTATCGAACTAGAATATTTTTGGCCCATTTATCGAACTAGAATATTTTTTGCCCATTTAACAATCTAGCAAGTTTTTCAGCCCAATATGTCAATCTAGCAATTTTTCGTATTTTTCTCGGTTTTAACCATTTTCATGTATTTTCACAAAAGTATCAATTACTACATAATTTCCGAATTTACCATTTTCACGATTTTATCACAGTACTTATGATTAGGTATCTAACCCGAAAATGAGTGTGAAGTTACACACCTGGTTATTGTGAGAACTAGACTTTCCCGCTCGTCAACGCCTATACGTATCACGATAATTAGAACATTATAATCTAATAATAAAACCGATCTAAACATAACGATCTAAAATTTTACCCTCGGATTTTCGAAATACTTCTACTTGCGGTTTCTCCCCGATTGATGGTTCGTTAACCGAATCAAATCCACGAACAAATAATGGTTCAGGAGTACGAACGACTTCGAACAGTTGATTCTCCTCGGATGAACGTCCGCAACCCGGTGGAAAATCCCGGATTCCCGAAATAACCCTTTGTTTATACTTAGGGGGATTAACGGTACCACCCTTCTTCCGAACACTATACACGGCCCGTTTCTTCCCTATCTTGATTGTCTTCAATGACAAAGATCGTTAACACGTCCTAATAATATATATATATAGATTATGACTAAAGGTTTTAAGAACGAGATTTCCTTACCACAAATATTCTTGTTCCACAAGGAGAATCGATCCAAGCGTTCTATGTCACTCACGACCACTTGATTTCCGATCTTCCGTTATCGCACTAAAGTATAACATAAATAAACGTTAATAGAAAGAACGTTTATTTTGATCTAAGAAAGCCTTCATACCACCATCAATATTCGGCCATGACTACTTCTAACTAAACGAAACTTAAAAAGAATTCTTACCCTTTTGTCCACGGTTGAAAAGAAAGGATTGAAAATGATGTCTCTAAGTGATGGAGGATTCGGCTATGTTAACCAAAGAAAAGAGAAAATGATTAGGCTATGGCTCACTAACATTCGGCCATGGAGAAAAACAATGGAGAAAAGGATGAGCGAAAAGAAATAAAATATGAGAGAAGAGATGATAATGAAGATTCGGTTTTCAAAGAGAAGAAAAGAGAAAGAAAAAGATGTATTGGAGAGCAAGGTACATTCGGCAATGGAGAAAGAAAACAAAAAGAGAGATATGGTCTTTTTGGTACTAACAATTTCGGCACTAAGAAGGGGCACAAGAGAATATTCAAAAGATGAACAAAAAAATGATCAAATGGTCAAAAGAATTAGGCTTTACCAAATGCACAAATTCGGCCAAGGGAGAAAAGTTGAGAAAGGATTGCAAAACTTTGCACATATGCTAAGAATGACCAAAAAGAGACTTCAAATCCTAGCCAAACCAACACCAAAAATTCGGCTCCCCCCCAGACCATATTGTCGTCCAAAAGCATGGTCAAATGGCCATGATTTTGTTTCCAAAACATTTTCCTTGATACTTGCCCTATGTCTCCATATCTTTCCAAATTTTCTTGATTCCCTACCATAAGTTAGAAATTTCGTTATTCCTTAATCTACTAACCAAAAATAACAAGGTCAACACTTACCATATATGTACTTGGCCGACACTTGCTATACATGTGCAGAAAAATTAAAAATAAAATTCATCTAGATGCTAAACAAGGGATTCGAACCTTCCCCCCTCATGCTACAACTCATGCGCCAACACCACTTTACCATGTACTCATCTTATGCTACACTTTGACACTTTAATTAACTTATGTGTCAATGCCACTTGCTCCACTTCATTAAATTCTCAAACTAAAAATTATTCCTTACCCAAATTATGCTATACTCTTCTTCAAGACTATATTAAACACGAAAATAAAAGTAAGAAAATTTTCCTTCATAATCTAAACACCAAATCATGCAATATATCAATACTCGGATTTTTAGGGTGTTACAACTCTACCCTCCTTAAAGAAAATTTCGTCATCGAAATTTACCTGGTTGAAAAAGATGAGGGTATTGTTGCCGAATTGCATCCTCAGGCTCCCACGTAGCTTCCTCCTCTCCGTGGTTACGCCATAGAACTTTGACCAACGGCACGGTTTTCTTTCTTAGCACCTTAACATCTCGATCTAAGATTTCCACTGGTTCTTCCTCAAAAGACAAGTCTGAATTCAACTCTACTTCTTCTACCGGTACTATGTGCGAAGGATCCGACCTATAGTGCCTCAGCATGGAAACATGAAAAACATTATGAATTTGGCTCAATTCCGGAGGTAATTCGATCTGATAGGCCACTGGACCAACTCGCTTCACCACACGATATGGTCCAATATATCTAGGACTCAACTTGCCCTTCTTCCCAAACTTGAAAATCTTCTTCCAAGGTGAGACCTTCAAGAAAACTTGATCCCCCACAGCATACTCGATATCCTTACGCTTCAGATCTGCATACGACTTTGTCTATCCGAAGCTTCCTTTAACAGTGCTCGAATAGCCTTTATTTTCTCTTCCGTTTCAGAAATCATCTCAGGACCTAACATCTGCCGATCGCCCAACTCAGTCCAACAAATAGGAGAACGACACCTTCGACCATATAATGCCTCGTAGGGTGCCATCTGAATGCTAGACTGATAGCTATTGTTATACGCAAATTCTGCTAGCGGTAGAAAATCTTCCCAACTACCTTTGAAGTCAACTACACATCCCCTTAACATGTCTTCCAGAATCTGAATCACTCTCTCCGACTGACCATCTGACTGAGGATGAAAAGCCGTACTGAGGTTTAGCTTTGTACCTAGAGCTTCATGCAAAACTTTCCAAAACCGTGTTGTAAACCTAGGATCCCTATCCGATATAATAGATACGGGTACCCCATACAACCTCACAATTTCAGATACATACAGCTTCGCCAACTTCAGTAACGAGTAATCCGTACGAACGGGTAGGAAATGAGCAGTCTTCGTCAAACGATCCACGATTACCCAAACAGAATTTTTCTTAGTAGGTGTTAAAGGTAACCCACTAACAAAATCCATTGTTATCCGCTCCCATTTCCACAGAGGAATCTTAATCGGCTGTAATAAACCTGACGGCAATTGATGCTCCGCCTTCACTTGCTGACAAGTTAAACATTTTCCCACAAACTCTGAAATCTCATGCTTCAACCCAAGCCACCAATACTATTCACGAAGATCCCGATACATCTTATTTCCTCCGAGATGCATAGCATAAGGGCTACTATGCGCCTCCCTCAAAATCATTTGCCTCAGATCTGGGTCCTTAGGCATACAAACTCTTCCACGGAAACACAACACACCTTCTGTGTTAATACCAAAATCCTCTATTCCTCCATTTTCAACTTGTTGAAGTAAAGGTCCCAACTTCTCATCTAATATTTGCTTTTCCTTGATTTGTTCTAACCACAAAGGCTTCACCTGAAGTTCCGCTATCAGACTACCATCCTCATACAAACTCAAATAGGCAAACATAGCTCTCAAATCAGATACCACCTTACGACTTAACGCGTCTGCTACCACATTAGCCTTTCCCGGATGATACTCGATTGAGAAATCATAGTCCTTTAACAACTCCACCCATCTTCGCTGTCTCAAGTTTAATTCCTTCTGAGTAAGAAGATACTTAAGACTCTTGTGATCCGTATAGATGATAGACTTTTCACCATAAAGGTAATGCCTCCAAATCTTTAAAGCAAACACCACTGCTGCTAACTCCAAGTCATGAGTAGGGTAGTTCACTTCATGCGGTCTCAGCTGACGAGAAGCATAAGCTACCACTTTCCCACTTTGCATCAATACGTAACCTAATTCCGTATGTGACGCATCACAATAAACTGTAAACTCCTTTCCAGACTCAGGCTGAATCAATACCGGCGCTTCCGTCAAAATCTTCTTCAATTTCTCGAAACTTTCTTGCTGTTTATCAGTCCATATATACGGTACTCCCTTTTGCAAAAGCTTAGTTAGGGGTGCAGCAATCAACGAAAACCCCTCAACAAAGCGTCTATAGTAACCAGCCAAACCCAAGAAACTCCGAATCTCAGCTACTGACTTCGGTGGTTTCCAATCCAATACAGCCTCAATCTTCCGAGGATCCACTCTTATTCCTTCGGCTGATACCACATGACCCAAGAAAGTCACTTCTCTTAACCAAAATTCACATTTACTGAATTTGGCATACAGTTGATTATCTCGAAGCAACTGCAATACAATTCGCAAATGCGAGTCATGCTCTTCTTCATTCCTTGAATATACCAGAATTTCATCTATGAATACTACCACAAACCGGTCTAAGAATGGTTGAAAGACCCGGTTCATCATATCCATAAATGCAGCTGGTGCATTGGTCAACCCAAACGGCATCACCAAAAACTCATAGTGTCCGTAACCGGTTCAGAATGCCGTCTTGTGAATATCCGCTTCTTTCACCTTAAGCTGGTGATAACCCGACCTTAAATCAATTTTGGAGAAAATAGAAGCTCCCTTCAATTGATCAAACAGGTCATCAATTCTCGGCAGAGGGTACTTATTCTTGATCGTCAGCTTATTCAATTGTCTGTAATCGATACACATACGCATTGACCCATCCTTCTTCTTAACAAACAAAACCGGTGCTCCCCATGAAGACACACTCGGTCGAATAAAACCCCGATCTAGCAATTCTTGAATTTGAGCTTTAAGTTCTGACAACTCCTTCGGTGCCATTCTATAAGGAGCAATGGACACTGGAGCAGTTCCGGGCAAAAGCTCAATACCAAATTCCACTTCCCGATCTGGAGGTACACCTGGAATTTCTTCGGGAAATACATCCAAAAATTCCTTCACCGTTCTCACATCTTCCACTGATAACTCTTTGGCATCTAGAGCACTAATAAATGCCAAAAATGCTCCATACCCTTTTCGCACCAACTTTTCCGCCTTTAACGCAGAAATCACGTTTGCCAAGTAATTCCTCCGCTCGCCTATCATAACTATCTCCTTGTCCTCCACGGTTCTTATTGTCATCCGCTTTTTAGCACAATCTAATTGTGCCCGGTGCTTAACCAACCAATCCATGCCCAGAATGATATCGAATTCGCCAAAAGGCAATTCCATCAAATTCGCCAGGAATATTTCTCCTTGAATTTCTAAGGGCACGTCTCTAAACAGCTTATTTACCAACACCGATTGTCCCGAAGGACTAATTACCTTCATCTCCCTATTGGAAATTTCAGATTCTAAATTCAAGTTGCCAGATATGGTGCTAGCAACATATGAGTGGGTAGAACCAATATCTATCAAGGCAATAACAGGTACATCAGAGATGAAAAACGTACCAGTTATCACATCAGGTGCATTGCCATCCTCGCGGCGTCTGACTGCATATACCAATCCTGGCTGTCTTGCATCCGTATTGCCTCTAGGACCATTGCCTCGACCCGCTGCACCTTGACCACGTCCAGCCCCATTACCACCACGACTCGGTCCACGACCTCTCGGTGGTTGTTGAGCTCCTCTTGCCGGTGGTGCATCAATATTACAAACTTCTTGAGTTGTATCCATACGTCGAGGGCAACTCCTATATTGATGATCCGTTGAACCACATTTATAGCAAGCACCCGTTTTCTCCAGCATTCTCCAGAATGCCTTTTTCCACATTCAGCACAGTCTCGACTCTGATTAACAGCTACAGGTGTTCTACCTTGAGCTGGCTCCTCATTCCGAGGCCTTTTCGTAAACCTTTTTGAAGAACCCGAATACTTTATATCTCTCTTGCTTCGAACTTGCTCCCGATTCTGACGTTCCGAGTTCTTAGCCTCTTCGGCTATCTTGGCCTTCTCCACAAGCGTGGCAAAAGTTCTAACTTGTTGTGGGGCTATCAGAACCCGCAATTCATCTTTCAAACCATCCTCAAAGCGTACACAACGCTCATGATCTGTTGCTACTATAGTTCGAGCATAGCGACTCAAACGTAAGAATTCAGCCTCATATGCTGCCACCGTCTTATTTCCTTGAACTAGGTTCAAGAATTCCTTCCTTCGGGCATCCACATAACTTGTTCCCACATATTTCCCTTGAAAGGAAGCTTTGAAGAATTCCCAATTAACTAATGCAGCATCAGTGCCTTCCCGGACAGTAAGCCACCATTGGTATGCTTCGTCCCTTAACAAAGATACCGCCCCTCTTAGCTTTTGTTCCACAGTGCACTCAAGATCGTCCATAATTCGCTCCACTGCCTCAAGCCAATATTCCGCGACATTGGGAGCTACACCAGAGACACCTCTGAAAACCTCAGCACCACTTGATTTCAATCGTTCCGATATTGACCCACGAGCTGTTGGCCCAGTTCTAGCTCCAGCGACCCTTTCAAGGACTCGCAGCATTGCTCGTGTCACAGCATTATCTTCTTCCATATGATCATGTGATCCCGTCTCACTCTCAAGTGACGCAGGTGCATCCATTTCCGGCATATGACCTGGCGCTTCAATTGCGCCCCTAACACCTCGTCCTCTACCACGGCCACGTCTACTGCGTCCACGACCACGTCCTCTCGTGCTCATAACGACTAATTCGATTTAATCTGATTAAGAGTTTTATGAATCAGATTACTATTTCAGTTGTTTATTAACGATATTTTATGATATGAAAGAGATAGAGTTGTTTTCGCAACCATATCCTATTGTCTCAATCTCTACGGTTTTCAACACCTAAAACTAGAAGTTCTAGAGTGTCTTTATGATCATATCACAATATAAACAATCGATATACAGATACTTACTTGACTTGGCGCGGGATGCTCATGGTGCCATACTACCTTTAAATCAAAAATCTAGAAATTTTGAATTGTTTTTCAAACAAATATCATTATTGAACCGAAACCACAGCCGAGTTTTGAAACTGGGCTCTGATACCATTAAATGTAACACCCCAAACCAGGTCTATGTGTTTAGACGAAGTTTGGTTTGTCACACCAATCAAATATTCATTTATTCTCGAGTGGTTAATGTAAAGTAGTGCTACAAAACCATTGAAAATAGAATTTAATAAAATTTTAGTACGAGGATTTGAAATTGATGTTTCAAGAAAATACTTGTTTAAAACTTATCAATTAGAAAAATATTTATCAAAACTTTAAAGTCATTGTAAAAGAATTTGGAAGAAATTTTAAAGAAAATAATTTAATTGTTCAAAATGTTATAAAACCATATTTTTAAGAAAACCATATAAATTTATCATAAGCCCATAATAAGAGTCTTAAAACAAAATTTAAATCCATCCACACAATAAAATCCATAAAAACATAATTAGAGGCCTTATTACATCAAACCCATAATAGTAATTAAAATAATAACTTAAATAAAGTTCATAGTTTATAAAACCCAAGTTCGTAGTATGGCCTCCACCAAGTCATCTCTGGCCCAAGTCCACATCAATTTCCATTACCTGAAAGGCTAATAAAATTGGGTGAGTTACAAGGAACTCAGTGTGCAACTCACTTACCACCATTATTGGGCCAGATCATCAAGATATCAAATTGGGCTTGAGCCCATTTGCAGAATTCAACAATATAACATAAAGTAAAATAAAATAAAATGCATGTAAAATGAATTTCCCAACCAAGCCTAGTATCCATCCGCTACACACCCCCGTACCAACCAACACACCTGTGGGGATCAAGTCAACCCACCCCGCCAAACACACCAATCATAGGCATTAAGCCTTTAAATAATATTGTAGTGCACTACCGAACTAGATTGTGACATTGTCACCGAACTAGAGGCATTTAGCCAAATTTGTGGCAGAGCCACCGAACTAGAGGCATTAAGCCGAAATTTGTGGCAGAGCCACTGAACTAGATTTTTGGCAACAGGCCATTCTTCTCTTCATCAAATACCCCGCCCCATGCAATCATGCATGTATAATATAATATAGCCATATAACAATTTATCAAATAATCCATACATCAATTGGGTCTATAATTAAACATTTCATTTGGGCCCATAAAGCAATTTAGTATTTTGCCCATTTAGCAGTTTAGCGGACTTTGGCCCATATATCGAACTAGAATATTTTTGGCCCATTTATCGAACTAGAATATTTTTGGCCCATTTATCGAACTAGAATATTTTTTGCCCATTTAACAATCTAGCAAGTTTTTCAGCCCAATATGTCAATCTAGCAATTTTTCGTATTTTTCTCGGTTTTAACCATTTTCATGTATTTTCACAAAAGTATCAATTACTACATAATTTCTGAATTTACCATTTTAACGATTTTATCACAGTACTTATGATTAGGTATCTAACCCGAAAATGAGTATGAAGTTACACACCTAGTTATTGTGAGAACTAGACTTTCCCGCTCGTCAACACCTATATGTATCACGATAATTAGAACATTATAATCTAATAATAAAACCGATCTAAACATAACGATCTAAAATTTTACCCTCGGATTTTCGAAATACTTCTACTTGCGGTTTCTCCCCGATTGATGGTTCGTTAACCGAATCAAATCCACGAACAAATAAAGGTTCAGGAGTACGAACGACTTCGAACAGTTGATTCTCCTCGGATGAACGTCCACAACCCGGTGGAAAATCCCGGATTCCCGAAATAACCCTTTGTTTATACTTAGGGGGATTAACGGTACCACCCTTCTTCCGAACACTATACACGGCCCGTTTCTTCCCTATCTTGATTGTCTTCAATGACAAAGATCGTTAGCACGTCCTAATAATATATATATAGATTATGACTAAAGGTTTTAAGAACGAGATTTCCTTACCACAAATATTCTTGTTCCACAAGGAGAATCGATCCAAGCGTTCTATGTCACTCACGACCACTTGATTTCCGATCTTCCGTTATCACACTAAAGTATAACATAAATAAACGTTAATAGAATGAACGTTTATTTCGATCTAAGAAAGCCTTCATACCACCATCAATATTCGGCCATGACTACTTCTAACTAAACGAAACTTAAAAAGAATCCTTACCCTTTTGTCCACGGTTGAAAAGAAAGGATTGAAAATGATGTCTCTAAGTGATGGAGGATTCGGCTATGATAACCAAAGAAAAGAGAAAATGATTCGGCTATGGCTCACTAACATTCGGCCATGGAGAAAAACAATAGAGAAAAGGATGAGTGAAAAGAAATAAAATATGAGAGAAGAGATGATAATGAAGATTCGGTTTTCAAAGAGAAGAAAAGAGAAAGAAAAAGATGTATTGGAGAGCAAGGTACATTCGGCAATGGAGAAAGAAAACAAAAAGAGAGATATGGTCTTTTTGGTACTAACAATTCCGGCACTAAGAAGGGGCACAAGAGAATATTCAAAAGATGAACAAAAAAAATGACCAAATGGTCAAAAGAATTAGGCTTTACCAAATGCACAAATTCGGCCAAGCGAGAAAAGTTGAGAAAGGATTGCAAAACTTTGCACATATGCTAAGAATGACCAAAAAGAGACTTCAAATCCTAGCCAAACCAACACCAAAAATTCGGCTCCCCCCTAGACCATATTGCCGTCCAAAAGCATGGTCAAATGGCCATGATTTTGTTTCCAAAACATTTTCCTTGATACTTGCCCTATGTCTCCATATCTTTCCAAATTTTCTTGATTCCCTACCATAAGTTAGAAATTTCGTTATTCCTTAATCTACTAACCAAAAATAACAAGGTCAACACTTACCATATATGTACTTGGCCGACACTTGCTATACATGTGCAGAAAAATTAAAAATAAAATTCATCTAGATGCTAAACAAGGGATTCGAACCTTCCCCCCTCATGCTACAACTCATGCGCCAACACCACCTTACCATGTACTCATCTTATGCTACACTTTGACACTTTAATTAACTTATGTGTCAATGCCACTTGCTCCACTTCATTAAATTCTCAAACTAAAAATTATTCCTTACCCAAATTATGCTATACTATTCTTCAAGACTATATTAAACACGAAAATAAAAGTAAGAAAATTTTCCTTCATAATCTAAACACCAAATCATGCAATATATCAATACTCGGATTTTTAGGGTGTTACAACACATTTTATTCCAATATTAAAACAACGATATATGATATTTTGGGACTTCGAGAGAAATTATACCCTAACTTACTGGGTTTTAATTTTTCTCGTGGAACTTAAAGTATCAAGTATCATTTTTTCTAACTTACAAACTTCAACTCAAAACTTATTCTCAGGAATTCAAAATGTTGTATCCTAACTTACTGGATATGATGTTTTGTGCCTCAAGATAAGAATTTTCTAAATAAAGGTGAGCCCAGTTTCAAAGCCATGAGATGTTATATCCTAACTTACTAGATATAACATTTTATTTCTTTGAGATAGGTAAGTCTTGGTTTTCTTTCTAATAAAAGGATCATATTTTAAAATTTTTCAAATTTTCAACATTAGGACATGACTTTATCGATTAGGTACCAATTTTTGGGTGATCACTACAGGAAAATAGGGCTTTAGCGGCGTTTTTAGTGGCGTTTGGACAAAAAACGCCGCAAATATTATACATTAGCGGCATTTGGAATAAAACGCCGCAAAAACTGGGCAATAGCAGCGTTTTGGTAACAAACGCTGCTAAAAACTAAGAAATAGTGGCGTTTTTATAAAAAACGCCGCAAAAAACTAAGCAATAGCGGCGTTTTCTCCTAAACGCCGCAAAAGGTTAGATGTATAGCGGCGTTTTTTCTAAAAACGCCACTAAAGGTAAGCAATAGTTACAAACGCCGCAAAATATCTAATTATTTAAATACTAAAACGGCACTGTTTTGTTTCCAGGCCAAGCATTAGCGGCGTTTTCTCCTAAACGCCGCAAAAGGTTAGAGATATTGTGGCGTTTTTCTGGAAACGCCACTAAAGGTAAGCAGTAGCGGCGTTTTAAACGCCGTAAAATATCTAATTATTTAAATACTGAAACGGCGTCGTTTTGTTTCCAGGCCAAGCAATAGCGGTGTTTTTTGTTAAAAACGAACATATTATAAATTGACATGATTTGCAACTTTCACATGCAATTTACTAATCAAATTTTGTTTAATTCTTCTTTAATATTACACTCATATTTTGGGGAAGTTGAGGGTTCCCTCTCAAATTTAGGCTATCCATGTGACTATGTAAACTCAATTTGTGGACATTTGCATTTCCTTTATACTTGTTAATTAGGGCTCAGAAAAAACACTTAAATATTTGAAAATTACTTTAAACAGATGTTTTATTTTTTAATTAGATTAAATTTTTTAGATATATATATTATAAAATACTTGAGTTAATTGCATCAAATATTCCCAAACTATTATTTTCATTTTAAATTGGTTAATAAACTTCAAATCATTTTAAATACATTCCCAAATTATTGAGGTTATGTTGATTAGGTCATTCTAATAACTCAGTGTTTCCTTATGTAAACTTTCAGTTACTTTATTTCGAGCACGACATCAATGGTGGCTATGGTTCGGCCTTACAGGTACTAAGCACTTCTCTTTGATTCTGTAGAAAATGTGTAAGTTCTACCTGTCAAGACCTAAAGTTTTATTACATTTATTTGTTGTTTGATGGTCTTTGCTATATCATTCTAGTAATATGGGTGGAAACATAAAGTGACTGAACCAAACTCAATAGCACTGAGTTATTATAGAATTTTGACATAGGGCCTACATAAAAGAGATTCACGCTCATGCATGATAGACATGCACATACATAGAAACACACAGTAAAAGGGCTCCATAGAGGAGAAGTTAAGAGTCAGCAAACAGCCAAACCATAATTTGAAAAGAACAGAAATATGTTCAAAGAAAGCTTTCACATATAATACACCTTGAATTTGCTTTGTGCTGTTGAAGTTACCCTAACAACAATCCCACACTCAGCTTGTTCATCGTTTATCGCTACACCAAAGAAGTGGGCACCTTGCTTGTCTACCTGCAGCAAAATGCATGAACACTTGCAGTATAAGTGCTACCTGCAGTGTTTTTCTAATTTCATCTTACCCTTTCTCTCTCTCTCTCTCTTTTGTCTTTCTAATCCACTTTAAGAGTTTTATATTGCACTAAGTTTAAGTTTTTCTTTGACATGTTTTGCCTGTGAAAGGGAGATAAATTGTTTCCTTTCTTTCTTTATTTAAATAACAAAGATTTTTCTTAACCCTAAATGGCTTATTTTATTTATTACTGCATTTTTGTTCTGTCAATGATATTTCAAGCTTGAATTATCATTGAATGTATCTTGATTATTCTCTAATTATAATTATAACCATTACTTCATAACCCATTTCTATATCTTGTCTATCTTTCTCGTGGTTGCAGGCTTCCATTGCTATAATTCTGCTGCAAACTGCTTCTTTTCACCTCAAAGAATATTTAGAAAAAAAAAGTTACTCCAAATTTACAGTAACACTGTAAGTGGAGAGATAGACAGAGACAGAAAGTGGATGATATAACTGTTGTTTTGGTACTTGGAATTTTCTATGTGGTTAGATTATTGTCTTTGCTGAATTTTTATGAGACTTTGTTTTGGATGTTTTTATCTTAATTGTTTTGACTTTGTTTTATTGTAGTAAAGTGTGCCCCCCCATTTGTAGGTTCAAAAAGCTCTTGATTGATATTTGTAGATAAAATTCCAGCATATATCAGCACATATACTTTCATTGGTACAATGTTAACTTAAATTAATGTTGTTCAATTTTTTTTATTTTCTGTTTTAAAATTTTAATTTAAAGTATTAGTGAGTTAATGTTATTTGTATTTCTGACTGCAGCCCCTGTTTCTTAGTGAGAGTGGAGTAGACCAGCTTCTTGAAAGTATTAAGGTACGTTTTAGTTCAAAATTCTGATCAGTAACAGCTATATCATGATAAATTTGTCCAAATTGCTGTTTATTATCCTGCTTGGTTGGTATATATGCTGTTTACTATATTGCTATCCAAAAAAAAAAAGGATTCAAAGTATATAGGCTGGAAACCTAACGGGTTGCCTTATATCTCATTGTAAGATATAATGGATCCTCCCCAGGTGTAACAATGCCACGTATGGTGAATCTTAAATTTTTTTTGTCCAAATTGCTATTTATTATCCTGCTTCAACTGGTATATAGCCTTTTTTTATATTGCCGTTTATTATACTGTTTCAACTGGTATAAAATGACATCTTTAATCGTTAGCTTAATGGATCCATTTTTCTGGTAGTTTGCGCTTTTTGTTGCCAGTTTTACTTGTAAGTGCAATATAACTTGTGTTCATTTCTATTTTTTTTTTAAACTGTGCTTTCATCAAATTTTTGTTAACCATCAAATAATTTTTTGTTTATCATCTAATTTGTATTGCATTGGGTTTTATTTTTGAGAAATTGGTCTACTGAAGGAACACTGAAATTTCGGTTTAACTCTGCTGTACCTCCATCGGCAGACCTCTGCTACTTGTGCTGTTTTTTCCCATTCACTTTTCTATTGTCTGCCATAGTGTAAGTTATTTTTCTAAAAAGCCAGTGAATTAATATTGTCTGGTTTGATTTTATTTAAACTAGTTGGAATTAATGGTAAATTGGAACGTACAAATTGGAGTATAAATGCATAACTTACATTGGAGTATAAATGGTATCGAAAGCAGGGTAGGTTACTTAGGTTTTGTCGTACATAATTGTGTATAAAAAAAATATAATATTATGAAATTTAAGTAAATTAAAAGTCTGTTTTATTTTAATATGAAAATCAATTTTTTTAAAAAAAATAGTAATTAAAAGAATTTTAAAACGGAAATTTATTTTTTTACTCATTAATTTATTTTGGTTTGGGTGTTAATAAATTTTTAAAACGAAAATTACTAATTTTTTATATTAGTAATGTTTGATTTTAATATTTAATATTTTGATTGTTTTTCAAAATTATAAATATTTTGTTATCAATATAATAATAATATTGATCATTATTTTAATATGTTTTAATATAAAAATCAAATTACTAATTTTTTATATTAATAATGTTTGATTTTAATATTTAATATTTTGATTGTTTTTCAAAATTATAAATATTTTGTTATCAATATAATAATAATATTGATCATTATTTTAATTTGTTATCAATATAATAATAATAATTAATTTTTCTTCAAATTAATTCGAATAAGTGGTTTGATTTGTCGAATTCTAGTCGAGTTGTAGTTTACAACTCAAATAACATATTGACTTAAATACCTTTTAATTTGCTGGCAGCTTTTTAAAATAAACAAATTGTTGCCTCTAAAAAATATATACAATTTGTATTTTTCTCAAATTTTAATAAAAATATAAATAACTTAAAATTATATAAAATGTTAAATTATAATTTTTTAAAAAAGGAGTTTTAAAATATATATGGCATTAAAAAATATTTTTTTTAAAAATCAAATTCTTTTTTTTTTAAAAAAAAGATTCTAATTTTAAGATCAAACTTCACAACTTACATAATTTACATAACTTACATAGTACATAAACATATATCATACCATCACTTACATAAATTCTAAAGTAACAATTTAATAAAAATTAAAGAAACAATATTGTAAAATATTAAAGAATACATAACTTACATAATTTTAAGATCAAACTTCGTAACTTACATAATTTACATAACTTAAATAGTACTCAGTTATATATATCATATCATTACTTACATAAATTATAAATTAACAATTTAGCCGTGTAATTTATTGTCAACTTTAGACTTCAACAACTACGAAATGGATAGGACTTGGATGAATTTGTCAAGGGTAAGCAGCGACTATCGAAATGGAGTAGAAACTTTTCTAAATTTTGCATTTCAAAATGCAAGCCAAGAGAATATGATTCTTTGCCCGTGTAAGAAGTGTTGCAATATCAATTGGCATTATCGTGAAGTTGTCTACGAACATCTAGTTGTTGATGGCTTTGTCCGGGGGTATAAAAAATGGATTTTCCATGGAGAGTGTACATCTAGTGGAGCCTATTCATCGATGAATTTGGGTTATCCTCATAGTGCTTACAATCAGAATGTTAGAGAAGATAACATAGAAGGCATGTTGTGGGATGCTTTTAATATGCGCAGTGATGGTTTGCAATCATTTCCACCTGACTTGGGTGCAACAAATGATTATAATTTTGGTGGAAATACTTTCACCGAAGGGGGAAGAAGTGTACCTGATGAACAACCAAATGAAGAAGCGACGAGGTTCTACACGTTACATGAAACACCCCAAACTCGGCCTAGAAGTTAGGCCCAAATCTGGCGTGTCACGCAAAAAAACTCGTTTGAAAATTACAGCCTCTTTGTTAAAACCCAAAACACTTAAGCAATTGTTAACTACTTGAAAATGTAATTATCTCTAAAAACCTTTTTGGTTACAAAAACATATTTGAAATAAACAATTTACGAAAATATGACGTTTGGAAATAGAGTTGCAGAAGCATTTTGAAAACATTGCGGAAACGTAGATAAAATACAAGTACTTTTGAAAGGTTGATTGATGAGTCGAAAATCGAGGTAGTGAACTTTAACTGTGACTTTTGAAAATGTCGTCGATAATTTGAAAGAGAATTTCTGAGTTAAATCATTTGTAAAAGTTTGTTATGAAAATCATTTGTTAATCAATTTTTGGAAAATCGTTATTTATGATTTTAGAAAAAAAATCCCCATTTAAAATAATGTAGAAAAATAATAAGTACAGCTAAACATAAAACCAAATAAAATATCCCAGAGGCCTTATTATAACTTTAAAACCCAAATAGTAAAAGTAACGAAATAAACGAGAAAGGAAATTTAATAAAGTTAGAACCAGTTCTGAAGTATGGCCTCCACCCGAGTCATCCATGGCCCAAGTCCACGTCACTGAGCATTACCTATAGGGAGTAAGAGAAAAAGGGGGTGAGTTACAAGAACTCAGTGTGAAATCCCCTTACCGTTATCCATTGGGCCGGAACCCATTTAGCAATATTTTGGGCCTAAGCCCATTTACAATAACAATAATGTATCAAATATAACATGTGTATGAAATGCAATTCCCAAACCAATCCTAATAATCCATCCGCTACACACCACCCGTACCAACCAACACACCTGTGGGTGATCATCAGTCAACCCACCCCGCCAAAACACTAAACGCAGGCATTAAGCCATTTAATTCAATAATTCGCAGGCCAGTGACCATTTATAATATTTGTGACAGAGCCACCGGAATAACAGAATATACGTGGCATAGCCACGATATAAATTTGTGGCAGAGCCACCAAAATCATAATTTGTGGCGGAGCCACCAGAATAACTTCTCTTCAATATTTTTCCCATCCCATGCAAAATTATGTATATGCAACATACATAGTAAATGATACGAACCGGCTCGGGATGAGTCGAAACGTATACGGGTTGCCCAATCGTCTATGAGGATGATTTCTAAGCCTTCGGGAAATAATTTGTATTCGCAGAAGCTTTAAGTGAATAAAACAGGAAATGGTTCGGTTTGATGGAAAAAGAAATGAAAATAGATAAATAAAATGGATAACTGATAATTTGATGGAGATGGATAAAAGAACATAAACAAGAATCAATTCAACACTAAAGAGTGTCACCCTGGGTTCTATAATGTTTAAGGTGGATAAATGGAATCGATGATGGAAATGGAAATACGAGCTTAACTTAAGAAAGATTCAACACTATATAATAGTGTCACCCCGTTTCTTATATCGTTAAGGTGGAAAGATGAAGATAGGTTGATGAACGCCACACCAAACGAAATTTGGTGATAAGTTCAAACAAGTTGAAGACGCCACAAGCAAGCTTGATAAGTCTAACGAAACTTGTACGAAAATGAAGAGGAGATAAACTCACTCAAATGAACAAAGTTCATGAAACTTCATTAAAGTATGAATTGTCCCTTACATTGAAAATTCACAAACTATTTATAAGCTATTGCCTTGACTGCATATCTTGATAAAAGAATTAAAATCCCATCAGCAATGCTTCCTTTTAATTGCCGTCCTTACATGGCATTTTGGAAGAATATTTTAAAATTCTTGAAGTATGGGAGCTTGGCCGTCCCACTATTGAAGAAATGGCATATGTTATTTAATTCTTTCAATTTCAATTTGGCCTTGCCGTCCACCTCCTATCATGACGTCCAACAAGTGTTCCACTCCATACGATTCCAACGTCCATGCACTTGTTCATGCATCCAACTTTTAAAATAATTTAACCAGGGTTCCACCCAAGGTATGCCGTGCATGCTTATATGTTCCACTAAGCACCACACATGCACATGGATAAATTAAACATTTGTGCTTTCTATCATGCTTCAATTAAAAGATAAAAATTTAGCTCCATACTGCCATCCACCATGGTTTCTATCCATTATAGCCTCCCAATTGCCGTCCATGTCTCCACTAGTCACACACATGCTTTATTATTTTATGTTTCACACATGCACATTTCTTATTTCATGCTTTTAAAATTTTCACCCATAATCTCCATGTTGTTTATTTAATTCAAATAGCACATGCTTTTGTTTATTTAATTCATGCTTCCATTCATCATGCTCATCCACCCATTTGTTGTTCACGCATGGAGAATCTTCTCCTTTAATTTATTAGTGTGCGTCCATGCTATAGAAGTCTTTCATGTTCCACGTTTGCTTGTCTTTAGATACCATCCATCCATGGTTTCCATCATCCATTGCCCAAGTAATTCACGCATGCTGCCCATGTTTTTCATCCACTTTCAAGACCATGAATTGTTTGTGCTTATCTTGCTTTATCTTAATTATTCAATCCATAGTTTCCATGTGCCGTCCATTCATAAGGGAATAAGGGAGCATGGAGAAACAATTTAAAATATTCTTTATTTGATAACCTTGAAGAGCCGATTGTCCTACTTAAAGCCATCAACGTGCAGCAACTTGAAGAGCTCCATAATGTGGCCGAATATCCCTATTGTAACATCAAAGTGCAGCAATTAAAAATAACCCATTGGCTCATAAAATTAGCAATGAACAACTAGACATAATAACTCGGCAATCACTAATTAAATTAATTAGTGACACATAATTATTGGCACAAATTAATGCATGAAAGAAGACAAATTAATTAAAGCTTGGACAAATTAATTTTGACTAAATTATTTAATTAACTTAAACTAAGTTAACTAATTTTTTATTCCAGCAATTAAATAATTAAAAATAAGCTAAGAAACGAGCTCCATAAATTTGAAAATTGTTGGTGCCCCGGGCGTGCTCGTATCATCCCCTCCCTCTTCAATACGATTCGTCCTCGAATCGACCTGTTGGTTTTCTCGAACAACATTCTCCTTGCTCGTCTTTCCTCGATCAAATGGGAAGGATGGTAGTAGCAATACCTGAAAAGAAAATTCAAGAATTAGCAAGAAATGTTTTAAGCATACTTGCAACCCGAATAAAAATAACACCAAACAAATAAATCGCATGCAGACAGGCATAAACACTTTATCATACAAAAGGATCAAGGCCTTGTCAAAATTTTGTAACAAAAGCGGATAAGTTTTAAAGCATGCATACAATCTAATTGGATTCCACATGACAAGATGACCATGTGAGTAGCACACCAAAAGGTAGATATATTTGTCACAAACAAGTAGTGGAGAAAGTGCATATGGCATTCGAAGTTGAACATCCAAACCTTGCTTTGTACGAAATAAGGAACCACTCGCACATGAATTGTAACAAGTATCGAACACAAGAATCTTTTTGTCAATCATTAAAGCAGATAGACCATTAATAGGCAGGACGGAACATTTGAACATATCAAGATCTAAATGCTTTACAAAAACGACATCAGCACCATGTGTGCTATCAATATCCAAAACAGATAGATCATAAAGAAACAAGTGGGAATGGCTAAGCATATCATGACCTAATTGCTTTGCAAAAGGCAGTTCATCAACATAATGCATGTCATCATCCGAAGAGAGCAAGAATATATCAACTACTTCAGAAGACTTACCTTTAGGCGCAAAAAGACAGCGACCGTTCTTACCTTGCTTGTCTTCACAAGCTGAAACTTGAAGATCGAATTTACCTTGCTCGATCAAGACGAACCTTCTTTCCTCGGGCATGTAATGTAGTTGATACTTTACTCGTGAATCAACCTTTTTTAAACAAAATGGGAACTCCTGTACACGAATTCTATGTTCAACCACAAAATTTGCTTAAGGAATGAATAAAGATTGAAAACAAAATGAACAAAATTCGTTACCTTATCCAAGAACCAATTTCCAAAATGATTGAAATTTTTCAAGCACAATTGGGATAGATTGATTTTCCAACAAGATATACCAGATGATACAAAACATATTCCCGGTTTAAAAACATGCGTTTGATTATCTAAGTCAAAATGTATCAATGGTTTCGTTAAATCAAACATGTTAAACCAAAAAGAAATTTGCATACACGACATCATATGAAGAAAACTCTTTGTACTCGTCAAAACAAAATTGCACAAATTCAACGATTTTTCAAGAGACAAAAATTGATTCACTAAATCACCGTATTTGAACAATTTATTTGCTTTTCGTGAAAAATTGTCATTTTGCAAAATCATTGGGCTTTGTCGAGAAGAACAAAAAATATCAACCGTATGTAACGAGCAAAAATTGATCGGATGAAAATAAGGAAAGCTTTTAAAAACTAAGTCACCAAAGATTTCATTGACAAATGTCAAATCGAATTTCTGCGACTTGGTTATTAAAATTTCTTACCTCGCTTACCTTCCGGCTCGTGGGGTTCAACTTCATTTTTAACCTTACCTTTGCCGATCAAATGAAAGCGTTTTTCATCGGATTGGTATTGAAGTTGATATTCATCGCTTGGCTCCTCGGAATCCTGAGAAGAAGAAATAGAACAAACTTCAAGTGGATTAATTAAATCAACACTCATCTTTTCTCGCTCTTCTTGTTCTTTTGTTTCTTTTTCTCTCACAAGCTCTTTTCTTTTCCTTTCAAATTTCTCTTCCTTTTCTCTCTCTTTTTCTTTTTCAAAGTCTTTTTGTTCTTTTTCAAAGATCTTCTCAATGGCCTTTTCAAGCTTTCTCAAAACTTGCTCATTTTCTCTCTTTCTTGCCTCTTTTCTTTCCTTTCTTTTTATTTCATTTTCATTTTCATTTGCTTTGTTTCTATTACATGACGTTACAAAAGAATCAAGATGGTAATTGTTTGGTTTAAGAGAAGAAAAATTATTTACAAATGAATCACGATAATTACATAGGGAAGAATACTCCGTGTAGGATTTCCTTGAATCATACGTCGAATAACTCGTGCTTTCCTGTCTGTCGCCTTGAAGAGAATCGAGCTCATAACTTTCTTCTCTCCGTCTCGAAGGCCACATTGAGTAGGATTCCTGGTAATAATCTCTTCTAGAATAGTCCTTGGTCGGGTATTGCCGTGCTGTTCTTAACTCAGTCCTTTGTGTTGAAGAAGTTCGCCCTCGATGATAGGAAGATGGGAGGTACTGCTTGCGCATCACTTCTTTCATTTCGGACCACGTTAATATTGGGTTCTCTCCATTTTGTTTTCTACTCTTGGTGAATTGATCCCACCAAGTCATGGCATAATCGGTGAAACTATTTTCCGCCAACCTTACTTTCTTGCTTTCCGAATAATCATGGTCCCCAAAAACCATCTCTACTCGCATTTCCCATTCAAGGTATGCATCCGGATCGGCTTTAACTTGAAATGGTGGAATGTTTGACTTGTTATTCTTCTTGATGCCATTAAAACATCCTTGATCTCTAAGGCTTCGGTTTCTTTGTTCACGACGCCTTTCGCTTTGGTTGTATGATGGATCGAACCAATCGCCATCTGTAATACTTATTCTTTCAAAATATAAAGACATGCTACCGTTGCTAAAAGAAATATGTTATCAAGAAAAAAATAAAAAAAATAAACATAAAAAGTTAAAAATACCTTACCACAAAAACTCACAAGTCACTCACAAAAAAAAAATCGCTCACACTCGTATTTTCACTCGTATAAGGCTTCTTTTTTTTAAATAATCACTCGTGGCTTTTACCGCTCTCTCTCGCTCTCGCAATTTTCGTACTTCATTTCGAAAGACCAATCGCGGCTTGAGGGTTGGCTTCAAAACGGGTTTACAACGGATTGATGTCGAGTATAGGGTAGGCTAAACAAAACGAAGAAAGAAGAAAAAAAATTGATACGTGTGGCGTTGGGGTGATATGATGAGAACTTAAATGATGGTAGAAATTTTTTTTTTTTTGAAGATCGGGGTAGAAATATGAAAGTAAAGCAAAACTTACAAACTTCACACTTCTTTTTTTTTGACTTCTCTTTTTTTTTTAAACTCGAATTTTTTTTAACTTCGATTTTTTTTGAACTTTTTTTTTCAATTTTTTTTGAACTTTTTTTTTTGTATCTTTCGTTTTTTTTTTGAACTTCAAATACAATATATGACAAATACAATGAAAATAAAATACAACTTTTTTTTTGAATTTTTTTTAACACGAATTTTTTAAATTTTTTTTTCAACTTACGAACTTATTCCGGCTTCACGTACATTGTCGTGCCCCTCGTTTTGTAGCTCTGACACCAGATGATACGAACCGACTCGGGATGAGTTGAAACGTATACGGGTTGCCCAATCATCTACGAGGATGATTTCTAAGCCTTCGGGAAATAATTTGTATTCGCGGAAGCTTTAAGTGAATAAAACAGGAAATGGTTCGGTTTGATAGAAAAAGAAATGAAAATAGATAAATAAAATGGATAAATGATAATTTGATGGAGATGGATAAAAGAACTTAAACAAGAATCGATTCAACACTAAAGAGTGTCACCCTGGGTTCTATAATGTTTAAGGTGGATAAATGGAATCGATGATGGAAATGGAAATACGAACTTAACTCAAGAAAGATCCAACACTATATAACAGTGTCACCCCGTTTCTTATATCGTTAAGGTGGAAAGATGAAGATAGGTTGATGAACGCCACACCAAACGAAATTTGGTGATAAGTTCAAACAAGTCGAAGATGCCACAAGCAAGCTTGATAAGTCTAACGAAACTTGTACGAAAATGAAGAGGAGATGTAACATCCTAGATTAGGGGTTATGCGTTCGTGCATAATTCATGAGTTTTAGCAGTGTATGGAAATGTAAGGAAATGTATGGAAATGTAAGGAAATGTATGGAAATGTAAGGAAATGTATGGAAATGTATGGAAATGTCAGGAAATGTATGGAAACGTAAGGAAATGTAAGGAAATGTGAGGAAATGTAAGGAAATGTAAGGAAATGTAAGGAAATGTCTTGTCTTGGAAATGTAAGGAAATGCTTTAGAAATGTTAAGTTTAAAGGAGGCAAACGAACATTTTTGGAAACTTAGAAATGTAAGGAAATGTCTTAGAAATGATAAGTTTTAAGGTAAGGTGGTCTTAAGAAAATTAAAAGAAGAAATTTGACACACAAATGGGCATGGAAAAGTGGCTTGGAGATGCCACTTAAAGCCCAGTAAGTGACGCCACAAGCAGGTGCAATTGGGCCTGGGTTCGAGTCACATGAGAAGCAAATAAAAAAATTTTATTTTGCTACAAGGAGCAGAGAGGTGGACGGCACCAAGGAACTCAAGGGAGGAGTTTAAATTCTCTTAAAATTTCGGCTAAGGGGTGGATAAATGATGATTTATTTTAGATTATTTTTAAGAGATAAATGGTGGATAAATAAGGGATAAATAATGGATTTATTTTTAAGAGATAAGTGAGGATTTTTCTTTAATTTTAAAATAAGGAGATAAGGAGGAAAATAAGGAAGAGTGGTGGCCAAGTAGGGGACTCTGGCCTAGTAAATTCGGCTATAAAAGGAAAAGAGAGGCCAATCAGCATTATTTTCTCTTCCTTGATAACCTCTGCTGAATTTTCTCTGCAACCCCTATTCTTTTCTTCTTCATTCTTCTCCTCTCAATATTCCAAAAGCCGAAAGCTTGCTAAGATCAAGGCCATAGCCGAATAGTTTGAGACTTCAAGCAAAGGAACTGTCGATATCTAAAGTAAGGGTAAGATCTCATTCGGTTTCATCCTTTTTTCTTTTAAGATTTGCCGAAATCTAGGACTAACCCCATTAATATCTTGTTGCCGAAACCTTGAAGAGATCTTTCGGGATTTACTAAGTGTCGACTACAAGGAAGGAGAAGTTCTTTTCCTGAAGGTACACCATAAGCCGCGTGTTCCCTAGTTATTCGGTGAGTTTCGGGATTTAAAATCCACAAGGTAAGTGTCTATAGCATTCGGCCAAGGCCATGTTTGGTAAATAGATGTGTTTCCTTAAATTATTCAAAAGTCGAAACTAATCTATTCAAGTAATCTAGTGATTGCCGATTTCAAGAAAGAAGGATACAAAGTTTCCGGCATTTGATTAGACATCAATCGGCAACAAGGTAAGTTTTAGTGTACTAATCCTACTAGGATTTGGATTTATGGCCGAATGGCTCTTTACTAAGTATTAAATGATTGATTAAATATAGAGATCTAAGATCTAAGGCATTAGATCAAGCTTTTCGGGATTTGGATTGGAAACCTTAAGCGAATCAGGTGTGTACCCCACACTAATTCTTAATAAGTTTATGGCAATATTTAAATATGCATGTATGTTATAAGAATGTGAATATGGCTAAGTACCATGTTATGGTACACAGTACTAAGGTACGTTTTCCTACTCCTACTATGAGTATGATAAGATTTGTTATGCCATGAATGTGAATATGATAAGAATGTGAATTAAGGCATAATATTGCATAATGTGTATGATATATGGGGGCATATGGGATATTATATGAAAGGGGAAGTGAATGTGGTGACCTAAGACCACTATATCTGAATGTGGTGACCTAAGACCATGATATTTGAATGTGGTGACCTAAGACCATGATATCTGAATGTGGTGACCTAAGACCACGATATCTGAATGTGGTGACCTAAGACCACGAATTTTATAAGGGCGATGAGCACGTCGACTGCAGCGACTACCTTCGATGGTGTGTAGCGGATGGAGGGTTGACTTATTAGTCCCCACGGTGTGCAGGTTGGTACGGGTGATGTGTAGCGGATGGCATCTAGGTTTGGGTTCGGGTTTGCATCATTATCTTTACTTGTTATGTGAATGTGATATGAATGATATGCCTGAATTTGTTTGGATTTAGTGTTGGTTACACATTGAGTCTGTTTGACTCACCCCGTTGGGGAATATTTTTCCAGGTGATGAGCAATAATGGACCGGGTTGGCAGGAGCTTAAAGGTGGCCATGCACAGCAAGGAAAATTTTATTATTTGGACTTTTATTCTATTTAAGCACTTTAATTTATTTTTGGGAATTATTTGATGTAATAAGGCCATAGTGAACTATTTTATTTTCTGTTTTATTTACTATGTTACGAAATTTTTAATTATTAAAGATTAAGTCAATCTAATTTAAAACAAACACTAAATATTTTGTCACCTGAAATAAATGGGTTTTTAATATAAAATAAACTCGTTTTCAACTCAAGCCCAACCCAAAACAATCTTCTTTCAAAACACACAAGTTTTTCCTAAGTAACAAAAGGATTTTGAACCGGTTTACATCGAGGAACATACCAGATCCGGTCAAGGCTCGTGGGCCGGGTTTGGGGTGTTTCAGGAGATAAACTCACTCAACTGAACAAAGTTCATGAAACTTCATTAAAGTATGAATTGTCCCTTACATTAAAAATTCACAAGCTATTTATAAGCTATTGCTTTGACTACATATCTTGATAAAAGAATTAAAATCCCATCAGCAATGCTTCCTTTTAATTGCCGTCCTTACATGGCATTTTGGAAGAATATTTTAAAATTCTTGAAGAATGGGAGCTTAGCCGTCCCACTATTGAAGAAATGGCATATGTTATTTAATTCTTTCAATTTCAATTTGGCCTTGCCGTCCACCTCCTATCATGACGTCCAACAAGTGTTCCACTCCATACGATTCCAACGTCCATGCACTTGTTCATGCATCCAACTTTTAAAATAATTTAACCAAGGTTCCACCTAAGGTATGCCGTCCATGCTTATATGTTCCACTAAGCACCACACATGCACATGGATAAATTAAACATTTGTGCTTTCTATCATGCTTCAATTAAAAGATAAAAATTTAGCTCCATACTGCCATCCATCATGGTTTCTATACATTATAGCCTCCCAATTGCCGTCCATGTCTCCACTAGTCACACACATGCCTTATTATTTTATGTTTCACACATGTACATTTCTTATTTCATGCTTTTAAAATTTTCACCCATAATCTCCATGTTGTTTATTTAATTCAAATAGCACATGCTTTTGTTTATTTAATTCATGCTTCCATTCATCATGCTCATCCACCCATTTGTTGTTCACGCATGGAGAATCTTCTCCTTTAATTTATTAGTGTGCGTCCATGCTATAGAAGTCTTTCATGTTCCACGTTTGCTTGTCTTTAGCTACCGTCCATCCATGGTTTCCATCATCCATTGCCCAAGTAATTCACGCATGCTGCCCATGTTTTTCATCCACTTTCAAGACCATGAATTATTTGTGCTTATCATGCTTTATCTTAATTATTCAATCCATAGTTTCCATGTGCCGTCCATTCATAAGGTAATAAGGGAGCATGGAGAAACAATTTAAAATATTCTTTATTTGATAACCTTGAAGAGCCGATTGTCCTACTTAAAACCATCAACGTGCAGCAACTTGAAGAGCTCCATAATGTGGCCGAATAACCCTATTGTAACATCAAAGTGCAGCAATTAAAAATAACCCATTGGCTCATAAAATTAGCAATGAACAACTAGACATAATAACTCGGCAATCACTAATTAAATTAATTAGTGACACATATTTATTGGCACAAATTAATGCATGAAAGAAGACAAATTAATTAAAGATTGGACAAATTAATTTTGACTAAATTATTTAATTAACTTAAACTAAGTTAACTAATTTTTTTATTCTAGCAATTAAATAATTAAAAATGAGCTAAGAAACGAGCTCCATAAATTTGAAAATTGTTGGTGCCCCGGGCGTGCTCGTATCAGTAAATCACGATATTCACAAATATAAACCACAATAATTAATTAATTCAGACAAAAGTTCTGCCCATATAACAAATTATCAAATTGGCCCATATAGCAAATTATCAAATCGGCCCATATAGCAATCTTATCAAATCGGCCCATATAGCAATCTTATCAAATCGGCCCATTAAGCAATCTATCAAAAAGACCCATTAACACATTTCAATTCGGCCCTTTAAGGCAATTTATCAAATCGGCCCATTAAGCAATAAAACAAATCGGCCCATTAAGGCATTATAACCATTTGACCCATTAATCAATATAAAAAAATCGGCCCATTAAGGCAATATAAAAATTCGGCCCATTAACACTTTGCAAATCGGCCCATTAGGGGCATTTCCATAATTCGGCCCATAAGGCATTTTCGTAACTCGGCCCGTAAGGGCATTTTCGTAATTCGGCAATCGTACCCGCTAAGGGTAATTCAGTAATCTCGCAACCCTGGGGTATTTTGATAATTTACCCTCTAAGGGTATTATGGTAATTTCGCAACCTAGTCTTAACTACTAATTTGGGGCAATAAATTTGAAACTGCCCATCTGCGTCATACTGACTAAATTGACCATAACTTGGGTTAAAAAACTTGAAATCTAGATCCGTAAATTTTCCTTGAAACTAGACTCATATATCATCTTACTACAATGTTTACAGAATTTTTGGCTTAACCATTCAGCATAGTTTATTTCTTAAAGTTTTCCTTGTTTCACTGTCCAACGATTCTGACCTCTCTTACTCAAAATTCAAAATCTCACTGTACAGTTTTCATATGTTGCTCCCACTTGTTTCTATTGAAAATAGACTCACTAAGGAATCTGTACATATAAACTATAACTCATAATTCACTTTGTACAATTTTATACAACTTTTCGAAGACAGATCAGGGGACCACAAAGTCATTCAGAACCAGTCTCACTAAAATTGAAATATCAAAGAATATAGATTTCCTTTTCCTTCTCCTTTCCTTTCATATAAAAATAGACACAGTAAGCTTTCATTCGATATCTTATTCACTTATTAATTACTTTTCTCCTATTTTTCGTGATTTTTCCAAATCACGTTACTGCTACTAACCAAAACTGCTTTATTACAAAATATGATTACCATTACGATCATACGCATGCCCGAGTGATTACGGATGCCAGTTTCTGGTTTTCCTCGATATTTCGATCGAATCATAGAACATATCATACAAACTTTCAGAGAGATGTGAGATTACACACCGCTTGAAACATGTATTCGAAAAGTACGGGATTAAAGCACGGGATTACACACCTTGATTAGGATTCCCTAAAGAACCACTCTTCCTTGACCCTAGAACAATACCAACCAAAAGTTAGCCTCGAATTTCCAAAAGATTTCATACCCAACATATTAGTTACACTTGAATCACTTACCACAATCCAAGTCTCTTATTACGAGGGATAGGTGATCGAGCGATTTGGTCCCTTAATGATTATAAAACCGGTTCCCAACGATTGTACAATGGCTACAGATGAGTCAAAGATTTGGCCTTCCACTATAACTTGATTGATCAAAGGAAAGAGTGTCAACCAGAATGAGAAAGAAATTGCAAAGGAGAGATTTTGGATAGAAAGGTTCGGCTATGGAGGATAATCAACAAGAAAATGTGATTTTATGATGGTGTTGATTTAGAGAAGAGGAAAAGTTAGAGGAATGGTTAAAAGAAAATAATGGATAGTTGGATGGATGCTAGGTGATTTGGTTATCAAAGGGAGATGAACAAGAGGTGAATGTCTTGACCAAACAAAAGAGAAGAGAAATGCACCATTGTGCTAGGAGGTTTCAGCAAAGAAGAATAGCAAATTGGGAGAAGATGACACAAAAGTTGCAAATAGGATTTTTGGCCAAAACAATACCAAGACCTTACCAAATGCCAAAGTAAAAATTCAGCTACCTATCTACCCCCAAAACCGTCTACATGCATTACATTATGGGTCAACATTTGGCCAACCACACTTTCCAAAACAATCTCCACAAAATAAGCCACTTGTTCCCCTTACTTGCCTTATTCTTTTGATTCCTTTCCCCAACCTCAACCTTTCCTTATTCCCTTAGCCACCTTGCCAAAATTAAAAAGTCCACCTTGCCTTATTTACATGCTTGACCGACACTTAGGGAAAGAATGCAAAAAAATAATAGTCAAAATTTGCACACAATGGGATATCAACCTCTTCCCTCCATGCTCTCCACTTGATGCCATAACCTCCTTTCCAATTGCTCATTTATGCTAACAAATTACTCATCTATTTCCATAAGCCTTGAAGCTACTTACCTCTCTCCTTAAAGTGCTAAAATACCAAATTTTTCCTAAGGCCCAATTAAACCTGAGACTTCATCCTCGTAACCTTCTAAATTCACTTAACTAATAAGTCCAATTTGCAATAATGCCATTCTCTTGTTCTCAAAATTTTAAACATTCCTACGCCCAAGGCCTATTGGGCCCAATCTTACTAGGCCCAATTTTGGGATGTTACATTATTTGGTGAAATGAATGAAGAACTGTATGAGAGATCAAAATTTTCCAAATTGTCTTTCTGTATTTGTCTTTTTCACTTAAAATGTTTGGGAGGGTGGACCGGAAACTCTTTGACAATGTTGTTAGAGTTTTTGCAAGAAATGTTCCCGTTTGCGAAAATCCCTCAATCTTCCGAAGACATGAAGAAACTGATAAAGGTTTTGGGCTTAGCTACAACAACATTCATAGTTGCCCAAATGACTGCATGTTGTAATGGGGCGACCGGAAAAACCAACAGTGCTATCATGTATGCGGTTAATCCCGTTGGATGAATAGAAATACAGAGGATGGTAACGAGGATGAAAATGATACACAGTCAAGGAAGCAGCCAGTTAAGATTTTGCGGTATTTTCTGCTAATTCCAAGGCTTCAAAGGCTTTTCATGTCGTCGAAGACAGCCGAGTCAATGACGTGGCACCATGATGGATGAACCGATGATGGATTGTGAAGGCATCCTGTAGATTCTTTAGCTTGGAAATCATTTGACTCCAAATTTCCAAGCTTTGCAAGCGATCCTCGGAGTGTGAGGCTTGGGCTAGCATCTGATGGATTTAACCCTTACAAAATCATGAGCACTGCATACAGTACTTGGCCTGTTGTGCTTGTTCCTTACAATTTACCTCCATGGGTTTGCATGAAACAATCATCTTTTACCTTATCTATGATTATCCCCGGAGAGAAAGGGCCCGGAAATGATATTGACATATATTTGTAGCCACATATTGAAGAGTTAAAATAACTATGGGCTGGTGTTGAAAAATACGATGTACTGAGAAAGGAGCACTTCTGAAACACCTCAAACCCGGCCCACGAGCCTCGACCAGATCTGGTATGTTCCTCGATGTAAACCAATTCAAAATTCTTTTGTTACTTTGTAAAATTGTGTCTTTTGAAAGAAAGATTGTTTTGGGTTGGGCTCAAGTTGAGAACAAGTTTTATCTTCTGTCGAAATCCTTTTATGTTAGGTGATAAAACATTTAGAGTTTATTTTAAATAAATTTACTTAATCCTATAACCATTAAAAATTCGTAACAAAATAAATAAAAGAAAAATAAAGTAGTTCAACTACGGCCTTATTACATCAAATAATTCCCAAAAATAAATTAAAGTGCTTAAATAGAATAAAAGTCCAAATAATAAAATTTTCCTTGCTGTGCATGGCCACCTTTGTGCTCCTGCCGACCTGGTCCATTACTAATCATCACCTGGAAGAAAATATTTGTAACACCCCAAACCCAGCCAATACGCCATGACCGAATCTGGCATGCCAAGAAGGAAAACGTTTTGAAGAAAAACGAGTTAACGATTAAAATTTTGTGAAGAACTCTTTGTTGAACTTTGTTTGTAGAAAACAAGTGTATAATAAATTGAAAGCTGATAATTTGCTTTTGAAATCTAAAAAAAATAAGTCTTTAAAACATAATTTCAATTCCATAGATTAGAAAACTTTTTAATATTTTAAAGAAACCAAAGTGATTAGATTGAAAACTGTATCTAAAAGAAATTTGGAAATAGTTGAGTTATCGAAAATACTTAAGATGTTAAAATTATCAAATGATTTATGTTACCCGATGGTAACATTTAAAAAAAAACCATCGCATTTTGTAATTTAGAAAACTTTATGCTCAAATTATTATATCAAACATGTAATTGGTAAGCCAAATTTAAATCAAATCCAAAACTTATAAATAATCCAAAACATAAATAAACAGGCCTTATTACAAATCCATAAAAATATGAAAACCAAATTAAAATAAAGTACCCAAATGAAAGTTCATGTAACACCAAAAATTTATTTGCATGGCCTCCTCGAGTTCATCCGGCTCCTCATCCGCAATCTCACGAATCACCTGAAATGATAAGGGAGAAGGTGAGTCACCAAGACTCAGTGCATATTCCCTCTCCCGGGTAAATGCCACATACTTACACAAATTATAACAAAGCAACATATATGTATAATGCACCCAACCTAGCCATCCATAACTCCTTTTCTACCCCGTGTGGTACCAAACCACTGGTGGTGCCAAACCACTGGTGACCGAAGTCACGATATTCAATATTGTGATACCAAATCACTGGTGACTCAAAGTCACTAATAATCCATATGTGGGGCCAACCCACGTGTGATACCAAATCACTGGCGACGATCCCATATCTCAAAAGTGGGGCCAACCCACGGTGGTGCTAAGCCACAGGGACGAGTCGCTATGAGGTGCCAAACCTCTGGTGTCCGAAGACACAAATGTGATACCAAATCAGTGGAGGTACCAAACCTCTGGTGTCCGAAGACACAAATGTGATACCAAATCACTGGTGACTGAAGTCACAATATCAATCTTCCCCCTCCTCTCATGTTGCCCATACCAATGCAATATATATATACAAATCATGTCAATATACTTTGATATGAATCACATAAGAAAAATATCATAAATCGTAGATCATGATTTCAATCCACATGTATTAACAACATATCGAAACGGACTTACCCGAATCCTCATTCATACCATCATGGTATCATATCAAGATCTCATCATTTCGGCATAAACAACATGAATAGTTATTTAACACACATATATACATATATGAACCAAGTTATAAAGTGTGTAAGATACACACCTTTCACCAACACAAGAATTATCTTCCAAAGATCCGATCTATCGCACTAGATCTCCTTGTCCTACAATCGGTCAATACTAAAATTATAAACAAAGGCCATTCGGCCATACCACTTAATCCCAAAGAGTTATCCTTAAAAAAAAATACCAAGTCTTACCTAAACTTACCCAAAACAATTGACAAAGAAACGAGGCTTAGATTGATTGCTTCCAACGTCCCGAGGAGCCTAAAAGAATAATCGATTTCTAAAATGGTTAGAACCTTGCAAAAAATGCCCATAGGTTCGGCCTTTGTCCACAAGAAAACGACATAGAATCGAGAAAGAAATTAAGGAGAAACGGCCATGAACACTTACCTATTATCCAAAATCGATTGAATAAAACCAAAGAGAATCTACCCTTGAATATTCGGCCAAAGCAAACCAAAAGGATATGAGAAGTTTCGGCTATGGTTTTTGAATGAAGAAAACAATTGATACACGGCTCGAAAGAAATGAAGAATTAGTATGGAAAAGAAAAGGAAATGAAAAGGGAAGAAGGAAGATTCGGCCAAGAAAAGTGAAAAGAAATGTGGTTTGAACAATATTGAAAGAAAGAAAAAGAGAGAAAAGGGAGTAAGAGATTCGGCCAACACCTAATTACCAAAGAAGAAAAATGCACCAAAAGTTCCAATGTTGTTTCGGTTTCAAAAGGACAAATGAAAGAAGAGAAATGGTATTTGGTTCACACGAAATGAGGCTAAAAACCAAAAACAAAATTGCACCAAAAGCACAATACACAATCGGCCAAGGAGGGAGTTTTTGAAGAGGAAAAACAAATGCAAAAAGATGCACAAACACAAAAATTGGCCAACTATTCCCCCCAAGCTACCTATCACATTCGGCCACCCCCTAGCCACACATGCCTTCCACATTCAAGCACTAAAGGCCTTGGAATACTTTCCAAAACATCTTCCTAAAGCCTAGCCTTATGTCTCCCCAACCTTCCATAACCTTAAGATTCTTATCCCCAATTTCATGCTTTCCTTAAACCAATATTCAACTTACCAAAATTAATAGTCCAACCTATCATAAAGTTTGACCGTCCATCAATGCTAGAATGTACAAAAATAAAATCCTCAATATGCTTTCCATGCTACTCGAACCACTTCCCTCAAGCAACCTTTCAAGCTCCTTATCCACTATCCCACTAACTCCTCATGTTACAATTTAACACTTAAATTAACTTAAGTGTCAAGCTCACTTACTCCACTTCATTAAATAAACCATACTAAAAATTATTCTAACTTCCTAAATAAAATCAAGCCTTCACAAGACTATGCTAACACACAAAATTCATACTCGAGCTAACACAAATAATACTCAAATTTTAGGATGTTACAATTCTACCCCCCTTAAGAAAATTTCGTCCTCGAAATTACCTGATCAAAAGAGTTGAGGATACTGCTGCCTCATCACATCCTCCGGTTCCCAAGTAGCTTCTTCTACGCCATGATTCCGCCATAAAACCTTCACTAAAGGAACTGACTTCCTCCGCAAAATTTTTACATCTCACTCTAGGATCTGCACAGGTTCCTCCTCCACTGTCAAATCTGGATTCACCTCTACATCCCCTACTGCCACGACATGCGATGGATCAGAACGATAGCGTCTAAGCATGGAGACATGGAACACATCGTGAATCTGACTCAGTTCTGCTGGCAACTCGAGCTGATAAGCTACTGGTCCCACTCGTCTCAACACCTTATACGGCCCAATGAACCTTGGACTTAACTTGCCTTTTCTCCCAAATCTTAATACTTTCTTCCATGGCGAGACCTTCAGAAAAACTTTGTCTCCCACGGCAAACCCTCTGCTTGAGATCGGCATATGACTTCTGCCTATCCAAAGCTTCCTTCAGACGAGCCTGAATTATCTTAACCTTATCCTCAGTTTCCGCAACCAACTCTGGTCCTAACAACTGACGCTCACCTAACTCTGTCCAGCATGTAGGCGTGCGACACCTCCTACCATACAACGCCTCATATGGTGCCATCTTAATGCTTGCCTGATAACTATTGTTGTACGCGAACTCAGCTAGCGGTAAAAACTCTTCCCAGCTACCTCTAAAGTCCAAAACATAGCCTCTCAGCATATCCTCTAAAATCTGAATAACTCTTTCTGACTGCCCATCAGACTGTGGATGAAATGCGGTACTGAAATCCAACCGCGTACCCAAAGCCTGATGTAACGCTCTCCAAAACCTCGACGTAAATCTGGGATCTCTGTCTGAGATGATCGACACTGGCACACCGTGCAAGCTCACTATCTCCGCCACATACAACTTAGCTAACCTCTGAAGCGAATAATCCATCCTTACCGGAATAAAATGAGCTGACTTAGTCAGACGATCCACAATCACCCAAACTGAGTCCTTCTTACTAGGTGTAAGAGGTAATCCACTGACAAAATCCATAGTGATCCTCTCCCACTTCCACTGTGGAATCTTCACCAGCTGAAGTAATACAGACAGTAACTGATGTTCAGCCTTGACCTGCTGACACGTCAGACATTTACCCACAAACTCAGTTACCTCCCGCTTCAGACCTGGCCACCAAAACTGCTCTCTTAAATCACGATACATCTTGCTACCTCCAGGATGCATAGCATATGGGCTGCTATGTGCGTCCCGAAGAATCCTTTGCCTCAACTCAACATCTTTCGGCATATAAGCTCTCCCTTTAAAACACAAAACTCCATCAATGGACAAACTATAATCCTCTAAACCACCATTCTGAACCCGCAACCTCCGATCATTCAAACCATCATCCTCTAACTGTTTCTCCTTGATTTGCTCTAACCAAGTCAGCTTGACTTGCAATTCCGCCAAAAGACTCCCATCGTCATACAAGCTAAGATAAGCAAACATCAATCTTAAGTCTGACACAACCTTACGGCTCAACGCGTCTGCCACCATGTTAGCCTTGCCCGGATGATACTCGATGGAACAATCGTAGTCCTTCAACAACTCGATCCATCTTCACTGCCTTAAGTTCAAATCCTTCTGAGTCAAAAGATACTTAAGACTCTTGTGATCCGTGTAGACTATCGACTTCTCTCCGTACAAATAGTGTCTCCAAATCTTCAAAGCAAAAACCACAGCAGCTAATTCCAAGTCATGCATCGGATAATTAACCTCATGTGGTCTCAACTACCGAGATGCATAAGCCACTACCTTCCCTTCTTGCATCAGCACACATCCCAAACCAGTGAATTCCTTGCCTGCCTCAGGTTGAATCAAAACTGGAGCTTCAGTCAGAATCTTCTTCAACTTGTCAAAACTTTCTTGCTGCTTCTCGGTCCACACAAATGGAACTCCTTTCCTCAACAACTTGGTCATCGGTGCGGCGATCAAGGAAAATCCTTCCACAAATCTTCGATAATACCCCGCCAGACCTAGAAAACTCCGAATCTCAACCACAGACTTAGGCGGCTTCCAGTCCAACACTGCCTCAATCTTCCGAGGATCTACTCTAATCCCCTCGGCTGATACAACGTGACCTAAAGAAAGTCACCTCCCTAAGCCAAAACTCGCACTTACTAAAGTTAGCAAAAAGCTGCTTTTCCCTCAGAATCTGCAACACTACTCGCAAATGCGCATCATGCTCCTCCTCTGACTTTGAGTATACCAAAATATCGTCTATAAATACCACAACAAACTGATCCAAAAACTGCTAGAAAACCCAATTCATCATGTTCATGAATGCTGCCGGTGCGTTAGTCAATCCAAACAGCATCACCAAAAACTCGTAGTGCCCATACCGAGTACGAAATGCCGTCTTGTGGATATCAGCCTCTTTCACCTTTAGCTGATGATATCCAGACCTTAAATCAATCTTGGAGAAAACTGCTGCCCCTTTAAGCTGATCAAACAAGTCATCTATCCTCGGCAAAGGATACTTGTTTTTGATCGTTAGCTTATTCAACTGGCGGTAATCTATACACATCCGCATCGTACCATCTTTCTTCTTGACAAAAAGTACCGGCGTTCCCCAAGGCGAAACACTTGGTCGAATGAAACCTCGATCCAACAACTCCTGAATCTGAGCCTTCAATTCCATCAATTCCCTCAGTGCCATCCTATACGGAGCTATAGACACTGGCGCCGTTCCGGGTAACAAATCTATACCGAATTCGACTTCACGATCCGGAGGCAGTCCCAGAAGTTCTTCAGGAAATACGTCCGCATATTCCTTTACAGTTCGAACATTCCCCACAGAAGACTCCTTAGCCTCCAAAGCACACACATGGACTACAAAAGCCTCACAGCCCTTCCTGACCATCTTCACAGCTTTTAACGCAGATACCACGTTGGATAGATAATCTCTTCTATTACCTATCATGACCACTTCTTCACCATCAGCTGTCTTCAAAACCATGCGCTTAGCAGCACAATCCAAACTTGCTTGGTACTTGACCAACCAGTCCATCCCAAGAATCAGATCGAACTCCTCAAACGACAGTTCCATCAGATCAGCTACAAACACTACCCCTTAAAGTTCTAGGGGTACACCCCTATACAGCTTATCTACTTCTACAGAGTGACCTAGAGGGCTAAGTACTGTCATCTTCCTAGAAGCAGTCTCAGAATCTAGATTCATAGTCTCAACTATGCTACTAGCAACGTACGAATGCGTCGAACCCACATCTATCAAAGCAGAATATGGAACACCAAAGATTAAGAACGTACCGGTTATGACATCCGGTGCGTCGCCCTCCTCTCGTCGTCTCGCAGCATACACCAAACCAGGCTGTCTCGCATCAGTGTTGCTTGCACCTCTGCCCGATGCTCCGCGGCCTCGACTAGAACCATTACCTCCTCTACCATTACCATGACCTCTCTGCGGTGGTGGTCCCTCCTTTCTGAACTGAGCACGACCTTGACCTTTAGACTGATTCCTGGCTTGCTCACGTGGACAGTCTCTCACACGATGATCCAGCGAGCCACACTCGAAACATCCTTTCCCCCCGGTCCAACATTCGCCCCAGTGAAATTTCCCACATCGGTTACACTGTGCTGGTCTCTGATTGCAGTAACAGGCATTCCAGATTGATTCGGCCCACTCTGCCTAACCCTCTTCTGAGCATTACCGGCTGACCCAGATGATCCATATCCTCTCTTATGCTTATTCCAGTCGTAACTCTGCCTTCTAGATTCCTTTATCCCTTCGGCTATCTTAGACTTTTCAACCAACGCAGCAAATTCTCGCTTCTGATGTGGAGCAATCAGCAACCTCAGCTCATCTCTCAAACCATCCTCGAATCGAACACATCGCTCGTGCTCCGAAGCCATAATACCTCCAGCATACCTGCTCAATCTTAAGAACTCAGCCTCATACTCTGATACGGATTTACTCCGTTGGACCAAACTCAGAAATGCCTTACGCTGCGCATCAATGTAACTAGACCTAATATATTTCTTCTGATACGCTGCCTTAAAATAGTCCCAAGTGAGATCCTCCGCTGCAGCACTATTCCAAACTGTGAGCCACCACTGATATGACTCATCCCAAAGAAGCAACACAATCCCTTTCAGCTTGTCCTCAGCACTCAAATCCAATTCATCCTTGATTCGCTCCGTCACCTCTAGCCAATATTCAGCCGCACTGGGAGCTACGCCTGAAACACCTCGAAATACCTCGGCTCCGTTGGCTCGGAGTCGTTCAGGTACTGACTTCCGAGCTCCCGCGCCTCCACCTACTCCAGCTACCCTCTTAAGAACTCGCAGCATCGCCTGAGACACCGCGTCATCCCCCGTTTGATCCTGATGCTCAACTCCAACCGCTGGTGGTGGAGCTGGTGGTACCTCATTCTCGGATCCTTGACCAGACCTCACTGGCTCAGACACAGCCATCCTACCTCGACCACGTCCACGCATCACACGACCTCGACCTCGAGTACTCATGTCTAAGATCTTGACTTATCTGATTTAAAAGTTTTATGAATTAGTCAATATTCCACATTCTTTAAAACACAGTTTTATGAAAAGTTTTAATAAGAGATTTCGCGAGTACACCAAACCTATAGTTTTGGGTCTCTAAAGTAATTCCTACTACTATATAGTCATATCAACATCACTATAATCATATCATCAAAATCAACAGTTTTGATCTACTTACCAGGGCGGATTGATGCCGGAGACTCGGGGCCATGCCTTTCAAACCATATAATTTTCAACGAAAACATTTTAAGACCATATTTTTGGGAGAAGATGACACAAAAGTTGCAAATAGGATTTTTGGCCAAAACAATACCAAGACCTTACCAAATGCCAAAGTAAAAATTCAGCTACCTATCTACCCCCAAAACCGTCTACATGCATTACATTATGGGTCAACATTTGGCCAACCACACTTTCCAAAACAATCTCCACAAAATAAGCCACTTGTTCCCCTTACTTGCCTTATTCTTTTGATTCCTTTCCCCAACCTCAACCTTTCCTTATTCCCTTAGCCACCTTGCCAAAATTAAAAAGTCCACCTTGCCTTATTTACATGCTTGACCGACACTTAGGGAAAGAATGCAAAAAAATAATAGTCAAAATTTGCACACAATGGGATATCAACCTTTTCCCTCCATGCTCTCCACTTGATGCCATAACCTCCTTTCCAATTGCTCATTTATGCTAACAAATTACTCATCTATTTCCATAAGCCTTGAAGCTACTTACCTCTCTCCTTAAAGTGCTAAAATACCAAATTTTTCCTAAGGCCCAATTAAACCTGAGACTTCATCCTCGTAACCTTCTAAATTCACTTAACTAATAAGTCCAATTTGCAATAATGCCATTCTCTTGTTCTCAAAATTTTAAACATTCCTACGCCCAAGGCCTATTGGGCCCAATCTTACTAGGCCCAATTTTGGGATGTTACATTATTTGGTGAAATGAATGAAGAACTGTATGAGAGATCAAAATTTTCCAAATTGTCTTTCTGTATTTGTCTTTTTCACTTAAAATGTTTGGGAGGGTGGACCGGAAACTCTTTGACAATGTTGTTAGAGTTTTTGCAAGAAATGTTCCCGTTTGCGAAAATCCCTCAATCTTCCGAAGACATGAAGAAACTGATAAAGGTTTTGGGCTTAGCTACAACAACATTCATAGTTGCCCAAATGACTGCATGTTGTAATGGGGCGACCGGAAAAACCAACAGTGCTATCATGTATGCGGTTAATCCCGTTGGATGAATAGAAATACAGAGGATGGTAACGAGGATGAAAATGATACACAGTCAAGGAAGCAGCCAGTTAAGATTTTGCGGTATTTTCTGCTAATTCCAAGGCTTCAAAGGCTTTTCATGTCGTCGAAGACAGCCGAGTCAATGACGTGGCACCATGATGGATGAACCGATGATGGATTGTGAAGGCATCCTGTAGATTCTTTAGCTTGGAAATCATTTGACTCCAAATTTCCAAGCTTTGCAAGCGATCCTCGGAGTGTGAGGCTTGGGCTAGCATCTGATGGATTTAACCCTTACAAAATCATGAGCACTGCATACAGTACTTGGCCTGTTGTGCTTGTTCCTTACAATTTACCTCCATGGGTTTGCATGAAACAATCATCTTTTACCTTATCTATGATTATCCCCGGAGAGAAAGGGCCCGGAAATGATATTGACATATATTTGTAGCCACATATTGAAGAGTTAAAATAACTATGGGCTGGTGTTGAAAAATACGATGTACTGAGAAAGGAGCACTTCTGAAACACCTCAAACCCGGCCCACGAGCCTCGACCAGATCTGGTATGTTCCTCGATGTAAACCAATTCAAAATTCTTTTGTTACTTTGTAAAATTGTGTCTTTTGAAAGAAAGATTGTTTTGGGTTGGGCTCAAGTTGAGAACAAGTTTTATCTTCTGTCGAAATCCTTTTATGTTAGGTGATAAAACATTTAGAGTTTATTTTAAATAAATTTACTTAATCCTATAACCATTAAAAATTCGTAACAAAATAAATAAAAGAAAAATAAAGTAGTTCAACTACGGCCTTATTACATCAAATAATTCCCAAAAATAAATTAAAGTGCTTAAATAGAATAAAAGTCCAAATAATAAAATTTTCCTTGCTGTGCATGGCCACCTTTGTGCTCCTGCCGACCTGGTCCATTACTAATCATCACCTGGAAGAAAATATTTGTAACACCCCAAACCCGGTCAATACGCCATGACCGAATCTGGCATGCCACGAAGGAAAACGTTTTGAAGAAAAACGAGTTAACGATTAAAATTTTGTGAAGAACTCTTTGTTGAACTTTGTTTGTAGAAAACAAGTGTATAATAAATTGAAAGCTGATAATTTGCTTTTGAAATCTAAAAAAAATAAGTCTTTAAAACATAATTTCAATTCCATAGATTAGAAAACTTTTTAATATTTTAAAGAAACCAAAGTGATTAGATTGAAAACTGTATCTAAAAGAAATTTGGAAATAGTTGAGTTATCGAAAATACTTAAGATGTTAAAATTATCAAATGATTTATGTTACCCGATGGTAACGTTTAAAAAAAACCATCGTATTTTGTAATTTAGAAAACTTTATGCTCAAATTATTATATCAAACATGTAATTTGTAAGCCAAATTTAAATCAAATCCAAAACTTATAAATAATCCAAAACATAAATAAACAGGCCTTATTACAAATCCATAAAAATATGAAAACCAAATTAAAATAAAGTACCCAAATGAAAGTTCATGTAACACCAAAAATTTATTTGCATGGCCTCCTCGAGTTCATCCGGCTCCTCATCCGCAATCTCACGAATCACCTGAAATGATAAGGGAGAAGGTGAGTCACCAAGACTCAGTGCATATTCCCTCTCCCGGGTAAATGCCACATACTTACACAAATTATAACAAAGCAACATATATGTATAATGCACCCAACCTAGCCATCCATAACTCCTTTTCTACCCCGTGTGGTACCAAACCACTGGTGGTGCCAAACCACTGGTGACCGAAGTTTCGATATTCAATATTGTGATACCAAATCACTGGTGACTCAAAGTCACTAATAATCCATATGTGGGGCCAACCCACGTGTGATACCAAATCACTGGCGACGATCCCATATCTCAAAAGTGGGGCCAACCCACGGTGATGCTAGATCACAGGGACGAGTCGCTATGAGGTGCCAAACCTCTGGTGTCCCAAAGACACAAATGTGATACCAAATCACTGGTGACCGAAGTCACGAATAATCAAGTTGTGGGGCCAACCCACGTGTGATACCAAATCATTAGCGACGATCCCATATCTCAAAAGTGGGGCCAACCCACGGTGGTGCTAAGCCACAGGGACGAGTCGCTATGAGGTGCCAAACCTCTAGTGTCCGAAGACACAAATGTGATACCAAATCAGTGGAGGTACCAAACCTCTGGTGTCCGAAGACACAAATGTGATACCAAATCACTGGTGACCGAAGTCACAATATCAATCTTCCCCCTCCTCTCATGTTGCCCATACCAATGCAATATATATATACAAATCATGTCAATATACTTTGATATGAATCACATAAGAAAAATATCATAAATCGTAGATCATGATTTCAATCCACATGTATTAACAACATATCGAAACGGACTTACCCGAATCCTCATTCATACCATCATGGTATCATATCAAGATCTCATCATTTCGGCATAAACAACATGAATAGTTATTTAACACACATATATACATATATGAACCAAGTTATAAAGTGTGTAAGATACACACCTTTCACCAACGCAAGAATTATCTTCCAAAGATCCGATCTATCGCACTAGATCTCCTTGTCCTACAATCGGTCAATACTAAAATTATAAACAAAGGCCATTCGGCCATACCACTTAATCCCAAAGAGTTATCCTTTAAAAAAAATACCAAGTCTTACCTAAACTTACCCAAAACAATTGACAAAGAAACGAGGCTTAGATTGATTGCTTCCAACGTCCCGAGGAGCCTAAAAGAATAATCGATTTCTAAAATGGTTAGAACCTTGCAAGAAATGCCCATAGGTTCGGCCTTTGTCCACAAGAAAACGACATAGAATCGAGAAAGAAATGAAGGAGAAACGGCCATGAACACTTACCTATTATCCAAAATCGATTGAATAAAACCAAAGAGAATCTACCCTTGAATATTCGACCAAAGCAAACCAAAAGGATATGAGAAGTTTCGGCTATGGTTTTTGAATGAAGAAAACAATTGATATACGGCTCGAAAGAAATGAAGAATTAGTATGGCAAAGAAAAGAAAATGAAAAGGGAAGAAGGAAGATTCGGCCAAGAAAAGTGAAAAGAAATGTGGTTTGAACAATATTGAAAGAAAGAAAAAGAGAGAAAAGGGAGTAAGAGATTCGGCCAACACCTAATTACTAAAGAAGAAAAATGCACCAAAAGTTCCAATGTTGTTTCGGTTTTAAAAGGACAAATGAAAGAAGAGAAATGGTATTTGGTTCACACGAAATGAGGCTAAAAACCAAAAACAAAATTGCACCAAAAGCACAATACACAATCGGCCAAGGAAGGAGTTTTTGGAGAGGAAAAACAAATGCAAAAAGATGCACAAACACAAAAATTGGCCAACTATTCCCCCCAAGCTACCTATCACATTCGGCCACCCCCTAGCCACACATGCCGTCCACATTCAAGCACTAAAGGCCTTGGAATACTTTCCAAAACATCTTCCTAAAGCCTAGCCTTATGTCTCCCCAACCTTCCACAACCTTAAGATTCTTATCCCCAATTTCATGCTTTCCTTAAACCAATATTCAACTTACCAAAATTAATAGTCCAACCTATCATAAAGTTTGACCGTCCATCAATGCTAGAATGTACAAAAATAAAATCCTCAATATGCTTTCCATGCTACTCGAACCACTTCCCTCAAGCAACCTTTCAAGCTCCTTATCCACTATCCCACTAACTCCTCATGTTACAATTTAACACTTAAATTAACTTAAGTGTCAAGCTCACTTACTCCACTTCATTAAATAAACCATACTAAAAATTATTCTAACTTCCTAAATAAAATCAAGCCTTCACAAGACTATGCTAACACACAAAATTCATACTCGAGCCAACACAAATAATACTCAAATTTTAGGATGTTACAATATTCCCCAACGGGGTGAGTCAAACAGGCTCAATGTGTAACCAACACTATAACTTAACAATTCAGGCATACAATGTCATATCACATACTTATTCATATAACAGATATAAAGTAATGATGCAAACCCGAACCCAAGCCTAGATGCCATCCGTTACACATCACCCGTACCAACCTGCACACCGTGGGGACTACTAAGTCAACCCTCCATCCGCTACACACCATCGAAAGCAGTCGCTGCAGTCGACGTGCTCATCGCCCTTATAAAATTCGTGGTTTTAGGTCACCACATTCAGATATCGTGGTCTTAGGTCACCACATTAAAATATCGTGGTCTTAGGTCACCACATTCAGATATCGTGGTCTTAAGTCACCACATTCACTTCCCCTTTCATATAACCCGTATGCCCCATATCATACATATCATGCACATCATGCCTTAGTTTACATTCTTATCACTTTTCACATGTTACATATATAACATAATTTCATATTCCTAGTAGGAGTAGGAAACATACCTGAGTACTTTTGTACCATTACATGGTACCTTGGCCATATTCTTACACATTCTTATAGTCACATACATATTAATTATTGCCATAAATATATCAAGAAATAGTGTGAGGTACACACCTGATTCGGTTAGGGTTTCCAATCCAAATCCCGAAAAGCTTGATCTAATGCCTTAGATCTTAGATCTCTACATTTAATCAATTATTTAATACTTAGTAAAGAGCCATTCGGCCATAAATCCAAATCCTAGTAGGATTAGTACACTAAAATCCTTACCTTGCCGATTTGTTTACTAATCAAATCCCGGAATGTTGTAGATTCCCTTCCTTGTAATCGGCTGGTATTGAATCCCTTCATAGATTAGTTTTCAGCTTTTAAATCATGTAAGAAAATAGATCTAGTGCTAAAATAAGCCTTGGCCGATTGCATATAGACACTTACCTTGTGGATTTTAAATCCCGAAACTCACCGAATAACTAGGGAACACGCGGCTTATGGTGTACCGTCGGGAAAAGAACTTCTCCTTCCCTGTAGTCGACACTTAGTAAATCCCGAAAGTATTCCTTGCCTTAGATATCTGTCGAAATCCCTATAACTTCATGTTAGATCAATTTCTAACATTTATTCACAACAAATAACCCTTAGCCGAATGTTAAATATGACTTACCTTAGATTCTTAAATCCTGAAATAGTTGACTTGTCTTATGAAGTTGTCGACAATGGCAGAAATCTCGAAGAGCCTTCTTTCCAAGTTTCGACTAACACAATAATGGGGTTAGATTTCCTAGTTTCGGCTTTTGGAATATTGAGAGGAGAAGAATGAAGAAGAAAAGAATAGTTGCTTAAGAGAATTCGGCAATGGTGAAATAAGGAGAAGGGAAATTCGGCAAGGCTTAGGGGATCTTACTCTCGTTTTTTTTTGGAGAATTGAAGAGAAAAGAAAAGGGGTTGCCGAGAAAATTCGGCAGAGGTTATCAAGGAAGAGAAAATAATGCTGAATGGCCTCTCTTTTCCTTTTATAGCCGAATTTACTAGCTTAGAATCCCTTACTTGGCCACCACTCTTCTATTTTGATAGCTTTATCACTTTCATTATCACCTAAAACTTAATCCAATAATTATCTCTTATCTCTTAATAAAAATATCAATAAAAATCCATCATTTATCCATCTATTTGCCGAATTTTAACAACAATAAAACACCTCCTTATAGAGCCTTAATGCTGTCCACTTCTCTTATTCCTGGCACCAAAATAAAATTCTTTTATTTGCTCCCCAAGTGACTCGAACCCAGGCCCAATTGCACCTGCTTGTGGCGTCAACTCCAGAGGCCCTAAGTGGCACCTCCAAGCCACTTAGACAAGCCCAATTTTATGTCATATTTCACCCATAAATTTTCTTAAGGCCACCCTGCTTTACTTCCCTCTCTTAACCTCAGAACTTAACTTTTCCTAAAACGTTTCCTTACATTTCCTTACATTTCCTTACAGAACTTAACTTTTCCTAAAACGTTTCCTTACATTTCCTTACATTTCCTTACATTTCCTTACATTTCCAAGTTTCCAAAAATGTTCGTTTGCCTCCTTTAAACTTAACATTTCTTACATTTCCAAGTTTCCAGAAATGTTCACTTTCCTCTTTTGAACTTAACATTTCTTACATTTCCAAGTTTCCAGAAATGTTCACTTTCCTCTTTTGAAACTTAACATTTCTAAATCATTTCCTTACATTTTAGGGTTCCTAAAACTCCTCAGAACACATCCAACACACCCACTATCTCATGAATTACGCACGAACGCATAACCCCTAATCTAGGATGTTACAGTTCTACCCTCCTTAAAAATAATTTCGTCCTCGAAATTACTTACTAACATTAATCGTACATCTTAACTCGCCGCACTACGCTTATGCTGCGCACTCTAATCTTATAAAAATATCATACTTCCTATGCACAATATTTAAGTCCATATGCAAGGCTTCGAACACTTTCACTACAAGAAAACTATACAACAATCAAAGCAATTAAGGGTATTCCAGAAATAAGGAACGTACCCGCTGTCACATCTGGCACATCTTCCTCCCCGCGACGGCCAATTGCATAAACCAACCTTGGCTGCCTTGCATCTACACCTTCAGCACCTCCACTTGGTGCTCCACGACCTCGGCCGGAACCATTTCCTCCATGGTTCGGACCACGACCCCTCGTCGCTTGTTGACCATCTCTACCAGCCTGATTAACATTCTGGGCTACCGGTTTATTCCCCTCCGGCCTCATCGGATAGTCCTTAATTATATGGTCCTTTGACCCACACCTAAAGCATCCTCCTGTCTTTTTCCAACACTCCCCTAAGTGTTTCTTCTCACATTGATCACAAGTACGATATTGCCCTCCAGTACCAGCTTGCTGACCTCGCGGCCCATCAACTCTAGGCCTCTTATTCTCAGATGATCCAAACGATTCAAAACCTCTTTTTGGCCTGTTCCGATCAGTGTTTTGCCTTGTAGAATCCTTAGTCCCTTCAGCAACCTTAGCTTTCTCTACTAAGGCAGAAAACTCCCGTTCCTGATGTGGTGCTATTAACAACCTCAAATCATCCCTTAATCCGTCCTCAAATCGGACACATCGCTCATGCTCCGTAGCTACTACTCCTCGAGCATATCGGCTCAACCTCAGAAATTCAGCTTCATACTCTGCCACGGACTTGTTCCCTTGAATCAGCCCTAGAAAAGCCTTCCTTTGCTCATCAGTATACCGTGTGCCAACATATTTCTTCTGATATGCTGCCTTAACATATTCCCAGGTCAGATCCTCAGCTGTGGCTCCATCCCGAACTGTGAGCCACCACTGATACGCTTCATCGCGTAGCAGTGCCACCATTCCTTTCAACTTCTCCTCAGGGGTCAGATCAAGCTCATCCATAATCCGTTCGGTTGCTTCCAACCAATATTCAGTTGTACTGGGTGCTACACCAGATACTCCACGAAACATCCCAGCCCCATTGGCTCAGAGTCGCTCGGGTACAGATTTTCGAGCTCCCATACTTCCACCCGCGCCAACGACCATTTCCAAAACTCGCAGCATAGCCTGCGACACAGCATCATCCCCCGTCTGAGCTTACTGCTCAACACCAACAGCTGGGGGTGGTGGTGGCGGTGGTACCTCATTGTCCGATTCTTGACCCGATCTAACGGGTTCCGACACGGTCCTTCTGCCTCTACCGCGTCCTCGTATACTACGACCACGTCCCCTAGAGCTCATTTCTACGATCGTGCTTTAATCTAATTAAGAAATTTTATGGATTAGTCCTTGTTTCACTGATTACCCTCGAAGAAGTTTTATGGAAAGAATTTTAGGAGTGGTTCTTTCGTATTCATACATGCACACAGTCTTTACATTCATACATTCATCAATCAATTATGAACTTTCGTTCATTCAGAGAAATGTTGTAGTTTCCATTGTTGTTGTTCTTCCACTACCCAGGGGTGTTTTCGTAATTTGCCCTACATGGGTTTTTTTGGAAATTTTGAAGTCCGAGGGTATTTCGGTAATTTTAGAACTCGGGAGTATTTTGGTAATAAACCAGGGTAGATTTGTAAAGTTTAATAATTCAGGGGTATTTCAAAATTTATAAAGCTTGAGGGTTCTTTTTGAGAACTTGTTTTCCAAATCGGTGATGTTGCAAAATTTCAAAACCTAGGGTCATTTTGGTAATTTTATGAGTTAGGGGTAATTTCGTAAATTTCCCAAGTTGGAGTATTTTAATGTTTTGCAAAAGTAGAGTTTTTGAATATTTTATAAAATAAGGAAATTTTAATTAAACCGTGGGTAGTTTGGACATTTTCTAAACCAAGGGCATTTTTGTAATTTTACAAATAGAGGTATTTTAGTAATTTTCATAAATCAAGAATATTTCAGAAAATTTTATAGAATCATGTTTTCCAATCAAAAGGGTAATTTAAGAGTTTTAAAACCAGGGTTTCCATAAAAATACGGCTAGTCCCTTTCGGGTTTTAGTTAGGGGTTTAGCCTATGAATAAGTCCTCTTGGTTAGGGTGAACCGAAGCTACGCACCAGGTAGGATTCGAGTGGAGAGGAGGTGAGTCACACGGACTGCTTAAATACCAAGCTCCCACCGAATACCAATCCTAGACATGCGCACAATGGTTGCCACACCCTAACTCGGCGACTTAACCATAGGTTTGTTTAATTAAGCATTTAAGTCTTATGTAATTGTTGGGGTAAACTAGTCCTAGGGTTCAAGTACTTATCATGCTAGTCTACATTCCCATTCCATTTCTACCCTTCTACAGATCACAATACAAATCACACAAAGGTTAGGGGTACTTACCTGGTGGACTTCGGGTCGGAGACTTAGGTACCATGCCAGAAAACCTACTTTTCACAAAATTTTTCACAAAATTTCTTTTGGCCTTAATTTTGAAAACGTTTTGGGCCTTAAACCCAAGGCCGAGAGTTTAAAACTGGGCTCTGATACCAAATTGAAACACCCCAAACCCGGCCCACGAGCCTCGACCAGATCTGGTATGTTCCTCGATGTAAACCAATTCAAAATTCTTTTGTTACTTTGTAAAATTGTGTCTTTTGAAAGAAAGATTATTTTGGGTTGGGCTCAAGTTGAGAACAAGTTTTATCTTATGTCGAAATCATTTTATGTTAGGTGATAAAACATTTAGAGTTTATTTTAAATAAATTTACTTAATCCTATAACCATTAAAAATTCGTAACAAAATAAATAAAAGAAAAATAAAGTAGTTCAACTATGGCCTTATTACATCAAATAATTCCCAAAAATAAATTAAAGTGCTTAAATAGAATAAAAGTCCAAATAATAAAATTTTCCTTGCTGTGCATGGCCACCTTTGTGCTCCTGCCGACCCGGTCCATTACTGATCATCACTTGGAAGAAAATATTCCCCAACGGGGTGAGTCAAACAGACTCAATGTGTAACCAACACTATAACTTAACAATTCAGGCATACAATGTCATATCACATACTTATTCATATAACAGATATAAAGTAATGATGCAAACCCGAACCCAAGCCTAGATGCCATCCGTTACACATCACCCGTACCAACCTGCACACCGTGGGGACTACTAAGTCAACCCTCCATCCGCTACACACCATCGAAGGCATTCGCTGCAGTCGACGAGCTCATCGCCCTTATAAAATTCGTGGTCTTAGGTCACCACATTCAGATATCGTGGTCTTAGGTCACCACATTCAAATATCGTGGTCTTAGGTCACCACATTCAGATATCGTGGTCTTAGGTCACCACATTCAGATATCGTGGTCTTAGGTCACCACATTCACTTCCCCTTTCATATAACCCGTATGCCCCATATCATACATATCATGCACATCATGCCTTAGTTTACATTCTTATCACTTTTCACATGTTACATATATAACATAATTTCATATTCCTAGTAGGAGTAGGAAACATACCTGAGTACTTTTGTACCATTACATGGTACCTTGGCCATATTCTTACACATTCTTATAGTCACATACATATTAATTATTGCCATAAATATATCAAGAAATAGTGTGAGGTACACACCTGATTCGGTTAGGGTTTCCAATCCAAATCCCGAAAAGCTTGATCTAATGCCTTAGATCTTAGATCTCTACATTTAATCAATCATTTAATACTTAGTAAAGAGCCATTCGGCCATAAATCCAAATCCTAGTAGGATTAGTACACTAAAATCCTTACCTTGCCGATTTGTTTACTAATCAAATCCCGGAATGTTGTAGATTCCCTTCCTTGTAATCGGCTGGTATTGAATCCCTTCATAGATTAGTTTTCGGCTTTTAAATCATGTAAGAAAATAGATCTAGTGCTAAAATAAGCCTTGGCCGATTGCATATAGACACTTACCTTGTGGATTTTAAATCCCGAAACTCACCAAATAACTAGGGAACACGCGGCCTATGGTGTACCGTCGGGAAAAGAACTTCTCCTTCCCTGTAGTCGACACTTAGTAAATCCCGAAAGTATTCCTTGCCTTATATGTCTGTCGAAATCCCTATAACTTCATGTTAGATCAATTTCTAACATTTGTTCACAACAAATAACCCTTAGCCGAATGTTAAATATGACTTACCTTAGATTCTTAAATCCCGAAATAGTTGACTTGTCTTATGAAGTTGTCGACAATGGCAGAAATCTCGAAGAGCCTTCTTTCCAAGTTTCGACTAACACAATAATAGGGTTAGATTTCCTAGTTTCGGCTTTTGGAATATTGAGAGGAGAAGAATGAAGAAGAAAAGAATAGTTGCTTAAGAGAATTCGGCAATGGTGAAATAAGGAGAAGGGAAATTCGGCAAGGCTTAAGGGATCTTACTCTCGTTTTTTTTTTTTTGGAGAATTGAAGAGAAAAGAAAAGGGGTTGCCGAGAAAATTCGGCAGAGGTTATCAAGGAAGAGAAAATAATGCTGAATGGCCTCTCTTTTCCTTTTATAGCCGAATTTACTAGCTTAGAATCCCTTACTTGGCCACCATTCTTCTATTTTGATAGCTTTATCACTTTAATTATCACCTAAAACTTAATCCAATAATTATCTCTTATCTCTTAATAAAAATATCAATAAAAATCCATCATTTATCCATCTATTTGCCGAATTTTAACAACAATAAAACACCTCCCTATAGAGCCTTAATGCCGTCCACTTCTCTTGTTCCTGGCACCAAAATAAAATTCTTTTATTTGCTCCCCAAGTGACTCGAACCCAGGCCCAATTGCACCTGCTTGTGGCGTCAACTCCAGAGGCCCTAAGTGGCACCTCCAAGCCACTTAGACAAGCCCAATTGTATGTCATATTTCACCCATAAATTTTCTTAAGGCCACCCTGCTTTACTTCCCTCTCTTAACCTCAGAACTTAACTTTTCCTAAAACGTTTCCTTACATTTCCTTACATTTCCTTACATTTCCTTACATTTCCAAGTTTCCAAAAATGTTCGTTTGCCTCCTTTAAACTTAACATTTCTTACATTTCCAAGTTTCCAGAAATGTTCGCTTTCCTCTTTTGAACTTAACATTTCTTGAAACACCCCAAACCCGGCCCACGAGCTTTGACCAGATTTGGTATGGTCCTCAAGTAAACCGATTCAAAGTTCTTTTGTGCCTTAGGAAAAACTTGTGCAATTTTGAAGAAAATAATGTTTTGGGTTGGGCTTGTGTTGAAAACTAAATTATCTTATATTGAAATCCATTTATTTCAGGTGACAAAATACTGAGAGTTTATTTTAAAATAAATTTGTTGAACCATAAATAATAATTTGTAAACATAACAAATAAAAGTAAAAAGAAATAAAGAAATTCAACTATGGCCTTATGGCCTTATTACATCAAGTAAAAACCCAAAATAAAATTCTTAAGTACTTAAATAAAATAAAATGTCCATATTGAATAAAACTTCAAGTTGAGCATGGCCACCACAAGTTCTGCCGTCCCAGTCCATCACTGTTCATCACCTGAAAAATGTTCCCACAACGGGGTGAGTCAACAGACTCAATGTGTACACAACACTAAAATTTAATAGATCAGGCATACCATAACGTATCACATGCACATTCATATACAGATAAAATGATGATGCAACCCATACCCAAACCTAGATGCCATCCGCTACACATCCCCGTACCAACCTGCACACCGAGGGGACTACTAAGTCAACCCTCCTTCCGCTACACTCCATCGAAGGCAGTCACTGCAGTCGACGTGCTCATCGCCCATATAAAATTCGTGGCATAGCCACCAGATTATTGTGTCATGAGACACCACATTCATATACTGTAACCGAAGTTACCACATTCAGATAATGTAACCGAAGTTACCACATTCAGATAATGTGATCGAAGCTACCACATTCAGATAGTGAGACCGAAGTCACCACATTCACTTCCCCTTTCTCATATAACCCGAATGCCCCATTTTATTCATATCATGCATATCATACTTAAATTCACATTCATGTCACTTTTCACATGTTAAAATATAACATATTTCGTAATCCTAGTAGGAGTAGGAAACGTACCTGAGTACTTTGTACCACATTAGGGTACCTTAGCCATATTCACATTCTTATACATACTTATATTAAATATTGCCATAAAACGTATTAAAGATAGTGTGGGGTACACACCTGATTTGTTTAACGAATTCCTTGAAATCCCGAAAAAACCGATCTACTGCTTTAGATCTCAATTCCTACATTTGGTAACCTCAATATGTTAGCATAAAGCCTATAAAACCAAATCCTAGTAGGATTTGTATTCTTAAAACCTACCTTGTTGTCGAATTGACTATAGTCAAATCCCGAAAACTTGTATTCTTCTCCTTTGAAATCGGCTACTCACTTGATCCCTTGAATCTGTTAGTTTTCGGCTTAAAACACATAATAATAGATCTAACTACTAAAATAGGCCTTGGCCGAATGCTATAGACACTTACCTTGTGGATTTTAAATCCCGAAATTCACCAAATAACTAGGGAACACGCGACCTATGGTGTACCTTCGGGAAAAGAACTTCTCCTTCCTTGTAGTTGACACTCAGTAAATCCCGAAAGATCTCTTCAAGGTTTCGGCAACAAGAATATTGATGGGATTAGTCCTATATTTCGACAAATCTAAAAGAAAAGAATAGAAATCAAACTTGTTCTTACCTTTGAAGAAATCGACAGCACCTAAGCTTGAAGCCACTTCAGATATTCGGCTATGGCCTTAAAAGGCTTACATCCGGCTTTTGGAGGGATTAGAAAGAAAAGAGAAGGAAGAATAAAGATGGAGGATTCGGCTAGAACACAAGGTATTTCGGCTTTGGCTAACAAAGAGAAGAAGAATAAAAACTGTAGGAAATTCGGCAGAGAGAAGAGGAGAAACTTTAGAGAATTTCGGCAGAGGTTTTCTTGAAGAGAAAAGAATGAATGAAGAATAGCCTTACTCTTCCTTTTATAGCCGAAATTACTAGGCTAGAGTCCCTTACTTGGCCACCACTCTTCTATTTTATAGCTTTATCCTTTTAATTATCACAAAATAAAAGAATTTAATCCAACCATTATCTCTTGAAAATAATGATAAATAAATCCCTTATTTATCCTCTATTTATCTCTTAAAAATAAAAGAATAAAAGCTCCTAATTTATAGCCATGTGCCGTCCACCTCTCTGCTCCTTGTAGCAAAAGAAAATTTATTTTATTTGCTTCCCATGCAGCTCGAACCTTGGCCCAATACTCCTGTATGTGGCGCCATTTCCAGAAGCCCTAAGTGGCATCTCCAGGCCACTTTTCCAAGCCCGTTCGTGTGTCAAATTCCCTCTATTAATTTTCTTAAGGCCACCTTGCCTTAATTTCTTCTTTCTAAACTTTAAAACTTATCATTTCCTTACATTTCCAAGTTTCCAAAAATTTTCGTTTGCCTCCTTTAAACTTAACATTTCCTTACATTTCCAAGTTTCCCGAAATGTTTACTTTCCTCTTTTGAATCATTTCTAGATCATTTCCGTACATTTCCAGGACATTTCCCTACATTTTCAAGACAAGACATTTCCTTACATTTCCAGGACATTTCATCACATTTCCTCACATTTCCTTACATTTCCTTACATTTCCATACATTTCCTTACATTTCCATACATTTCCTTACATTTCCTCATATCTTAGGGTTCCTAAAACTCCTCAGAACACATCCAACATACCCACTGAGCCCACTATCTCATGAATTACGCACGAACGCATAACCCCTAATCTAGGATGTTACATTTCTTACATTTCCAAGTTTCCAGAAATGTTCACTTTCCTCTTTTGAAACTTAACATTTCTAAATCATTTCCTTACATTTTAGGGTTCCTAAAACTCCTCAGAACACATCCAACACACCCACTGAGCCCACTATCTCATGAATTACGCACGAGCGCATAACCCCTAATCTAGGATGTTACAACTTCAATTTACATGCAGCTTTGATATGGACTATTAATGACTTCCCGGCCTATGCCAATTTATCTGGTTGGAGTACCAAGGGACGTTATGCTTGTCCTTGTTGTGCTGCGCAAACATGTTCGCAATAGTTATATGATGGGAAGAAGTTCTCTTACATGGGGCATCGTCGGTGGTTACCTGAAAATCATAGATTTAGATTTTAGAGTCCTCAGATTGACGATACTGAAGAGTTCAGAGAAGCTCCTTTGCAGACTCGTGGATCTGAAATATTGTTCATGTTGAAAGATATGAATTTCATTTATGGGAAGGTGAATCAACCGCCCAACACGCAAAGAAATAGAAGATCAAGGGATGAATCTGATGATGAATCTGATGAAGAGGATGATCCTAATGAGGCGGACTTGTGGAAAAAAAGAGTTATTTTTTTGAGTTGCCTTATTGGGAGCATCAGATTTTACGACATAATCGTGATGTCATGCACATTGAGAAAAATGTCTGTGAGAACATTATTGGGTCTATTTTGAATGTCGATGGAAAATCAAAACACAATTTTTAGAGTCGACTTGTAACACCCCAAACCCGACCCATGCGATATGACCAGATCTGGCATGTCTAATGAAGAAAACGATTAAAGAACTTATGATTCTTACTAAAGATGTTGTTAATAGGCTATTGTTTAAGAAAATAAATTTGATTTAGAAATACTCGATAAAATACTACTAATCTTGAAAGGTTGATTGAAGAATCGATAATTAAACTAGTGATCTTTTAAAAGCGTGACTTTTGAAAATATTGTTGATAATTCGAAATAGAATTTCCGAGTTAAATTATTTGTAAAAGTTTGTTATGAAAATTCATTTGTTACTCTATTTTGGAAAACCTTTATTTATGATTTTAGAAAATCCCTATTTAAAATAATTCAAGAAAAATAATTAAATACGTCCAAACATAAAACAAATTAAAGTTTATCCCAGAGGCCTTATTACAACTTAAAAACCCAAAAATAGTAAAAGTAATAAAGTAAACGGAAATAGAAATTTAAAGATTAAAAACACCATTTCTGAAGTAATGCCTCCACCGAGTCATCCATGGCCCAAGTCCTCATCACTGAGCATTACCTGCAAGGTTTAAGAAGGAGGGGTGAGTCTCAGTGTATAATCCCCTTACCGTCATCCACTAGGCCTGAACCCGTAAAGCAATATCTTGGGCCTAAGCCCTTTTACATAACAATATTGTAATGTATGCAGCCCAACCCATCCATCCATCACACCCCCGACCAGCCAATCACACCTGTGGGGATCAAGTCAACCCACCTCGCCGCTCACACCAAATTGCAGTCGAGCTGCTATATTATATATTTTTATTGTGGCCAAGCCATCGAAATCATAAGTGAACATAATAATGAACATTTTGTGGCAATGCCACCAGGCTACACTGCTCTCCAACATTTTTCCCAACCCATGCAATATGTAACATGCAATATACATAATAAAGCAGAATATCCACATATATGAACAACAATCATTAATCTAGCAATTTATTACGGTGAATTGACCCATTATAGAACTTTGTAATTCGGCTCACTAAGGCATTCTAACAAATCGACCCATAGGGGCATTCTAACAAATAGGCCAATATGGGCATTTTCGTAATTCGGTCCATAAGGGCATTTTCGTAAATCAGTCCATAGGGGCATTTTCGTAAATCGGCCCATAGGGGCATTTTCGTAATTTTAACAATTTTAATACCGATTTTGATAATCTATAAAAATAATGTAATTTAAGCAAATTTCTCGATTTATGCCATATTATGATTTTTAACCATATAAATAATAACAATCTATTTTCCAACGTGACATCGAATCATGAATTTACGAGATTTGGTGTGAGATTACACAGCTGATTACGGTAAGGACTAAGCTTTCTTGATCATCGGCACCTAAATCATCATTACACTCGATTAACCAACAAATGAGATTTATTAATCTAAATCTAAATTAGACGATCTAATGAAATGCTTACCCTTAGTATCGTGAACAACCACGATTTGTCTATTCTCACCGGATGATGGTCCACAACCCGGTGGAAAATCCCGAACTGCCGATACCGCCCTTCGTTTGAACTTGGGAGTAGGAATCACAAATCCACTCCTTTTGTCTCCTTCTATCGCTTTTCCTTTCAAATCGATACCACTTGCCTCCATTGAAAAGTCTCGGTTAGAAAAATACTATGATGAGTGAACGTATTTATCTAAGGAGAGGTTTTAGCTTACCACTACTTCTGAGGGGTTAACAAGTAGAGGATATCGAGTGATTTCGTCCCTAAAACAATCGATTAGTCGAATCTTTGATCCGATTTGCAACATAACCGAGTAGAGATATAACGAAAAATCTAAGAAGAAACTCCTCACCTTAACGATGATGAATCCGATTTCCACCGATTGACTTATGGTTACGAATGAGACAAGGACAAGAGATTCGACTTTCTACTATAATACTATAACAATAAGATGATCATGAAATGAAGGATAATGAGAGAATGATATTTCAGTTTTGAATAAAAGTGAACATCCGAATGATAATAAACATACATTCGGCTAGGGAAAAAGAAAATAAAAGGATAGAATAGAGCCACTTACCGATTCGATCAAAGAAGAGATGCCCAACACGCGAGATGGAGAAGAGAAGATGATAAAGATTCGGCTATTGATGAGAAAGGAACGAAGAAGGTTCGGCCACAAAGTAGTGTCGATTTAAGAGAAAGGGAGAATGGTTGAGGAAATGGTGAAGAAGAAATGAAGTGATGGACAAAGGAGTATTAGAGAGGTTCGGCTATTATCAAAAGAAAATGAACCAAAGTGGATTGAGTGTATTGGTCATTTTGTTTTTCGGCAACAAAGGAAAAAGATTGGAAGAAAATGCATAAAAGTGTTAAAAGAAAAACCAACTTTTCATGCACAAATTTGCAAATGAGCTATAGGAATTTCGGCTCTCCCTTCCCCCTAACAAAACCGTGTGCCCCTAACACCCAAAAGATGATGGTTGACCAAAAATAATTCTATCCCAAGCACCTTCCAAATATTCGACCAACATATTCCCCTTCTTACTTCTTTCCTTACTCTCCTCCTTACCTTAATTTCTTATTCATCTTTCCATCAATAAAAAGTCTCCCTTACCATATTTGATGCCATGGCCGACACTTGGAAGAGAAGTACAAAAAATTAATCAAAAATTTTGCACTAGGTGGGATTTGAACCCCTTCCCTCCATGCTCTCCATTTGACGCGACAACCTCCTTGCCATGTGCTCACTTATGCTAGCAAAATACACACTTATTTCCTTAAGCATTGATGCCACTTACCTTCTCTCCTTAAAGTGCTTAAACACAAAAATTTTTGCTAAGGCCCAACTTGACCCCAAGTCTTCTTAGGACCCCTAAACATGCACAATTAACATTCTTAACTAGTCTAACGCATGATGTAATGTAAATTATAAATTCCCAAATTTCAGGATGTTACAATTCTACCCCCTTAAAGAAATTTCGGCCTCGAAATTTACCTGATTAAAAGAGATGAGGATACTTTTGTTAAATCGTGTCCTCTGGCTCCCATGTAACTTCCTCTGACCCGTGATTACGCCATAATACTTTGACTAATAGAACCGACTTCCTTCTTAGCACCTTAATATCCCGATCTAAGATCTGTACTGGCTCTTCTTCAAAAGACAAGTCAAGTCTTATTTCAACTTCCTCCACTGGCACAACATGAGATGGATCCGAGCGATAACGCCTTAACATCGAGACATGAAATACGCTATTATCTGACTTAACTCTGGAGGTAACTCCAGCTGATAAGCCACTGGCCCAACACGCTTCAGTACATGGTATGGTCCGATGAACCTAGGGCTTAACTTGCCTTTTCGCCCAAATCTTAAGACCTTCTTCCAAGGTGAGACCTTCAAAAAGACCTGATCTCCCACCGCAAACTCTATATCCTTACACTTTAGGTTCGCGTATGATTTCTATCTGTCCGAAGCTTATTTTAACCGTGCCCAAATTACCTTAACTTTTTCCTCCGTCTCTGAGATCAACTCAGGACCCAACAACTGTTGCTCTCCTAGTTCAGTCCAGTAGGTAGGTGTACGACACCTACGACCATACAATGCCTCATAGGGTGTCATCTGGATACTGGATTGATAGCTGTTGTTGTATGCAAACTCTGCCAATGATAAAAAATCTTCCCAACTGCCCCTGAAATCGACCACACAAACTCTTAGCATGTCTTCAAGAATCTGGATTACTCTCTCCGACTGACCATCAGTCTGCTGATGAAATGCCGTTCTGAAATCTAGCCTTGTTCCCAAAGCTTCATGTAAAGCCTTCTAGAACCGTGATGTAAACTTAGGATCCCTGTTCGATATAATCGACACTGGTACCCCATGAAACCTCACGACTTCTGCTATATACAACTTGGCCAACTTCTGCAACGTATAATCCGTACGAACAGGTAGGAAATGAGCAGTCTTCGTTAACCGATCCACTATTACCCATATGGGATCTTTCTTAGTAGGCGTTAAGGGTAACCCAATAACAAAGTCCATCGTTATCCTTTCCTATTTCCATAGTGGAATTTTCACCGGTTGAAGCAACCCTGATGGCAGTTAATGTTCCGCCTTCACCTACTGACATGTCAAGCACTTACTCACGAAGTCGATAACCTCCCGTTTCAACCCTGGCCACCAATACTGCTCACGGAGGTCTCGGTACATCTTATTTCCCCCGGGGTGCATAGCATATGGGCTATTATGCGCCTCATGTAGAATCATTTGTCTCAATTCTAAATCCCTGGGCATACAAACTCTTTCGCGGAAACACAATACTCCATCACTATTAAATCCAAAATCCCCTATCTCACCACCTTCCACTTGCTGAAGCTGAGGACCCAACCTTTCATCTAACAACTGCTTTTCCTTAATCTGATTTTCCCATGCCGGCTTCACTTGAAGTTCAGCTAACAGGCTACCATATTCATAAAGGCTGAGATGAGCAAACATTGCTCTCAAATCTGATATCACCTTACGACTCAACGCATCTGCCACTACGTTAGCTTTTCCTGGATGACACTCGATTGAGAAGTCATAATCTTTCAACAGTTCTATCCACCTCTGCTGTCTTAAGTTCAACTCCTTCTGGGTAAGGAGGTACTTCAGACTCTTATGATCCGTATGGATAATTAACTTCTCCCCGTACAGATAGTGTCTCCAAATCTTCAGGGCAAACACCACTGCAGCTAACTTCAAATCATGTGTGGGATAGTTTACCTCATGCGGCCTTAATTGACGAGATGCATAAGCCACTACTTTTCCCCCTTGCATCAGCACACAACCCAAGCCCGTGTGTGACGCATCACAATAAATAATAAACTCCTTACCAGCCTCAGGTTGAATCAATACTGGCGCTTCTTCAGAATCTTCTTCAATTTCTCAAAGCTCTCTTGTTGTTTATCTGACCACACAAACGATACTCCCTTATGCAATAGTTTAGTTAGGGGTGCAGCAATCAACAAAAACCCCTCAACGAAACGCCTGTAATACCCAACCAAACCTAGAAAACTCCGAATTTCTGCCACTGACTTCGGTGGTTTCCAATCCAATACAGCCTCGACCTTCCGGGGATCAACTTTAACTCCTTCGGTAGACACAACATGCCCCAAAAAGGTCACCTCCTTCAGCCAAAATTCGCACTTACTGAATTTGGCATACAATTGCTTCTCCCTTAATATCTGCAATACGACTCGTAAATGCAAATCACGCTCTTCTTCAATCTTTGAGTACACCAGGATGTCATCTATGAACACAACCACAAACTGGTCTAGATAGGGTTGGAAGACTCGGTTCATCATATCCATAAATGCAGCTGGTGCATTTGTTAACCCAAATAGCATCACCAAGAACTCGTAATGTCCATAACGAGTTCGGAAGGTAGTCTTGTAAATATCCGCCTCCTTGACTTTAAGCTGGTGATACCCCGATCTCGAATCTATTTTTGAGAAAATCGAAGCTTCTCGTAGCTGATCGAATAGATCGTTGATCCTCGGTAACGGATACTTATTCTTGATCGTCAACTTATTCAACTGTCTATAATCGATGCACATATGCATCGACCCGTCCTTTTCTTAACGAACAAGACCGGTGCTCCCCATGGTGATACACTTGGTTGAATAAATCTGCGATCCAACAACTCCTAAATTTGAGCTTTAAGCTCCGCTAACTCCTTCAGCGCCATTCTATAAGGAGCAATAGACACCGGAGCCGTTCCTAGTAACAGCTCAATACCAAACTCCACCTCTCGATCCGGAGGTAATCCTGGAAGCTCCTCGGGAAAGACGTCTGAAAACTCTTTCACCATTCTAACACTCTCAACCGACAACTCTTTGGCATCCAAAGCACTAATAAAGGCTAAGAACGCTCCACACCCCTTTCGCACCAACTTTTCTGCCTTTAAAGCAGATACCACATTACACAGATAGTTTCTTCTTTCACCTATCATCATCACTTCCTTATCCTCCGAAGTTCTTAGTATCATCTACTTTGCAGCACAGTCCAAATTCGCACGATGCTTAACCAGCCAGTCCATGCCCAAAATAAGATCGAACTCGCCGAATGGCACTTCCATCAGATCAGCCAGAAATACTTCCCCCTGGACTTCTAAGGGCACATCCCTAAACAACTTATTTACTACCATTGACTGTCCTAAAGGGCTAATTACAATTGTTTCCCTAGCAGTAATCTCAGATCTAATATTCAGAGTTCCAGATACGACACATGCAACATACGAATGGGTGGATCCAATATCTATCAAAGTGGTAACAGGTACATCAGATATGAAGAACGTACCGGTTATGACGTCAGGTGCATCACCATCCTATCAACCTTGGACCGCATAGACCAAAACTTGCTGTCTTGCCTCCGTGTTACCCCTATTACCGGTACCTCTACCCGGTGCACCTTGACCTCGTCCTACGTCATTGCCACCTTGACCTGGTCCACGGCCTCTCGGCGGCTGCTGAGTGCCTCCAGCTGGCTGTGCAAATCTGTTACGAACCACCTGAGTTTGAGTAGGCTCCCAAAGGCAATCCTTAAATCGATGTTCCTTGGAACCACATCTGAAACAACCACCGGTTCTCTTCCAGCATTCACCCGAGTAAAGTTTCTGGCTATAACTGATTGGTAGTAGCTGAAGCACCCGCTCGAACTGGTCCCTCATTCATGGGCCTTTTCTGAAAACCTCTAGCAGGACTGAGTACCCAGAGTCCTTCTTGCTCCTACCCCTATCCTTGTCTCGGTTTTGCCGCTCCGAGTGTTTTACCTCCTCAGCTATCTTAGCTTTTTCCACAAGCGTAGCAAAATTCCTCTCATTCTATGGGGCTATCAGTACCCGCAATTCATCACGCAACCCATCCTCAGAACGCACACAGCGTTCATAATCAGTCGGCACTATTCCCCAGGCATACCGACTCAGACGCAGAAATTTTGACTAGTATGCTCCCACAGATTTAACTCCTTGGACCAGATTCAAGAATTCCTTCCTTCGGGCATCCACATAGCTAGCCCCGACATATTTTCCCTGGAATGCTGTCTTGAAGAATTCCTAGGTAATACGATCGACTTGAGTGCCTTCCCGAACAGTGAGCCACCACTGATATGCCTCGTCTCTCAGCAATGACACAACCCCCTTCAGTTTCTGCTCTACGGTGCAATCTAGGTCGTCCATAATCCGCTCCACCGCCTCAAGCCAGTACTCCGCTACACTTGGGGCTACACCCGAAATACCCCTAAAAACTTCGGCCCCATTCGATCTGAGTTGTTCAGATACCGAACCACGATCTGCCGATCCAGTTCTCGCTCCAGCTACCCTTTCCAGAACTCGCAACATCGCTTGAGACAGAGCGTCGTCTTCTCTCATTCGATCGTGTGACCTAGCTTCAGTCGCTGGTGGCGCAGGGGCGCCCATTTCCAGTATATGTCCCGATGCCTCAGATACAGCTCTAGCACCTCAGCCTCTACCACGGCCACGTCTACCGCGTCCACGTCCTCTAGTGCTCATGTTCACGAATGTCGATTTAATTTGATTAAGAGTCTTATGAATCAGTATACTATTCAATGTTTATTAAACAATGTTTTATGTAGTATAGGAAGTAAAGTCGTTTTCACAAAACGTATCCTAAAGTCTCAATCTCTATAGTTTCAGCTCCTAAAGCTAAAAGTTTTAGAGTATTTCTACAGTCATATCGCAATAATCATAAAATGAAAACATAAACTTACTTGACTTGGTGCCGGATACCCGTGGTGCCATACCTCCTTTAGAACATGCATGTATAATTTAAAAATTTAAACAGCTTTGAAAAAAATATTTTTTGAACCCAAACCACAGCCGAGTTTTGTAACTGGGCTCTGATACCATAAAATGTAACACCTCAAACCCAACCCATGCGATATGACTAGATCTGGCATGTCACATGAAGAAAACGATTAAAAAACTTATGGTTCTTACTAAAGATGTTGTTAATAGGCTATTGTTTAAGAAAATAAATTTGATTTAAAAATACTCGATAAAATACTACTAATCTTGAAAGGTTGATTGAAGAATCGATAATTAAACTAGTGATCTTTGAAAAGCGTGACTTTTGAAAATATTGTTGATAATTCAAAAGAGAATTTTCAAGTTAAATTATTTGTAAAAGTTTGTTATGAAAATCCATTTATTACTCTATTTTGGAAAACCTTTATTTATGATTTTAGAAAATCCCTATTTAAAATAATTTAAGAAAAATAATTAAATACGTCCAAACATAAAGCAAATTAAAGTTTATCCCAGAGGCCTTATTATAACTTAGAAACCCAAAAATAGTAAAAGTAATAAAGTAAACGGAAATAGAAATTTAAAGTTTCAAAACACTATTTATGAAGTATGGCCTCCGCCGATTCATCCATGGCCCAAGTCTTCATCACTGAGTAGTACCTGCAAGGATTAAGAAGTAGGGGTGAGTTACTAGAACTCAGTGTATAATCCCCTTACCGTCATCCATTAGGCCTAAACCCGTAAAGCAATATCTTGGGCCTGAGCCCATATAGCATAATCTTGGGCCGAAGCCCTTTTACATAACAATATTGTAATGTATGCAGCCCAACCCATCCATCCATCACACCCCCGACCAGCCAATCACACCTGTGGGGATCAAGTCAACCCACCCCGCCGCTCACACCAAATTGCAGCATAGCTGCTATATTATATATTTTTATTGTGGCCAAGCCACCGAAATCATAAGTGAACATAATAATGAACATTTTGTGGCAATGCCACCAGGCTACACTGCTCTCCAACATTTTTCCCAACCCATGCAATATGTAACATGCAATATACATAATAAAGCAGAATATCCACATATATGAACAACAATCATTAATCCAGCAATTTATTACGGTGAATCGACCCGTTATAGAACTTTGTAATTCAGCTCACTAAGGCATTCTAACAAATCGGCCCATAGGGGCATTTTGGTAAATCGGCCCATAGGGGCATTTTTGTAATTTTAACAATTTTAATATCGATTTTGACAATCTATAGAAATAATGTAATTTAAGCAAATTTCTCGATTTATGCCATATTACGATTTTTAACCATATAAATAATAACGATCTATTTTCCAACGTGACATCGAATCATGAATCTACGAGATTTCGGTGTGAGATTACACACCTGATTACGGTAAGGACTAAGCTTTCTTGATTGTCGGCACCTAAATCATCATTACACTCGATTAACCAACAAACAAGATTTATTAATCTAAATCTAAATTAGACGATCTAATGAAATGCTTACCCTTAGTATCGTGAATAACCACGATTTGTCTATTCTCACCGGATGATGGTCTACAACCCGATGGAAAATCCTAAACTGCCGATAACGTCCTTCGTTTGAACTTGGGAGTAGGAATCGCAAATCCACTCCTTTTGTCTCCTCCTATCGCTTTTCCTTTCAAATCGAGACCACTTGCCTCCATTGAAAAGTCTCGGTTAGAAAAATACTATGATGAGTGAACGTATTTATCTAAGGAGAGCTTTCAGCTTACCACTACTTCCGAGGGATTAACAAGTAGAGGATATCGAGTGATTTCGTCCCTAAAACAATCAATTAGTCAAAACTTCGATCCGGTTCGCAACATAACCGAGTAGAGATATAACTATTATGGTGCACTTGTTAATTCATCTCCCTCGTGAAGCAATACTTGGTGGACCCATTTTCTATCGATGGATGTATCCCATAGAAAGGTCTTATTTTATTTGCAAATTATTCCTTCATTCACCTTAATGCCTTTAGTTACAACTTTTGATAATGTTGTATATCGTGTTTAGGTTCCTATCCAAATTGAAGTCTTACTGCCGCAATAAGCGTTATTTGGAAGGACCAATTGCCGAAGGCTACTCGGCAAAGGAATGTATGACTTTCTGTTCAAGGTATTTGGAAGATGTTGAAACAAGAATGAACAGACCAAGTAGAAATGCTGGGCTCACAGATCATAACTTGGCCGAAACTTATTTATTTCAAAGTTTCAGAGAACCGATCGGCAAAGTCAAAATTGCAAAATTAGACGATAGATCGTGGGTCCAAGCACATCGATACGTTCTTTTTCATCACGATTCAATGGAACCATTACGCAAGTAAGTTCTCGAATTTGATAAATATTCATCAATTATAATTTGTTTGTCTTCTAACAAAGTAAACCTTTTTTTAACATAGTGAGTACAAACAAATAAAGAGAGCTCATTCACAGTCCCGAAGATTACATCTCTGAGAAATTAATAAGTTGCTCACAAAATCATTTCATGATTGGTTAAGCCAAACGGTATGCAATTGAAATTTTCATTGACAAGTAATAATGTTTTCTCATAACATTTATAATACTCAATTTACTTTCGATTCAATAGGTTTGGATTCGGAATGAAGTAAATGACGAAGTTAAATGGCTTTCACAAGGTCCAAATAGAATAGTGAAAAGATATAGTGCCTTCCTCATCAATGGATACAGATTTCATACAAGGTGTCGCGAGAGATTGAGGAGAACCCAAAATTGTCAAATTGTTGTTAATTCTTCAATTACAAGTTATGCTAGTGCTAGGGACAGTAATCCTGTCGAGGGGAATCTGGAGTATTACGGACTTCTTACTAACATAATTGAGTTAGATTATTACGGCAAATGGAAAGTTGTCTTATTTTGAGGTGATTGGGCTGATGTGAATACGGCTCGCGGAATTAAAAACGATCAATATGGTTTTACGATGGTGAATTTCTCTCGATTGATTCACACTGGAGAACAACTAATAGACAAGCCGTATGTATTTTCTTCTCAAGTGAAACAAGTTTTTTACTCGAAATATCCAACTGATGAGGGTTGGTACGTTGTACTTCGAAACACCCCTAGAGACTTGTTCGACATGGGCAATGGAAGTAGAGATGACATCGTCGAAAGATCAGAAACTTTGACTTTTCCAAAACAAAACTTAAATGAAAATATCCCTAGTACTAGTACACGATTTCAATGGGTTTGTCAGGACATGGACGAAGATATTTACGAATTATGATGTAGTAAGATTTTATGATTTTTTATTTATATGTAATATTATAATTTTAATCTTGGTCATTTTATATAATTTAACTATTTTATATGTACCATTATTGTTGTTATTTGTTACTAAAATTTCAACTATTTTATGTGTATTGCAGGAAAAATGAGTAGAAGAAGATTACGAGATTTAAATATTGTAAATTCGGAAGAGGGAAATAGTGAACAGCAAATAGTTGTTGGATCCTCGAATGTGCCTGACATAGATGATGAGCCTGCAAAATTACAAAGTAATGTTAAGTTTATTTTACATGCATGTTGACTTTTATTGTTGACTCATTTTTCAATTTTGATATAATAATATATCATTGTTCAGCCGAGAGTGGTGGGACGCGCAGAGGTCGCGGACGTACGCTGCTTAGAGATTTATACAAATTAAATCCTGTCGAGCTTATCAAAGTAAAGAGAAATTGTCATGTCCAGCCTGTTGGCCCTGAAGCTCGACTTCTAGCAGGCTATTTTGGCATTATTACACGAAATGCAAATATGTTGCCCATCAATTACGAGTCATGGCATCACATGCCTGATGGAAACAAAAATCAAGCTCTCGATAACATTAAGGTAACAAAACGTGAATGTAATTTATAATACTTTGGTTGAAGTTTCATTTATATTTACTTTCTAAACTTATTTTTTTTAGGAGAGATTTGCTTTGGAGGTCTCCGATGACTATATAAAGAAGACATTGGAAAAAAATTGGAGAGACCATAAAAGCAAATTGAGAAAAGAATATTTTAAGAAAGAAATAAGCCTCGAGGATAAATTCCGAAATGTCCCGTCGGGAATGTTGAGGTATCAATGGGAAGATGCAGTTAGATTTTGGAACTCAAAGAAAGGAGAGGTATTACCTAGTTCTAAACTCTTATAAATTTTTTGGTTTATAGTATTTACTATATACGTAATATTAATTTCATTATGTAGGACCGTGAGCATGTTGGAACGAGCAGTAGGCAGAAACAAAAATTCACGCACACGGCAGGGTCGAGAAGTTTTGCTTCTGTAGCTGAGGCCGAAGTATTATAATTTATTAATTCTATCAAATATTAATGACTTCATACTATTAAATTATATTTTTACTACTACACTGTAGGGAGTCTCATCCGGTCAAAAAGTTGGACGCGTTTAGCTTTTTGACATTACGCATAGGAGGAAGGATGGGTCTCCGATGACATCCGAAGTTGGAGAGATTACAATATATTTACTTAATAAAATTTGATTTATTATAAATATTTATAATGTTTAATTATAATAGTTTAATTCTTTGTTAGTAGTTCTAAATTAATAATATTGTTAAGTTATGTTGCATTCTTTCTTATTGTATATTTCGTTTCTAACTGTTTAATTGATTTATTAGGAGAAACTAAAAGAGAAGAAGGCAGAGTATGAAGCGGCTGCTTTGGCCGATAGTTCGGTTAATCTTGAGGATATCGATAACAGAATTATTACTGATGTTTTGGGTCCTGAAAGGTATGGTCAGAATTTTATGCTACATTTGCTATTTTTTGGCTGGAATTATATGCTACATTTGCTGTTTTTTATTACTGATGTTTTGGGTCCTGAAAGGTATGGTCGGGTTCGATTTCAAGGATCTGGTGTTACCCCAACCCAATATTTTGGATCCGGCTCCCAGCAATACATGCCTTCCAGGAGTCAATCTCGAGTTGAAGTTCAGAGGTTGAAAGACCAAATAGCTGAGATGCAAGCGAGCACAGTTGAGCAAATTTCTCAACTTAGAGCGGAGGCAGCAGCGAGAGAGGCGGAGGCAGCAGCGAGGGAGGCAGAGCAGAACAAAAAGTATGATGAACTCCAGCTACAGCTTCAGACTATGATGAAGATGTTCCAGCAGTCGCAGAGGCCGCCATCTTATACATTTATTTTCTCGTTCTAAGATCATTTTTAACATTGTTACATTTAACATTATTGTAAGAATTTTTGGTTGGGTTTAATGCATGAAGGGTATGATATTGGAAAAATTGTGTATTGCAAATCTGTACAAATTAGAGGCGTTTGTGGGAAAAGCGCCGCTAAAAGTCCTGACCTTTAGCAGCGTTTTTTGGAAAAGCGCCGGTAAAGGTCATGACTTTTAGCGGCGTTTTTAGGAAAAACGCCGCTAAAAGTCATGACCTTTAGCAGCATTTGTAGGAAAAGCGCCGCTAAAAGTCATGACCTTTAGCGGCGTTTGTAGGAAAAGTGCCGCTAAAAGTCTTGACCTTTAGCGGCTTTTTTTTTATAAACACCGCTAAAGTTTGCGGCGCTTTCAAAAGCGCCGCTAAAGTTTGCGACGCTTTACTATTAGTGGCGCTTATAAACGCCACTAAAAGCCTAAAAAAATGCTGCTAAAAGTCTATTTTGGTGTAGTGGTTATGAGGGTGTTAACCCTTCCTCATACGTAACTGACTCCAGAACCCGTTTTCTTGCATTTCGTGGACCAAAATCAATGTTTTAAAAATAAAATGTTTTACAAGGTGATCCAATCACACCTAAGTAAAAAGGGATTGGTGGCGACTCCATCTCCGTTTTTTAAAGTCGACCCCCATTTTTTTTAAATTTAAAAATGGTTTCGGCAGCTTGGCGACTCCACTGGGGATGATAAGAGAGTGAAGCTGTAAAATCGACAATTTCATGCCCTTCTGTCCGAATTTAAAATTCTGATTTAAAAAAAAACAATGACCCTTTTATTGCATGTGGTCCTAATTTTTAGTATATATCTCTGCATTGCACTACATGACCTTTGTGGTCGCGCCTTTAAATGGGAGCGAGAAGCTATGCCTTCGTGAGGTTTTCACCTCCGCATGGGCTAGTGGATTGCTTTTGGGATACATCTGTACCTATGTCTTCGTGAAGTTTTCACTTCCGCATGGCCATAGGGAAATGTATTCCCCTGAACTGAACTCGGTTCGTATGAGCCTATAATGGGTGAGGATTGAGGAATCTGCTAGTTCAGGTACCTCAACTTTAGAAGTAAACCGCATATAGTAACCCCTAAGAGCCTACCTTAGGTAGAACTATGCCAAACCATAGTAGTTACCCAGATAGGTGTTCGTTTATTTTACTTGCTTTATATTTTATTCTGCGGTACTAACTTGTTATGTTTTATTTTTTGTACATGTCATTTCATATTTTAAGATGTATCAATTCACGGTCAATTTCTAAGTTAGAAAGCTGGTTATGGAGAACGAATTCCTTGATAAAGTGGAAAACAATGCAGTTGTCCGCATATGGTCAGAGCAAAGGCAATTAAAGAAAGGGGATAGCTTAGCTGAGGGATATGTGTCGAAACTACGGGATTTCGCTCGTATCAGTGTCACACAAAATGAGCTCAAGGAGTTGAAAGGAATATGAACCCAGTGGAATGATAAGGCAAAGCAGCTGTTCTATCGTAATTATGGTGATCTACCTTACTTGCTCGACGTCAAGGTAGATAAGTATCGGTTCCGGGCTATGACCTAGTTTTGGAATTCTGCTTATAGCTGTTTCTCTTTCAAAAAAGTAGATTTAGTGCCCACGGTGGAGGAATATACGACCTTGCTTCACTGTTCAAGGATCCTAGTTGACAAGGTTTATTCTAGGGCTGCTAACGTCCCAACTTTTGTGAAGAAGTTAATGAATATCATAGTGATGAGTGAGCAGTGGGCCTCAGCTAGAATTCAGGAGAAAGGCGAGGGCAAATGCATACCTTGGGTGAGTTTGAGGGACTTGATTCTAGCACATCCAGATGTAAAGAAGAAAATTGACATCTTTGCCATGAGTATTTATGGTTTGGTAATTTTTCCTAAAGCTTTGAGACATGTAGATGAAGTAGTTACCGATTTATTCGATCGATTAGACAAAGGGGTTACACCTGTACCTGCGATCTTAGCTGAGACGTTTAGATCTTTAAATGCATGTCGGAGAACAGGTGAAGGCAGGTTCATTGGATGCGCGCTGTAACATCCTAGATTAAGGGTTATGCGTTCGTGCGTAATTAATGAGATAGTGGGCTCAGTGGGTGTGTTGGATGTGTTCTGAGGAGTTTTGGGAACCCTAAGATATGAGGAAATGTATGGAAATATAAGGAAATGTATGGAAATGTAAGGAAATGTATGGAAATGTATGGAAATGTAAGGAAATGTATGGAAATGTAAGGAAATGTATGGAAATGTATGGAAATGTAAGGAAATGTATGGAAATGTAAAGGAATGTAAGGAAATGTAAGGAAATGTGAGGAAATGTGAGGAAATGTAAGGAAATGATCTAGAAATGATTCAAAAGAGGAAAGTAAACATTTCGGGAAACTTGGAAATGTAAGGAAATGTTAAGTTTAAAGGAGGCAAACGAAAATTTTTGGAAACTTGGAAATGTAAAGAAATGTCAAGTTTTAAGGTTTAAAAAGAGGAAATTAAGGCAAGGTGGCCTTAAGAAAATTAGTAGGAGGAATTTGACACATAATCAGGCTTGGAAAAGTGGCCTGAAGATGTCACTTAAGGCCCAGGTGGGTGACGCCACAAGCAGGTATTTGGGCCAGGGTTCGAGTCACTTGGGGAGCAAATAAAGAAGTTTTATTTTTGCTTCCAGAAGCAGAGAGGTGGACGGCACAAGGCTTCTAAAAGAGGAGTTTTATTCTCTTTAAATTTCGTCTAAATAGGAGATAAATAATGAATTTATTTATCATTATTTTCAAGAGATAATGGTTGGATTAAACTCTTTTATTTTTTGATAATTAAAAGGATAAAGCTATCAAATAGAAGAGTGGTGGCCAAGTAAGGGATTCTGAGTAGTAATTTTGGCTATAAAAGGAAAGAAATAGGGCTACTCATCAATTTTTCTTCCTCCCCTTCTCTCTGCCGAATTTCTTAGTGCTCTCCTCTCCTCTCTACTATTTTTCCAAAAGCCGAAAGCAGGTTCTCTTAACCCTAGTCGATTTCCTTCTAAGCCTAGTATTCCTCTCTTCTTTCATCTTTGAAACCGAATGCATAGGGGGCTCGTAGCCGATTGTTCATCAAGTCTCTAAGCCAAATCTTTGAAGAGGTGTCAGGAGGGTGTGTCGACTTCTTCAAGTAAGGGTAAGATCTCATTCGGTTTCATCCTTTTTCTTTTAAGATTTGCCAAAACCTAGGACTAACCCCATTAATATCTTGTTGCCGAAACCTTGAAGAGATCTTTTGGGATTTACTAAGTGTCGACTACAAGGAAGGAGAAGTTCTTTTCCCGAAGGTACACCATAAGCCGCGTGTTCCCTAGTTATTCGGTGAGTTTCGGGATTTAAATTCCACAAGGTAAGTGTCTCTAGCATTCAGCCAAGGCCTATTTTAGTAGTTAGATCTATTATTATGTGTTTTAAGCCGAAAACTAATAGATTCAAGGGATCTAGTGAGTAGCCGATTTCAAAGGAGAAGAATACAAGTTTTCGGGATTTGACTATAGTCAATTTGACAACAAGGTAGATTTTAAGAATACAAATCCTACTAGGATTTGGTTTTATAGGCTTTATGCTAACATACTAAGGTTACCAAATGTAGGAATTGAGATCTAAAGCAATAGATCGGTTTTTTCGGGATTTCAAGGAATTCGTTAAGCAAATCAGGTGTGTACCCTACACTATCTTTAATATGTTTTATGGCAATATTTAATATAAGTATGTATAAGAATGTGAATATGGCTAAGGTACCCTAATGTGGTACAAAGTACTCAGGAACGTTTCCTACTCCTACTAGGATTAGGAAATATGTTATATTTTAACATGTGAAAAGTGACATGAATGTGAATTTAAGTATGATATGCATGACATGAATAAAATGGGGCATTCGGGTTATATGAGAAAGGGGAAGTGAACGTGGTGACTTCGGTCTCACTATCTGAATGTGGTGGCTTCGGTCACATTATCTGAATGTGGTAACTTCGGTTACATTATCTGAATGTGGTAACTTCGGTTACATTATCTGAATGTGGTGTCTCATGACACAATTATCTGGTGGCTATGCCACGAATTATATATGGGCGATGAGCACGTCGACTGCAGCGACTGCCTTCGATGGAGTGTAGCGGATGGAGGGTTGACTTAGTAGTCCCCACGGTGTGCAGGTTGGTACGGGGATGTGTAGCGGATGGCATCTAGGTATGGGTTCGGGATTGCATCATTATCTTGAAATTTTATGTGAACATGATTTGTATGATATGCCTAAATCTATTAAATTTTAGTGTTGGTTACACATTGAGTCTGTTTGACTCACCCCGTCGTGGGACTATTTTCAGGTGACGAACAGTAATGGACCGGGCTCGGCAGAAGCTTAGGGATGGCCATGCACAGTAAGAAATTTATGATTTGGACGTTTTCTTAAGTATTTTACAGTTATTTTGGGAATTATTTGATGTAATAAGGCCATAAGGCCAAAGTTGAATTCTTTATTTCTTTTTTTTTTACTTTTGTTTATTATGATTACAAATTTTTATTAAGTTAAAGATTAAGTAATTTATTTTTGAATATACTCTATATGTTTTATCTCTTAAAATTAAAAAAGGGTTTTCAATATAAAATCGAATTCGTTTTCAACTCAAGCCCAACCCAAAATAATATTTTTTTAAAATCGCACAAGTTTTTCCTAAGAAGCAAAAGAATTTGAAACGGTTTACACCGAGGAACATACCAGATCCGGTCAAGGCTCGTGGGCCGGGTTTGGGGTGTTTCACGCGCAACTGTTGTTGGCTTGGTTCCATAGTCATTTCTGGAAAGTGGAGAAAGTGTCTTATCGGGTTTTCTCTGAGAATTACTCTCCGTTGAAAGAAATAGTAGCTACACCAAAGAAAGAAGATGTATCCGAGGAAAGTTGGATGGAGCTCCTTCAAAATCTTCAAGAAGAAGACATTGAGTGGCGGGCTCCTTAGAAGATTCTCGACAAAATCCTTTATCATTGTGGGAGTTTCTACTGGGTTCCTTTACTTGGAATATGGGGAGACGTTGGGTATGCCCCTTTGCTCGTATTGAGGGAATATGGGTCAAGATAGTTTGTGTCAATGACATATGGGCTAGTTCAATGTGAGTTCTCATACAAAGGGGAAAATTATAAGAAGAGGGTTAAGGAGATTTCTGGTGCTTGGAATCAGATTCGTAAAATGAAGAGACTATCTGCAGGCCCAATGGCAACCTCAGAATACAGTGGATGGAGGATTAGAATGATTAATGATAACATCCCTGAGCTAAATCCAGAAGATGCCCGAACAAGAGAGGAATGCTTGCAAGTGGTCCCATCAGAGTTAAAGATCGTGAAACAAGATTTCGAAAAGAGGAGTTTAGAACTTGGGAAGAGGATAGAGAAATTGGAAGAAGAGAAAATGTACCTAAACTTAGACGTGGATGCTCAGAAATTGGAGACCGAAAAGTTAAGAAAGGCAAAAAGGAAGATTGAAGAAGATCGAGATAGGTTGAAGACGGAATATAAAAAGCTACATATATCGATGAAGAATGCCGGATTGAGGAAGATTTCGGAACAGTGGCAACAAGAGGTTCAAGAGGAAAATGCCAAAGCTGACTATTGGGAGAGGAAGTTTCAAGAAATGAAAGCGCGAAATGAGGCCTTAGAAAAAAATTTGGCAGAAAGTCTAAATGAAAAGGGAGAATTAAAAGCTAAAGTGGCTGAATGTAACACCCCAAACCCGGCCCAAAACACTACGGCCGAATTTGAAATGTTACGGGGAAAATGTTTGTGAAAAGTTTCGTTTACAGATGAAACGTATGTCAAATTTTAAAGAAAACAAATATTCAGCTTCTTCTGAAAAATGGTTTGAAAATAAATCTGTATTTGAGGGTGAAAATAAGCGTTAAGTTTGAAAACGATTACTGGATCTATAAGGGGTTTGTTATTCAGAAATCTTAGTTTGCCGGGAAATAAAACTTACAGTTTGGGAAAATGATTAAGTCATTATTCGAATAAAAATTTTGAGAAAACGAGTTGTGTGCCAGTAATCCGAATTTTAAATCTTTAATTAACTTTCAATTAGTAAATGTTTCCAAATCACTCTCAATTATTAATCCGTTTTAATCCCAACTTAAAACCATAATAAAAATCCCGAAATACTTAAAGCGGCCTTATTACAAAAATACCCAGAAAGTAATTTAGAATTTAAAATGCATAAATAAATAAAACCACTTCTGCATGGCCACCTCGAATCCACTCCAGCCCGGTCCAAGAATCATGTATCACCTGCATTCTTTTTAGAAGAAAATAGGGTGAGTCAAACCGACTCAGTGTGCAACTATTCCACAGGTTTCCACAAGTGGGCTTGGCCCACATCCACACAAATCCACATACCACACATGATTATGCAAAATGAACCCCAACCAAACCTAGTGTCCATCCGCTACGCACCCCCGTATCCTGCCACCACACACCAGGGGATTACTAAATCGACCCTCCATCCGCTACACACCTCTTTAGCAGTCATGCTGCTCAAAGTCAATATAACGTGGCCTAGCCACCGATCACCATGTGACCAAATATAACATGGCCTAGCCACCGATCACTCTGTGACCAAATCTCGGTATCCACGATGTGACTCAAGGTCATCATCAATCCACGATGAAGCACGAAGCTAACATCAATCCACGATGTGGCACATAGCCGACATCAAGTCACGATGAGGCATATAGCCAACATCAGTCCACGATGTAGCTCAAGGCTAATATCAATCCACGTACATAAATGTACACCCTTTCCTTCATTAAACATATCCCGATCCCCATACACATATATTATTTCATGATAGAATGACATTATAATCATTATGAACATATCAGCATACATACATAATATGCTTGCAAAATTTCACATATAACACCCAAGGTTTGATATCAAAAATTACTAACCTGGTTAACAGATTACCCACCGTGGGTAGCCACACCACCTCAGCCGTTATTTTTGGCTACCACACATACCATATACATATAATAAATAAATAAAAAACAGGAAAACAGTGCAATAACTACACACCTTTTTGGCACAGTAGACTAAAACCTGAAGCCTAAACGATTGCACCCTGAGATTGTCGAAATCCCCCTTGATCGATCAATTCCCGAAAGCTCTTAGATACCCCTAACGCCGGCTTCCAACAATGGACACAAAGTCAAAATCAACTATATTGGAAATCGATTGGAACAGATCTTGACAGAGGATGAACGACAACTTCCCCCTCAGAGATTAACGAACAAAGAGGATCACCACACTCAAGTAAAGATTCGGCTAGAGTAATAGGTTTGGGAAACAGGAAAAGAACATGAAAAAGAAAACGAAATGATGGCTTAGAAGATTCGGCCAAGAGAAGAGAAATAGGGCATTCGACTATGAAGAATAGTGAAGAAAAATTTCGGCTTACGCAAGAGAAGTGAGGTGAAGTTTTAAAGTTTAACCAAAATGAAAAGAAAAGAGGAGAGAAGAGGGATAGATTCGGCTAGGGAAGAAATTAGAGGAGAAGAAAAAGATGATAAAAAAAAGTGACCTTATTGGTCTACCAACTTTCGGCTAATGAACAAAAAGAGAGAAAACAAGTTGAACAACTAGAGATTTTCGGCACAAATGAGAGAATGAGAAACTAGAAGGAAAAGAAGGCTAAATTTCGGCACACACATTCGAAGACAGTTTCGACACCTTCCCTCCCTTTACATGACCGATTTTGCCATCCCCCAAAGTCCCACATTCGGCCAACACCTTCCCTCTCTCTTAAATCCCTTCTTTTTTCTCCTTTTTTTCCTCCCCTCCACTCATTCAAATGAGTTTGAATGAATCAAACTCCTATCTCCCTTCTTAGCCACAAGTTTGAGCTGTTAACCCAATCCATACCTCATCCATTCAGAGTTTGCATGCCGTCCAACTCTCCCTCCCCCTTGACGCAAAAAGCAACCCCAGAATGCTTTCTCTGCAGCTCGAACCTCCTCCCCCCTTGACACTCCTTGTGACGCAACACTCCCCATTGCTCCTAGGCGTTACCTTGCCACTCCACCACTCCCTTTCTTGTGTCACAAACCCCACACTAATTTCCTTAAGGCTCAGCTCCCTTAGCTCTCCCCTAAAGGCTTAAAGTCAAATATTTTTCTAAGGCCTCTACCTACACCCCAAGGTTCCTGAAGCCCCCAAACACACACAAACAGCACACAAAACACACCACCACGTGAATATGAATTAAAACACATAACCCCTAAATCTTTGATATTACAGTTCTACCCCCTTAAAAATAATTTCGGCCTCAAAATTACCTGATCAAAATAAGTGAGGGTATTGCTGTCGCATTGCCTCCTCCGGTTCCCACGAAGGTTCTTCCGATCCGTGGTTACACCATAACACCTTAACCAGCAGAACTGACTTCTTCCGAAGCAATTTAACATCTCGTTCCAAGATCTGAATCGGCTCTTCCTCATAGGACAAGTCTGGCCTCAACTCAACTTCCTCCACTGGCACCACATGCGATGGATCTGATCTGTAACGACGTAGCATCGAAACGTGAAATACATCATGCATCTACTTCAATTCCGAAGGCAATTCCAACTGATATGCCACTGGTCCAACCCGCTTCAAAACCCGATAAGGCCCGATAAACCTGGGACTCAGTTTACCCTTGCATCCAAATCTCATCACCTTCTTCCACGGCAAAACTTTCAAAAACACACGATCACCCACTGCAAACTCTTTCTCTTTCCGCTTAAGATCCGCATACGACTTCTGTCTATTAGATGCCTCTTTCAACCGTGCTCGAATCATCTTAACCTTCTCTTCCGACTCTGCCACTATCTCAGGACCTAATACATGACGTTCACCTAGTTCTGTCCAACAAGTAGGAGTCCGACACCTCCGCCCATACAACGCTTCATACGGTGCCATTCGAATACTAGCTTGGTAACTATTGTTATAAGCGAATTCTGCTAAAGGCAAGAATTCCTCCCAACTGCCCCTGAAGTCGATAACACATCCCCTCAACATATCTTCCAATATCTGTATTACCCTTTCAGACTGGCCATCCGTCTGTGGATGAAATGCCGTGCTAAAGTCCAACCTGGTGCCCAAAGCCAGATGCAACGCCCTCCAAAACCTCGACGTAAACCTAGGGTCCCTATTTGATATGATCGACACCGGCACCCCATGCAGTCTCACAATCTCTGCTACATATAGCTTCGCCAACCTCTGTAAATAGTAATCCACCCGAACAGGTATGAAATGCGCGGACTTTGTCAACCGATCCACAATCACCCATACCGAGTCTTTCTTAGTCGGCAAAAGAGGAAGCCTACTCACGAAATCCATTGTGATTCTCTCCCACTTCCACTGCGGAATCCTCACTGGTTGCAGCAACCCCGATGGCACTTGGTGTTCAGCCTTGACCTGCTGACACATCAAGCACTTTCCCACAAATTCTGTAACCTCCCGTTTTAATCCAGGCCACCAAAACTGATCCCTTAGATCCCTATACAACTTACTTCCTCCAGGATGCATAGCTAAGGGCTACTATGCGATTCCCGAAGAATTCTCTGCCTTAATTCCTCATCTTTCGGCATACAGACCCTACCACGAAAACACAAAACCCCGTCACCATTCACACTGTAGTCCCCTTCTCCCCCACCCTGAACTTGTGCAAGCTTAGCACTCAAAACATCATCCACCAACTATTTCTCTTTAACCTGACTTAACCATATCGGCTTTACCTGCAGCTCTGCCAACAAACTCCCGTCATCATAAAGACTAAGATGCGCGAACATCACTCTCAGATCCGATACTACCTTTCGACTTAGTGCATCCGCCACCATATTCGCTTTACCTGGGTGGTACTCAATCGAACAGTCGTAATCCTTCAGCAGCTCCACTCACCTTCGTTGTCTCGAGTTCAGCTCATTTTGGGTCAGCAGATATTTCAAACTCTTATGGTCCGTATAGATCATTGACTTCTCCCCATACAAATAATGCCTCCATACCTTCAAAGCGAAGACCACTGCAACCAACTCCAGATCATGCGTCGGATAGTTAACTTCATGTGGTCTTAACTGCCGAGACGCATAGGCAACAACTTTCCCTTCCTGCATCAGTACACAACCTAACCCAGTATGAGAAGCATCACAATATACCACAAAATCTTTCCCTGCCACAGGGTGAATTAAAACCGGAGCCTCAGTCAAAACCTTTTTAAGCTTCTCGAAACTCTCCTGCTGTTTATCCGTCCATACGAAAGGTACCTCATTCCTCAACAACTTTGTCAAAGGTGCCGCTATTGAAGAGAAACCCTCGACAAATCTTCTATAGTAGCCTACTAACCCCAAGAAACTGCGAATCTCTGCCACCGACTTAGGTGGTTTCCAATCCAATACTGCCTCAATCTTCTGAGGATCCACTCTTATTCCTTCCGCAGATACTACATGACCCAGAAAAGCAACTTCACCTAACTAAAATTCGCACTTGCTAAACTTGGCATACAACTTCTTCTCCCTTAAAACCTGCAGCACCATTCGAAGATGTTCATCATGTTCTTCCTCCGTCTTGGAATATACCAAGATGTCGTCTATGAACACCAGGACAAAGTGATCCAAGTAGGGTTGGAAAACCCAGTTCACCATATCCATGAACGCAGCTGGTGCGTTTGTCAACCCAAATGGCATTACCAGGAATTCATAGTGCCCGTAACGAGTCCGAAAAGTTGTCTTGTGAATATCCGCTTCTTTCACCTTTAGCTGGTGATACGCCGACCTCAGATCAATCTTTGAAAACACCGCGGCCCCTTTAAGCTGATCAAACAAGTCGTCTATCCTCGGCAGCGGATACTTGTTCTTGATCGTCAGCTTATTCAACTGGCAGTAATTATGCACATCCGCATAGATCCGTCCTTCTTCTTTACAAACAAGACCGGTGCTCCCCATGGAGACACATTGGGTCGAATAAACCCGCGGTCTAGCAACTCTTGGATCTGGGCTTTAAGCTCAACCAACTCCTTTGGTGTCATCCTGTACGGAGTGATAGACACTAGCGCTGTACCTGGCAACAAGTTGATTCCGAATTCCACCTCACGATCCGGAGGCAACCCTGGAAGTTCTTCCGAAAAAACATCCACAAACACTTTCACTGTCCTGACCTCTCCCACAGCTGCTTCCTTAGCATCCAAGGCACTAACGAACATCAAGAAAGCCATACATCCCTTCTTCATCATCTTTTCCGCCTTAAGAGCCGACACTACGTTAGACAGGTAGTCTCTCCTCTTACCTATCACCACCACCTCATTTCTCGGGAGTCCTCAACGACATGCGCTTAGCAGCACAGTCCAGATTTGCACGATACCTTACTAATCAATCCATAACTAGGATCAGGTCAAATTCTCCGAACGGCAGCTCTATTAAGTCAGTTGGAAACACTACCCCTGAACTTCTAAAGGCACGTTTCTAAAGAGTTTGTCTACCACTACTGATTGCGCTAAAGGACTAAGTACATCCATCTTCCTAAGGACAGTCTTAGAGTTCACATTCAAGGTTCCAAACACTATACTAGCAATGTAAGAGTGCGTTGACCCAACATCAATCAAAGCAGTAAAGGGTAACCCATAAATAAGGAACGTACCCGTGATAACATCTGGTGCATCACCCTCTTCACGACGTTTGGTTGCATACACTAACCCCGGCTATCTTGCATCTGAGCTCCCTGCACCTCTGCCTGGTGCTCCACGACCTCGGCCAGAACCATTCCCTCCATGATTTGGACCACGACCCCTCTGTACCTGCTGACCACCCCTTCCAGGTTGCACATACCCCTGGCCTACTGTCTGAGCCCTGTCCACATCTTGAGGACAATTCTTAACCAAGTTAGTCTTGGACCCACACCTAAAACACTCCTTACTCCTTCCCCAGCACTCGCCAACATGAGTCCTTCCACACTGAGCACACGGACGGACCTGATTCCCAGCAGCTGGCATAGAAACACGAGTAGAATTCTTAACCCTAGGCTTTTTTTGAAAACCCCCCGAAGATCCTGATGGTCTAAAACCTCTCTTATTCCTGCCTCTGTCCTTATCTCTATTCTGCCTCTCTGTTCGCTTCCTCGGCTATTCGAGCTTTCTCTACCAAAGTAGCAAAGTTCCTCTCCTGTGAGGAGCTATCAATACCCGCAGCTCATCTCGCAGCCCATCCTCAAATCTCACACAGCGCTTGTAATCAGTAGCAACAATCCATCTGGCATACCGACTTAGCCGCAAGAACTCTGCCTCATATTCCGCTACTGACTTACCCCCTTGTACCAGATTCAGGAACGCTTTCCTCTGCGCGTCCACATAACTAGCTCCGACGTACTTCCCCTCGAACTTAATCTTAAAGAAACCCCAATCCACTCGACCTGCCGGAGTACCCTCTTTGACAGTGAGCCACCACTAGTAGGCCTCATCCCGAAGTAAAGACACAGCGCCCTTCAGCTTTTCCTCAACAGTGCAGTCAAAATCATCCATGATCCTCTCGACTGACTCCAACCAGTATTCCACCACATTCGGAGCTACCCCAGAAACTCCCCTAAATAGCTCGGCTCCATTCGCCCTGAGTCTTTTAGAAAAGGACTTCCGGGCCCCAGTACCCATATTCACTCCCGCAACTCTTTCCAAAACTCGCAGCATAGCCTGCAAAACTGCATCGTCTCCACCCGTCTGATCTTGAAATTCAGCTTTCGCAGCTGGTGGCGGCGCCTCATTTCCCGAGCCATGACCAGACCCAACTGGTTCCGATATAGCCATTCTGCCTCTACCACGCCCACATGCGTTACGACCACGTCCCCTAGAACTCATATCTATCGCCGCGTCTTAATCTGTTTTAAGAATTTTTTTTATGCATTAGCTTCTTTCCACTGTTTGCTTAAAGGAAAAGTTTTATGATATAGAAGTTCAAGTTGTTCTTTTGTATAAAGCATACATCCCTAAAAGTTTCAGTCCCTAAAGAGATTGTCCTATCTTCTAAGGTCCACAACAATATCCACAACAATGCAGTATGTATCCATTTCCACTTAAACAGTCAGAAGACTTACCTGGCAGACCTGAGCCGGAGAATTCGAGTGCCATGCCTCCAAAATCCATTCCACGAAAAATTTTCTTTAACTAACTTTACAAAAAAATCTCATTTTGAAACGTTATGAGCCTCAAAACCCAAAGGTCGAGTTTAAAATCTGGGCTCTGATACCAAATTGTAACACCCCAATCCCGGCCCAAAACACTACGGCTGAATTCGAAATGTTACGGGGAAAATGTTTGTGAAAAGTTTCGTTTACAGATGAAACGTATGTCAAATTTTAAAGAAAACAAATATTCAGCTTCTTCTGAGAAATGGTTTGAAAATAAATCTGTATCTGAGGGTGAAAATAAGCGTTAAGTTTGAAAATGATTACTGGATCTATAAGGGGTTTGTTATTCAGAAATCTTAGTTTGCCGGGAAATAAAACTTACTGTTTGAGAAAATGATTAAGTCATTATTCGAATAAAAATTTTGAGAAAATGAGTTGTGTGCCAGAAATCCGAATTTGAAATCTTTAATTAACTTTCAATTAGTAAATGTTTCCAAATCACTCTTAATTATTAATCCGTTTTAATCCGAACTTAAAACCATAATAAAAATCTCGAAATACTTAAAGCGGCCTTATACAAAAATACCCAGAAAGTAATTTAGAATTTAAAATGCATATATAAATAAAACAACTTCTGCATGGCCACCTCGAATCTGCTCCAGCCCGATCCAAGAATCATGTATCACCTGCATTGTTTTTAGAAGAAAATAGGGTGAGTCAAACCGACTCAGTGTGCAACTATTCCACAGGTTTCCACAAGTGGGCTTGGCCCACATCCACACAAATCCACATGCCACACATGATTATGCAAAATGAACCCCAACCAAACCTAGTGTCCATCCGCTACACACCCCCGTATCCTGCCACCACACACCAGGGGATTACTAAATCGACCCTCCATCCGCTACACACCTCTTTGGCAGTCATGCTGCTCAAAGTCAATATAACGTGGCCTAGCCACCGATCACCATGTGACCAAATATAACGTGGCTTAGCCACCGATCACTATGTGACCAAATCTCAGTATCCACGATGTGACTCAAGGTCATCATCAACCCACGATGAAGCACGAAGCTAACATCAACCCACGATATGGCACATAGCCGACATCAAGTCACGATAAGGCACATAGCCAACATCAGTCCACGATGTAGCTCAAGGCTAACATCAATCCACGTACATAAATGTACACCCTTTCCTTCATTAAACATATGCTGATCCCCATGCACATATATTATTTCATGATAGAATGACATTATAATCATTATGAACATATCAGCATACATACATAACATGCTTGCAAAATTTCACATATAACACCCAAGGTTTGATATCAAAAATTACTAACCTGGTTAACGGATTACCCACCATGGTTAGCCACACCACCTCAGCCGTTATTTCCGGCTACCACACATACCATATACATATAATAAATAAATAAAAAATAGGAAAACAGTGCAATAACTACACACCTTTTGGCACAGTAGACTAAAACCTGAAGCCTAAACGATTGCACCCTCAGATTGTCGAAATCCCCCCTTGATCGATCAATTCCCGAAAGCTCTTAGATACCCCTAACACCGGCTTCCAACAATGGACACAAAGTCAAAATCAACTATATTGGAAATCGATTGGAACAGATCTTGACAGAAGATGAACGACAACTCCCCCCTCAGAGATTAACGAACAAAGATGATCACCACACTCAAGTAAAGATTCGGCTAGAGTAATAGGTTTGGGAAACAGGAAAAGAACACGAAAAAGAAAGCAAAAAGATGGCTTAGAAGATTCGGGCAAGAGAAGAGAAACAGGGCATTCGACTATAAAGAATAGTGAAGAAGAATTTCGGCTTACGCAAGAGAAGTGAGGTGAAGTTTTAAAGCTTAACCAAAATGAAAAGAGAAGAGGAGAGGGATAGATTCGGCTAGGGAAGAAAATGGAGGAGAAGAAAAAGATGATAAAAAAAAGTGACCTTATTGGTCTACCAACTTTCGGCTAATGAACAAAAAGAGAGAAAACAAGTTGAACAGCTAGAGATTTTCGGCACAAATGAGAGAATGAGAAACTCGAAGGAAACGAAGGCTAAATTTTGGCACACACATTCTAAGACAGTTTCGACACCTTCCCTCCCCTTACATGACCGATTTTGCCATCCTCCAAAGTCCCACATTCAGCCAACACCTTCCTTCTCACTCAAATCCCTTCTTTTTCTCCTATTTTTCCTCCCTCCACTCATTCAAATGAGTTTGAATGAATCAAACTCCTATCTCCCTTCTTAGCCACAAGTTTGAGTTGTTGGCCCAATCCATACCTCATCCACTCAGAGTTTGCATGCCGTCCAACTCTCCCTCCCCCTTGACGCAAAAAGCAACCCCAAATTGCTTTCTCTACAGCTCGAACCTCCTCCCCCCTTGACACTTCTTGTGACGCAACACTCCCCCTTGCTCCTAGGCGTTACCTTGCCACTCCACCACTCCCTTTCTTGTGTCACAAACCCCACACTAATTTCCTTAAGACTCAGCTCCCTTAACTCTCCCCTAAAGGCTTAAAGTCAAATATTTTTCTAAGGCCTCTACCTACACCCCAAGGTTCTCGAAGCCCCCAAACACATACAAACAGCACACAAAACACACCACCACGTGAATATGAATTAAAACGCATAACCCCTAAATCCCAGATATTACACTGAACTTGGGCAGTCTCTTCATCACCATCGAAGTCGTAATTCTGCGATCGAGTTAAAATCAAGTCTGAAAAAGATTGAGGAAAGGAAGGGTAAGATCGAAGAGTTTGAATTGGCATTGCATAACTATGAACTTTGGATCGAGCTTCTTGAAGCAAGAGAAGGGCATGGGAAGGAAGAACTCCACCATTCTCACGATCAAGTTAGAAGTCGGGATTATCTCATGGGTGAAGCAATAGTCCAGATTCGAGAGGTAGCTGATCACCTACAGACTTTGGCAGTACAGGCTGATACATTGAGCACGAAGTATGAGCTACAGTCAGATCACAGCCAAGAGTTAGCTTTGTTGTTTAGGAAAATTAGAACTTTGGGCCTTAGGGCGAAAGCATATTTGTAATCCATTTTATGTAAAGGATTTTTATTTTCTAATAAAGTTTTCTAAAATGAAGTTGTATCAGAATCGATGCCTCTTTGCATTCATGCATTTGCATTACATCATATGCATTTAAGTCCATAGAGAGATCCTAATTAGTTGAAATTATCATAGAGAGAGAGAGAGAAGAAGAAGAAGAAGAAGAAGAAGAAGAAGAAAGAGAAAGAGAAGAAAAATTTGGAAACTGAACACCACTACGATACACGTGCCAAAACAAAGAAAATAGATCAAAGACTTGAACAATTCCAGAGAGATATGCAAGACCAGATGTAGGAGCAATTGGCAAAGCTCCAACAAGAAATGAGACACCAAATGTTGGAGGCTCAAAGGAACATGATGGCTCAAATGGCCCAGATGCTGAGTGGGGCAATAGAAAAAGGAAAGGGTCCCATAGTCAACGCTGAAGACAATGAGGACTTTCCTCGGGGTTTCACCCCACTGCATGTACAACCTGAAGAGTATCCCCAAAGGTCACCTGTCACGATTAGGCCACAATAAGGGCAAGCTGATAATAGACCGCCCATGAACTTCCAAGTTGGCTCAGGATCTAACCCAGGAGATAACCCTGCTAATCCTGTTATCCCTGACTTAGACATAGCAGAAAGGGAGGGGATAAGAACTGAATCCTCAAGGCAGTTAGAGGATCGTTGTAGATGGCTAGAAGAAAAGTTCAAAGCCCTATAAAATGCTGATAATCACCATAGAATTCACGCCAAAGACATGAGTCTGGTTCCAGATTTGGTGCTTCCTCATAAGTTCAAGATGCTAGAATTTGAGAAGTATAATAAGACTAGCTGCCCTGAAGCCCACATTACTATGTTCTGTAGACAGATGACTGGCTATATTAACAATGATCAACTCTTGATTCATTGTTTCCAAAACAGTATGGTGGGGGCAGCGCCCATGTGGTATAATCAACTTAGTCGTGCTAATATTAACTCCTAGAGAGACTTAGCCCAAGCCTTCATGATGTAATACAATCATGTCACAGACATGACACCTGATAGAATCATGTTGCAAAACATGGAAAAGAAATCGAATGAAAGCTTCAGGCAATACGCGCAAAGATGGAGGGAAGTTGCCATGCAAGTTCAACCACTTCTCCTAGAGAAAGAAACCACCATGCTTTATATTAACACTTTGAAGGCACCATTTATCACTCATATGATAGGAAGCACCACCAAGAGCTTTGTGGATATAGTAATGGCAGGAGAGATGATTGAAAATGCCATAAGGGGTGGTAAGATTGAAGCGGGGGAACCACTAGATGGTCGGCTCCTAGGAAAAAGGACAGTGAGGTGAATAACACGAGTACATACAACAAAAGGTACTCAAAGGCAATCACTGTTAGCCATCCAAAAGTAGTTACTACCGGACAACAAGGGTTAGTGAGACAAGAATCAAGCACCAGACAAAATTCTGAAAAGCTTCAATTTATGCCAATCCCAATAACGTATAAGGAGCTATGTCAAAGTTTATTCGACGCACACATAGTGTCTCCATTTTGTACAGCTGTTACAGCCCCCATATCCTAAGTGGTATGACTCGAACGCTGAATGTGATTACTACGCGGGAATAACGGGGCATTCAATATAACACTACACTGCCTTCAAAAAGTTAGTCGAGAGATTCATCAAGATGGGGATTGTGAAGTTTGACGATACACATGCGGAGAACCCATTACCAAACCATGGTGATAAGGGGATAAATGCGATCGGTGAAAAGGTCGTGAGAAGGGTTAAGGAGGATATCACAGAAGTGAAAACCCCGTTGAGAATGGTTTGGAGAGAAATGATAAGAAGAGTATTGATGGAATCAAGTTCTGTGGAAGGAGGTGAAGGACTAAGGAACTACTGTGAGTTCCACAAAGCAGAGGGGCATGAGATCCAAGAATGTGCTGAGTTTAGGGTCTTGGTATAAAGCCTTATGGATAAAAAGGAAGTGGAATTTTATGAAGAAGGTTCAGAGGAAGGAAACGTATGTGTAACAGAAGGAGAGTTGACAAACCAAAAAGTAAATTATCTGAGGATCATCATTTCCCTACTGAGAAATACAGAAGGCGGAGCACAAATCGCGCCTAAAATGGTAATCAAGAAACCTGTTTCCTTTCCTTACAAGGATAACAAGATGGTACCATGGAATTACAATTATAATGTGACGACACTGGGAATGGAAAACTCAGCTAGCACTTCCAAGGGGATTCAAAATGAATTATTTTACACACGTAGTGGAAAGCGTTACGACTCAGGGAACGCCAGAATAGAACCAATAAAATTAAAGACCTTGTCAGTTGAACGAGAGAAAGATCTTGAAGCACTTAATAACGAGCTAGTAAAAGAAGAAGAAGCTAAAAAATTTCTGAAATTCTTGAAGCATAGAGAATACAGTGTGGTAGAACAACTACGCAAACAACCGGCTCGCATATCAGTGATGGCACTGCTTTTAAGTTTTGAAGTACATTGTGAGGCATTGATGAAAGTGCTGAACGAGACTTACATTACTAAAGATATATCTGTCAATAAACTTGACTGATTAGTTAGTAATATAAGTGCTGACAATTTCATTTACTTCAGTGATGATGAAATTCCACCGGGGGGCATGGGATCGATAAAGGCTTTGCACGTTACCACTCATTGCAAGGGATACACTCTGCCAAGTGTGTTAATCGATAATGGATCAACCTTGAATGTCCACGCTGAAGAGGTTGCCGATAGACAGTTCTCAAAAGAAGACATGCCAGAACATAGTGAGAGCATTTAATGGCACTGAGAGAAGAGTGATGGGAAGAATTGACATACCGTTGCTGATTAGGCCTAACACATATGAAGTGGATTTTCTGGTGATGGATATCAAGCCCTCCTACAACTGCTTGTTAGGAAGGCCCTGGATTCATTCGGTGGGGGCAGTGCCCTCATCACTGTACTAAAAGTTAAAACTGGTGACTGAGGGTCGGCTGGTTACTATAAACGCAGAGGAAGACATCATAGCGACTGTTACCAATGACGCGCCATATTTGGAGACAAATGAGCAGGCCATTGAGTGTTCTTTTCGGTCTTTAGATTTCGTCAATGAAACATTCATTTTGGAAGGAAATGAAGTTCTGGTACCTAAGATATCCAGGACCATGAAAATGGGCCTACAAATGATGATCGGGAATGGAGCCCTACTAGGAAAAGGACTGGGCAGACATCTCCAAGGGGAAGTTCAAGTGCCGATGCTGAAAGAGAAGAGAGACCGTTTTGGCTTAGGTTTCAGGCTAGATGCTAAACAAAAGAAGAGAGAAATAGAGAAGTAGGAAAGAAGAATAGCACGTCTGAATGGAGAAGAAATCCAGTGGGAATCGATGACATTCCCCTACATATCCCAGACCTTTGTATCTGGAGGGGTAATTCACCCTGAGAGAGGGTTATTGGAAAGTCCTCACATTAATGCCATACATGGAGAAGAAGTTGAGCAAAGAAACCTATTGGGAATTCGCCCTTATGAACATGGAAGCGTTTTGAACAATTGGACTACAGAGGAACTTCCTGTAGTTTTTAGAGATTATACAAAGTAATATTCAGAACGCTCTTATTGGTTTTTAGCCTAGGAATAATAAGATTTCTTTTGTGAAATAGGCTCATGTTCAGACATTGTTGTTTCAATAAAATACATCTTTGATAATTAACTCAAGTAGATATTCTTTCATTTTTTATTCTTTTGATTTTCTAATTTCATTCCAAATTTTTTTCTCATTCATATCATGTGAATAGTTGTTCTTGAATTCATTTGTTCTTTGTACATTTTTTGGTGTCCATCACTGGTCCTTAGATATCAAAGACGTGATCAACGTTTCTACAGATCTAGAGGTCCACTTTGGGCAAGACATGTGTTTAGAGGAATCTCAGGATTTTGAAGGTGACCGAAATTGTGATTTATCTCCAGATTTGTTAAGAATGGTAAAGCAAGAGGAAAAACAAATTTTACCACATGAAGAGGAGGTAGAGAACATAGCTTTAGAGGAAGGAAAGGTTGTGAAAATTGGAACACGCATAGCCGAAGAGACGAAGCAAGACCTTGTTGATTTATTACGGGAATTCAAAGACGTCTTTGCATGGTCATACCAAGATATGCCTGGGCTAAGTACTGATATTGTAGTACATCGTCTCCCCATAAGAGAAGATTGCAAGCTAGTTCAGCAAAAGTTATGAAGGATGAGGCCTGATGTGGTATTGAAAATAAAGGAGGAGGTCAAGAAACAATTCGATGCTGGTTTTCTACAAGTGACCAATTACTCAAAAAGGGTTGCTAACATTGTTCCTGTCCCTAAGAAGGATGGAAAAGTCTAGATGTGTGTAGACTATAGGGATTTAAATAAAGCTAGCCCAAAGGACAATTTTCCTTTGCCACATATCGACACATTGGTGGATAATACGGTGGGACACTCATTGTTTTCTTTCATGGATGGTTTTTCGGGATACAATCAGATCAAGGTGCACCCTGAGGATATGGGGAAAACTACTTTCATAACATTATGGGGTACCTTTTGTTATAAAATAATGCCATTCGGGCTAAAAAAATGTAGGGGCAACATATCAAAGGGCCATGATAACTTTATTCCACATGATGCATAAAGAGATTGAAGTGTATGTTGATGACATGATCGCAAAATCTCGAATAGAAAAGAAGCACATTGAAGTGTTGAAGAAGTTGTTTTTGAGATTGAGAAAGTTTCAATTGAAGCTCAACCCGGCAAAGTGTACTTTCAGAGCTCGATCAGGGAAATTACTGGGTTTCGTAGTCAGTGAAAGAGGAATTGAAGTTGACTCAAATAAGGTCAAAGCTATACAAGAATTGCCTCCACCGCACACTTAGAAGGAAGTTCAAGGTTTTCTTGGAAGGTTAAATTACATTGCTTGGTTTATTTCATAGTTAACTGAGAAATGTGATCCCATATTTCGTCTTCTCAAGAAACACAACCAAGGTATATGGGACGATGAATGCCAGAGAGCTTTTGACAAAGTCAAACAATATCTGTCAAATGCACCAGTACTATCTTCGCCTAATCCAGATAGACCATTGATACTGTATTTGTCAGTGTTCAACAACTCTATGGGATGTGTGCTTGGCCAACATGATGAGTCAGGAAAGAAAGAAAATGTGATATACTATCTCAGTAAAAAGTTCACGAAATGTGAAATGAGATATTCGTTGATTGAAAAATTGTGTTGCGCCTTGTTTTGGACAACTCGAAGATTGAGGCAGTATATGCTATATCGTACAACCTGGTTAATTTCGAAGCTTGATCCGTTAAAGTATATGATGGAGTCAACCGCTTTGAATGGAAAAATGGCAAGGTGGAAAATTTTGCTGTCTGAATTCGATATAGTCTATGTGAAAGGCTATAAAAGGGAGCACAGTAGCAGAATTTTTGGCTAGCAGATCTTTAGAGGATTATGAACCTTTGGGCTTTGATTTCCCCAATGAAGAGTTGATGTATGTAGCAAATACTGAAGAATGTTCGCGGAAGCTAAATTTTGATGGAGCGTCAAATGCTGTGGGAAATGGAATTGGGGCAATTTTGGTATCCCCTAATGGTGATCATTATCCATTCAAATGCAAATTGGATTTAGATTGCACAAACAACATGGCGGAATATGAAGCCTGCATCATGGGAATTCGAACAGCTATAGAGCGTAAAATCAAGGTACTAGAAGTATATGGAGATTCTGCCTTAGTAATCTACCAGCTCAAAGGAGAATGGGAGACAAGAGATCCCGAACTAATTGATTATCGAAAAATAGTTCTGGGATTGATTGAGGAGTTCAATGAAATTACTTTCAATTATCTCCCACGCGATGAAAACCAGATGGCAGATGCTTTGGCGACCCTGGCTTCTATGATCAAAGTGAACAGACCAGAGGATATGAGACCTATTCAGATGAGTATTTTCGAAGTTCCAGCTCATTGTTATAATCTGGAAGAGGAGGAAAAAGATGATCACCTTGGTATCATGATGTATTGCGATATGTAAAAAATCGTGAATACCCAGAGCATACAACTGAGAATGAGAAAAGGACATTAAGAAGATTGGCCTCTGACTATGTTTTAGATGGGGATATCTTGTACAAAAGGAGAAAAGATCAAGTATTATTGAGATGCGATGATGCTATTGAAGCTAGGAAAATCCTAGAGGAAGTTCATGAGGGTGTTTGTGGAACACACGCCAATGGATTCACAACGGCCAGGCAAATAATGAGCTTTAGATATTATTGGTCCACCATGGAAGGAGATTGTATCAGCTATGCTAAGAGATGTCATAAATGCCAGATTTATGGAGACAAAATTCATGTGTCTCCATCACCTTTGCACGTTATGACTTCCACATGACCTTTTTCTATGTGGGGCATGGATGTTACTGGACCGATCTCACCAAAAGCTTCGAATGGGCATCGATTCATCTTCGTGGTAATTGACTACTTCACGAAATGGGTAGAGGCTACTTCATATGCTAGCGTCACTAAGTCAGCAGTTAGTTGGTTTTTAAAGAAGGAGACCATTTGTCGATATGGAATGCCCGAGAGGATCATAACAGACAACGCACTGCACTTGAATAACAACACGATAGCAGAAGTTTGTAATCAATTCAACATAATACACCACAACTCATCTCCGTATCATCCAAAAAATGAATGGGGCAGTGGAAGCGGCCAATAAAAATATCAAGAATATAGTAGGGAAGATGATAGAGACTTATAAGGATTTGCATGAGAAATTACCGTTTGCACTTTATGCTTATCGGACGTCCGTCAGAACCTCTACTGGGGCAACGCCTTTCTCGTTGGTCTATGGGATAGAGGTAGTTCTACCTATTGAGGTGGAAATACCCTCTCTTCGAGTCTTGTCAGAAATAAAGTTGGATGAGGCTAAATGGATCCAGGCTTGGTATAATCAGTTGAACTTAATTGAAGAAAAGAGGCTAAGGGATATTCGTCACGGTCAGATGTACCAAAAGCGAATTATGCGAGCCTATGATAAAAATGTTCACCCAAGAGAGTTTCATGAGGGGGACCGTGTACTGAAAAAGACTCTTCCCATACAGAAGGATTTTAGAGGAAAATGAATGCCGAATTGGGAAGGACCATATGTGGTGAAGAAAGATTTCTCTGGAGGAGCACTGATCTTGATCAAAATGGATGGGAAAAGCTTACCTAATCCTGTAAAATCAGAATCAGTCAAAAAGTATTTTGCTTGAAAAGGAGAAGAGGCCAAAGTGAAAACTTGCAAAGGGCGCTTTGAGACTCCGAAAAAAAAGGGAGAGGCCAAGGCGAAAACCCTCAAAGGGCGCCTTGAGACCAAATGGGTTTTAAGTTGAAAACCCGAAAAGGGCAGCTCAAATTTTAGATAAACACGCAGTCATCTTGCTATACTCGAATCAACAAGAAATGAAATATGTTGCATATCGGGGCATCAATGAAGTACTTTGGGTCTTCTAAACACATGTTAAGCATAAAGTAGTCTTCGTGGAGTTTGTATATAGAAGCCCAATCTGCGATATCTAGGGCACCTGATCTTTGTCCTATTCATTTGACTATCTTTAGATTCTGTTTCTTCTCAAAGATATGTTTCCAATTAATTTTCTTTGTATTTTTGATAATTCATTTAACTCCCTTTGAAATCAATTTATTTGTTACCCATTATTCATAAGCATGTTGCATTGAAATAATGATTGATGAACTAATAATTTAACAAAAGAAGGTCTACATATTACTTTGGAAATATCTAGATAAAATAAGGAACCGAAATAGGACAATTTTTTAGAATTTTCATGTGCATATTTGAGAAAGAGGAGTTTGGATAGAGACTATTTCTCTGAATTCTTTATCTAAATGATAATTGGACAAAATAATGAGTCGATATGACGCAAGTAAGTGATGTCATCAGGTCATAATGATCGTTATGTTAGAGTCTTAAAAATTTATAAAAAGAATGATCGAGCCTAGAAACTAACTATGACAACGATTGAGGCAAGCACACCTATCGAACAGTAGTATAGTTTAATGACAAGACCAGATTGTCGAACCCAAAGGAACCAAAAGTACTAATACTAACTTTCTTTTTATTATTTAGCCTAAGATAAAAGTGAATTGTTTATTTAATCTAAAATTAACTAACTATTAACCTAAAGATGCAAAGACAAAGAGAATGAATTGGGGAAAATACTTGTCGGAAAAACCAATTGATTAAGACAATACCGGAGGAAGAATCCACCTAGACTTCACTTGTTATTTAACTCTGAACCAGACGATTTATTCACTTGACTTGATCCATAGGATTCCCTAATTTATATTAATACCTCTCTTTAGGCTACTAACGTCTAACCCTAGGTTGATTAACTGAAATCTCTTTCTAATTAAAACCCCTAGATTTGCATTAACTCGATCTATAGACTCCCATATTAGGTTTGACCCTAATCCGGTAGATTTTCGTCATCCTATCTCTAGGGTTGCGATCAACTCCGCTTAATTATGCTAGATCTACTCTTAGACAGGGTCTATTCCTCGTCTGCCTAAGCACATCAATACTTGAATTAATATCCTAAAATATCAAAGCAAGAATTAAGAAGACATAATTAAGAACAAATCAAGTATTTATTATATAGTTTAAAGAACAATAACAAGATCCGTCTTAGGTTTCATCCCCCTCAGGTATCTGAGGGTTTAGTTCATAATAATAAAAGAATACATCTCAGAAGAAAATATGAAACAAAACATAAGAAAAACCCTAAAACCCCCTGAAGGAATTGAATGAGAGATCCTCCGTCTTGAGTATAATCCCGGCTTCTTGAGATGAATCAACTGGCTTTCTTCCAGTAAATTCCACAATTCTGGCCTCTCTGGCTTGGCTCTTCGGCCTAACTGGACACCTAACTGGACCCCCCTGAAGGTTGGCCTCTAGGGTGTTTATATAGGCTTTTGGAATGGCTTTCTTTGCCTCTAAGTACCCTAATCTGAATAAAACTCTTCTTTGTCACGGCAGGGACACGTGCTATGGCACACACCTGTGTGAATCGTGGCCAGGTCGTGTTCAGGTCTGTTAAGGTGGCACGGCCGTGTGGCTTGGGCCCAGGCCGTGTTGATGTCGTGATATGGCCCATTTACTCCATTTTAGGCCCGTTTCTCGTTCTTTTCATCCTTTGGTGCTTTCCTAAGTATAAAACATGGAAACAAAGGATTAAGAGCACCAAATTCCACAATTCAAGGCTTAAATCATCCAAAAGTATCTTAAATATGAGAATAAAACATGTTCATATTATGGTTTATCAAATACCCCCACACTTAAGCATTTGCTTGTCCTCAAGCAGAATTCTCAACTCACAATTAAAATGAACTCCCTTAATTCATAATATTTATCAATAATGTTCCATCATAATTCAAAGATAATTCATACATTGATAATTTAAGTAAAAGGGTCCTAAAGATTCAAACAATCAAAGTCATATTTTTTGTAGCACGAAAAATATAGGCGTTTTCTCTTACCTAAATAATCACCTTTAATTCAAAATCGACAAGAGTTGACATCCTCACTAAAGATTCACTCAAATCACTCAAAGTGTTTAAGGTTCAAAATCAAGCACTCAAAAGTCAAACATGAAAAGTTAATCCCATAGGCTTGCCTGAAAATCAAATCTCCACCACTGTAAACTGAAATGATACACAAATCAAAAGGTCTTTAAAAGGGCTGTAATGGGGCTCGGGTTAAAGATGTGGATAAAGGCTGAATTAGAGGGTTAGAATCAAGATTGAATTTACAATTTACCTAACTAGAAAAAAATAAACTAATACTTGAATAATAATAATTACATCTATTGAAAATTTTGAAACTAGTAATACGAGCTTCTTCTTCAAGATGTGGAATTTAAACGTATAAGCTCACTTAATCATAAAACTAATAATGAATATACTTCGTTTTTTTTAAGAACAAATCAAGTCAATAATGAGAAAGAACTTTAACAACTGAAATATAGATCATAGTTAGGAAACTGTTTAAAATTAAATCTCGATATAAGGGTGGTCAAGAGGAATGGTGATAAAAAATACAGACTGGGTTTTGGGTTAATATTAGTAGGTGAGTTAATAAAAGGTTTGTTAGGATCAAAAGGGTTCACTAGGGGTTAATTTTGAGGGTAAGCTTTTTAGTGGAGCGAGTGGGTTAAATCCTAAGTGCCTTTATCATCTCAGTATATCGAATCAATTAATGTGCTCTCGACATGTATAATCGAAGCAAGTTCTAGAATAATAGCTCAATGTTGACACACTCATAATCACAAGGTGAGCACGAAAGAATGTATGCTCTAAAAGGCTCAAAATCTCACAAAAATTATGGGTTTTTGATATCAACCTTGTAAATTTCAAACTTCAAAGTAATAATTAGATTCAGGTAGACAACCTAACAAAATTTTAATTTTTGAAAATGGACTTATCATGCTTGATTCTCTAGTCTCCTAAAGTTTAAATCATCACTACACAATTATCAATGACTTAATCCAAAACATATCAATAAAAATCATAAATCAAAAGAAATTCATTCTAATCATAATATGAGAAAATTACTTAAGAACAAGGCATACTTTAAGGTATAATTTAGGAATTTGAGAATAATGCAGAAAGTTAGGCACGCTCTCGAAATAAATATTCACCTCCCGCACTTAAGATGTACATTGCCTTCGATGTACAAAGATATATATGAAATTTAAAAGAAAGGGAGAGGTGAAACGTCCTAAATTTGGATGGATTCCTTGAGTTGGGAGTGTCGTGGTATGGTGGCCGCCGACAATCTCTGCGCTAGATGAAGAAATTGGGAAGCTCGTGAAGAATTAGCCAAGAAATAATAATAATAATTCAAAATATACTAAATATATATTTAAAGACAAGAAAGATAAAGAGAAGTAAAATAGAAAGTAAAAGAAAATTAAAAGAAAAGATTAATGGACCGAAGAATCCTTATTGTTAGATGGTTCGCGAGGTGGGTGTGATTTCTAAGGCTGTGGTGGGGTGGTTATGGTTGTGGTGTGGTGATTCCCTAGCAGCCTTTAGAACCTAAATCAAAGAAAGAGAAATAAAATAGAGTAAACTAAGTAAAAGAAAAATAAAGAAAAGGAAAATAAAGGAGAAGTGAAAATGAAAAGAAAAGTTAAATGGACTCAAAGGTCCTTTTCCTGTCGAATTAATGAAGTGGCCGGCATGAACTTATGTAGATCGGTCTCACAAAGGCAGACTGTGCTAGGATCCTTCCGTTTCTTCGACATTGATGATTGTTAGAACAAGAGTTATGAGGAATGAAGAAGAATGAGAATGAAAAAGAAGGGAGGTGCAAAGGAAGAAAAAGGGTGGGGAGTAGGTAAGAAGGGGAGAGGGGTGGTTTAAATAGAAATTTCAGGTTTGGTACGTCCCCACGCCCGTGTACCGTGGGTGTGTCGAGTCACACGGCCGTGTCGCACAGCCGTGTTATGCTTCGTTTGTTTCTCCCACGCCCATGTGCAGGTCGCCACGCCCATGTTGCTAAAATAGTGTCGGCCATGGCCGCATCGCACGGCCGTGGTGTTCAGCTGGGGCCCGTGGCTTGAAGATATTTTTCGTCCTGTGTCGTACTATCTCTGCCATGTTAGTACGTACATCCGTAGTATCTAAACGGTTACTGCCACGGCCTTGTGCAAGGCCGTGTGGTATGGAAATCTCCACTTGGTTAGTTTATAGTTAGGTGCTAAAAAGGAAAAATTAAAGAAACAATAAAAAATGTGAAGATTAACAGGGTTAGTGCTCGGGTTGCCTCCCGAGAAGCGCTCGTTTATAGTCTTAAGCTAGACTTACCTCTCATTCGCACATTCAGGGTGGTTTTAGGAGTTGAAAGTCCTTCCTCATGCTATCTGTCCTATTATCAGTATGTAATTCAAGTCGAGTAGCGTTTACTTTAAAAGTGCCGAATGTAGGATTAGTTACCTCGACTGTTCCGTATGGGAAAACCTTGAGTACCCTAAAAGAGATTTCTTTGTTTGTATTAGGGTTAGGAGGAGGTATTCAAGAGTCTGCCTTATTTAACAATACCTGATCTCCGATATTAAATTCATTTGTCCCACAGAATGGTGCTAGTTCTGCTTCGTGTATCCCTAATTTCTCTTTGAAGTGCGTCTTCCATTCGTCTAGATCATCGATCTGAAGCCTTTGTTCCTCATGAGTTATTTCTTTGTTGGCATGAGGTCTAGGATCTAGCTCAATTGTGTAATTTTGTGGTACTTCCTGAAAAGAAGGTTTAACTGAATGATTATTAATAGAATTTATATTCTCACCTTGACTACTCGATGTCCTAGCTGAGTTAAGAGCCTGGAGATTGATTGATTCGTCACCTACACAAAGTATGAGTTCACCTGCACTGACATCAATTTTAGTCCTAGCAGTTGCTAAAAAGGGCCTTCCTAAAATTAAAGGGATATTATTGTCCTCATCCATGTCTAAAACGACAAAGTCTACTAGGAATACGAATTTATCAATTTTCACAAGAACATCTTCAATTATACCCCTAGGAATTCTAATAGTTTTATCAGCTAATTGAATGCTCATCCTAGTTTGTTTGGGTTTCCCTAGACCTAGTTGTTTAAACATTTTATAAGGCATAACGTTTATGCTTGCCCCTAAATCAGCTAAAGCATTATCAACAGATAAACTACCAATTAAGCATGGAATTCTAAAACTCCCTAGATCTTTTAATTTTCATGGTAGTTTGTTTTGCAACATTGCTGAGCACACTGCGTTTAGCTTCACATGCGATTCTTCATCTAACTTTCGTTTGTTTGTTAAAAGATCTTTTAAAAATTCCCTTGAATCTGGCATCTGCGAAAGAGTTTCAAGAAACAGTAAGTTAATATGTAATTTCTTTAAAAGTTTAAGGAATTTACCGAATTGTTCGTCTGTGTTGTCCGCGAGGTCGGTATTTTTTAATTACCAGTTTTGGATTATCATGACTTACCTCATTCTTACCTTCCTCTAACTTATTTTCTTTGCTTAACTTAGGCTCATCTAACCCTAAACTATCTTGAGCTGTAGTGGCTTGAAGTTGCTCCTTTGGGTTAGTCTCAGTGTTGCTTGGCAAGCTGCCTTGTGGTCGTTCTGAGATCAGCTTAGCAAGTTGCCCTAATTGGTTCTCGATCCCTTGAATCGATGCTTGTTGATTTTTAAGTGTTGTCTTAGTGTTTTGGAAACGTGTTTTTGACACCTCTATGAATTTTGTCAGCATCTCTTCAAGGTTCGGCTTCTTTTCCTGTGGGTAAGGCTGTTGTTGGAAGTTTGGAGGGGGTTGTTGTCTCTGATTTCCTTAACTACCCCATGAAAAATTGGGGTGATTCCTCCAACCTGGATTATAAGTATTACTATAAGGGTTATTTTGAGATTTAAAATTGTTACCCATATAGTGAACTTGCTTCTTCTCAGGGCTCGGTTTGTAAGGTGGATATTCTGTATTGCTCATCCCTCCTCCATTCGTATCGCACTGCATGTCTGGATGTACCTTCAAAGAATCACATAAACCATCAATCTTTTTATTTAAAAATTCTACCTGGTTTGATAGCATGGTTATTGTGTCGAGGTTGAAAACACAGGTTGTTTTTGTTGGCTTGGTCCTTGTGACTTGCCACTGATAGTTATTCAGTGACATATCTTCAATAAATTCGTAAGCAGCCTCAGGTGTTTTATTATTCAAGGTTCCCCCGGTGGCTGAATCAATCAATTGCCTAGTTGAAAGGTTCACACTGTTGTAAAAAGTTTGGACCTGTAGCCACAAGGGTAATCCATGGTGTGGGCACCTTCTCAATAGATCTTTCTATCTCTCCCATGCATCGTAGAGTGTTTCTAAATCCATCTGCACAAAAGAAGAGATATCATTCCTTAACTTGGCTGTTTTAGCTGGTGGAAAATATTTTAATAAAAATCTTTCGGTTATTTGTTCCCATGTAGTGATTGATCCTCGTGGAAGGGAATGCAACCACTGTTTGGCTTTATTCCACAAAGAAAAGGGAAATAAACGAAGACGGATGGCATCATCAGAAACGCCATTTATTTTGAAAGTATCACAAAATTCTAGGAAATTTGCCAAGTGATTGTTTGGATCTTCATCCTGTAAACCATCAAACTAAACAAATTGCTGTATCATCTGAATTGTGTTAGGTTTCAATTCAAAATTATTTGCAGCAATAGCAGGTTTAACAACACTTGACTCAGTTCCTATTAAATTAGGTTTAGCATAATCATACATAGTTTGAGGAGCATGATGTTCGGCAGCCTCTGGAGGTAGCGGATTATTCTCGGCCATCTCTTCGGTGGTATTGGTTTCGATTTCTTGCTCTTCTTCTATGTAATTTAAGCTTCGCCTTATTTCTCTACGATTTCTGCGAACAGTACCTTTAATATCACTATCGTAAATTAGGGGTCCTGTAAGGTTCCTTCTAGTCATAAACTAGAGGTAACTACTAGGAACAAATAAAAGAAGAAAAATTAGTAAAGTTAAAAGCAAAATAATAAATAATAAATAAATTGCAAAAATAATAAATGGCTAAAGTAATAAAAATTGAGTGTTCTTAATATTTTAAGTCCCCGCAATGGCGCCAAAAACTTGATCGTTATGTCAAAGTCTTAAAAATTTATAAAAAGAATGATCGAGCCTAGAAACTAAATATGACAACGATTGAGGCTAGCACACCTATCGAACAGTAGTATAGTTTAGTGGCAAGACCGAATTGTCGAACCCAAAGGAACCAAAAGTACTAATACTAACTTTTTTATTATTATTTAGCCTAAGATAAAAGTCAATTGTTTATTTAATCTAAAATTAACTAACTATTAAGCTAAAGATGCAAAGACAAAGAGAATAAATTGGGGAAAATACTTGTGGGAAAAACCAATTGATTAAGACAATACCCGAGGAAGAATCCACCTAGACTTCATTGTTATTTAACTCTGAACCAGACAATTTATTCACTTGACTTGATCCGTAGGATTCCCTAATTTATACTAATACCTCTCTCGAGGCTACTAACGCCTAACCCTAGGTTGATTAATTGAAATCTCTTTCTAATTAAAACCTCTAGAATTGCATTAACTCGATCTGTGGACTCCCATATTAGGTTTGAACCTAATTCGGCAGATTTTCATCATCCTATCTCTAGGGTTGCGATCAATTACGCTTAATTATGCTAGATCTACTCTTAGACAGGGTCTATTCCTCCTTTCCCTAAGCACATCAATACTTGAATTAATATCATGAAATATCAAAGCAAGAATTAAGAACACATAATTAAGAACAAATCAAGTATTTATCATATAGTTCAGAGAACAATAACAAGATTCATCTTAGGTTTCATCCCCCTCAAGTATCTGAGGGCTTAGTTCATAATAATAAAAGAATACATCTCAGAAGAAAAAATGAAACAAAACATAAGAAAAATCCTAAAACCCCCTGAAGGAATTGAAGGAGAGATCCTCCGTCTTGAGTATAATCCCTGCTTCTTGAGATGAATCAACTGGCTTTCTTCAAGTAAATCCCACAATTCTAGCCTCTCTGGCTTGGCTCTTCGGCTTAACTGGACGCCTAACTGGACCCCCTGAAGGTTGGCCTCTAGGGTGTTTATATAGGCTTTTGGAATGGCTTTCTTTTCCTCTAAGTACCCTAATCCGAATGAAACTCTTCTTTGTTACGGTAGGGACACGCCCTATGGCACACGCCCGTGTGAATCGTGGCCAGGCCGTGTTCGGGTCTGTTAAGGTGGCACGACCGTGTGGCTTGGGCCCAGGCCGTATTAATTTTGTGATATGGCCCATTTACTCCAGTTTAGGCTCGTTTCTCGTTCTTTTCATCCTCCTGTGCTTTTCTAAGTATAAAACATGGAAACAAAGGATTAAGAGCGCCAAATTCCACAATTCAAGGCTTAAATCATCCAAAGGTATGTTAAATGTGGGATTAAAATATGTTCATATCACAGTTTATCACATAACATTCGGGGAATGATGTGACAAACTAAGTTGATGAAAAATTCAGAACCCCTGAATTGTGGTAGAAATGGTTTGAATTTGAAATAAATCTTATACCCTAAAATTGCAGATGGGACGGATTGAAAAAGTTCAATTCCTATCCTGGTAGGATGGTACAAGCCTTGTGTCTTCAAATTTCAAACAGAATTGACTCTGAAATTACAGCGAGGCAAGCTTGTTGAGCAGAATATGATTGGTGTTTTGAGAGGAACAAGGATGAAGAACAAATGAGTGATTACACCTAGAGTAGGAATCATACTCATAACATTTTTTCATATATCATAGCAAATCTCATTAGGACTATTTGATTCATTCTTATCATTGCATCCTAATCCTTAAAACGCTTAATAAGGAATCATTTTCATGACATTGCATTCATGTCACTCATACCACATGTAGCTAGAAGTATTTGATTCATTCTGATCATAGCATCTTGGTCATTTGACATAAACATATGGAACCGAGTCTACAGAACATGTCCCTCAAAGGACGGTGTAGCAATATAGGTGAATTTATAGATCTTATTGATCACTGTAAAATCAAAGCTTTAAATATTTATAAAAGAATGATCAAACCTGGAGACTAACTCTGACAATGATATTAAGGCAAGTGTACCTATCGAACAGTAGTATAGCTTAGGCAAGACTGGTCATCGAACCCAAAGGAACTAAAAGTATTAATACTCACTTTCTTTTTATTATTTAGCCTTAAAGTTAGAGTGAAGATTACTTTTAAACTAAATTGACGACAACTAAACAAAGGACACAAAGACAAGAAGACGAATTAGAAAATAACTTTGAAGAAAAACACAGTTGATTTCGATGATACCTTCCGGAAGAATCCACCTAGACTTCACTTAGTATCTAACCCTAGATTATACGATTTCTTTTACTTAGCTCGATCCGCGAGACTCCCTAACCTATATTAAAACCCTCTCTCGAGGCGAATAACGTCTAACCCTAGGTTAATTAGTGGAACTCTCGTTCGCTTATAATAACCCGATAGGATAGCAGTAAATCGATCAATGGACTCCCATATTAGGTTTCACCCTAATCCGGCAAAATCTCATAACCCTATCTCCAGGCGTCCGATCAACTCCGCTTAATTATGTTAGATCTTCTCTTAGGCAGGGTCTATTCCTCCTACACTTAAGCACATTAGATTTGGATTAAGCAACATAATTAACAACAAACTAAGTAATTTATCATATAACTTAAAAATCAAATAATAAAATCCATCTAGGTTTCATCCCCTTCAGGTATCTGAGGGGTTTAGTTCATAATGAATAAACAAACCATCGCAAGAGAAAAGATAAAACAAAACATAAGAAAATCCTAAAACCCCTTGAAGGAATCGAAGGAGAATTCCGCCGTCTTGAGTATAACTCCAGCTTCTTGAGATGGATCACCTGGCTATCCTCGCGTTATTCCCTAACTCTGACCTTCTCGGCTTGGCTCCTTGGCTTCGCTTTCGCTCCCTTCAACAAGTGATGCTTGGGGGTTATTTATAGGCTCTTGAAACGCGATTCTTTCTCCCTAAGTATTCTTTTCTGACTAAAATTGCTCTTTCCAGCGTCAGAGGCATGGCCATGTCACACACCCGTGTGAATCGAGACCTGACCGTGCTCAGATTTCTCTTGAGGCACGGCCGTGTGTGGCGGGGTTGAGGTCGTGCTCTAGGTGTTCGTCAAGGCACTGCCATGTGTGCTTTGGGCCAGGCCATGTTGATTCCGTGTTAAGGCCCATTTACTCCATTTTAGGCCCGTTTTGTCATCCTTGGGTGCTTTCCTAGGTATAAGACATGAAAAGAAAGGATTAAAAGCACCTTTTTATATAAAACAAGGGGTAAATCATCCAAAAACATATTAAATGTGGGATAAAAATATGTTACCTTTACAGTTTATCACTTATCTCTCTAAGCAGTAGTGGAGCAGATCTAATTTGGCGAATCTTATCTTCCCGAGGTAGTAGGGGAGCAGATTTTAGCTACCGGCCTTATCTCCTTGAGGTAGCAAGGGAGCAAGTTGAAGTTTGTAGTCTTATCTTCTTGAGGTAGCAAGGAAGCAGACTAAAGATTGAAGAATTTGTCTCCCTGAAGTTGCAGTGGAGCAAATCGAAGACGGTGAATCTTATCTTCCCTAGGTAGCAGGAAAGTAGATTTTAGCCACCAGCCTTATCTCCTTGAGGTAGCAAAGGAGCAGATTGAAGTTTGTAGTCTTATCTTCCTGTGGAAGCGAGGAAGCAGACTAAAGATTGAAGAATTTGTCTCCATAAAGTTGCAGTGGAGCAAATCAAAGACGGTGAATCTTATCTTTCCGAGGTAGTAGGGAAGCAGATTTTAGCCACTAGCCTTATCTCCCTGAAGTTGCAGCGGAGTAGACTGAAGTCAGCAGATCTCATCTTTTTGAAGTTGTAGGAAGCAGATCGAAGACACTTTCAGCCTTGTCTCTCTGAATTTGCAGCGGAGTAGACTGAAGATATCAGATCTTATCTCCACTGAGCAGGAGTGGGGCAGATCGAAAACAGCAAGTCTTATCTCCATGTATTGGCAATGGAGCTGTAACATCCTGAATTTTTGGGCCTATGCATTTAATGGGTAGATATGTTTAATGTGTTAATTTAAGTGTTAGGGGTCCAAATTGGGCTCAGGCTTAGGTAGAGGCCTTGATTAAAATTATCTGTTTGGACATTATAGGGTTTAAAAGGTAGTATCTATGTTTAAAATACCAAAGTGGGCTTGTGGCCCAATCTTAGGAGGTGACGCCACACAAGGGAGTAAGGGGCCCAAATTTAAGTTTCATGGAGCCCAATTCTTTTAATTTAAGTTAGCTAAATTTTGGGCATTAGAGTTAGGTGGAGTGGACGGCAACAAGGCTAAAAAATTGGAGGATTTATGTGAATGGGATAATGTAGATATTTTAGTTGATAATATGGAAGATAAAAAAAAAAAGAGAAAAGATAGGAGCTATCCGAAGGCTAGGTGTTGGCTGAAATTCCATCACTTAGAGGAGGGAAGAAATCGGTTTCTTTATGGCAAAGGGGTACCGAATTTTCCCTTTTTATTTGCTTAATCTTTAGTTATCAGGAAGGGCATTTTCAGTTTTTGATAGGTAAGTGCCGAAATTTCTATAAATAGGGGGGATATCTCATCAATTCCGGCAATTGAACCCTACTCTTTTCTTCTTTCCTTGTGCCAAAATTCTCAGTCTTCCTCTGCAATTTCTTTTCTTTTGATTTCTTCAAAAGCCGAAACCTCCCAATCTTCTTAACATCTTTCTTTCAAAAAGGCGAAAACTTTCTTAAGCCATCTTTCTCTTCTTACTCCTAAAAGCCGAAACTCCATTGTTCTTTTCTCTTCTTTCTTCTAAAAGCCTAAACCTCATAATCCTTTTTCTACATTCTTTTCTTTTGATTTTGCTAAAGCCAAACCTACTTGTAATTTGCCGAAATTCTCTTTTCTTCTTCCTGCCGATTTCTTCATTAAAAGTCGAATCTACATAGACTCTTTCCTATCATCTTTTCTTCTGATCTTCTCAAAAAGCCGGAATCTCTAAGGGGTAGTCGAATTCTTTGTGTTAAGGTGAGTACCGATTTCCCTATCTCTTCACTTTCTCTTTCGGGTTTTGGAAGACAAAGTCGAAACGTTAATGGTTTAATGGTTCTATGTATTTTCTTGTTGGGCGACATTCGGGAATTGAAGTAGATCTCTTAGATCTAAAAGCCGGAAACACTAGTCCCTGAATCTCATATCACTTTTCGGGATTTCAAGGCAGATAGCGGTGGTTTTGGCAACAGATAGCGTTGACTTAGAGGGTCTCGTTCTAACGGTAATCAGGTGTGTAGATCTCTAACACACTAATTAATCTGTACTAAATATATGTTATGGGCTAAAAGCCAGAAAAAGGCTATATAATTAATCTATACTAAATATATGTTATGGGCTAAAAGCCAGAAAAAGGCTGTATAGTAATCTGTACTAAATATATGTTATGGGCTAAAAGCCGGAAAAAGGCTGTATAGTAATCTGTACTAAATATATGTTATGGGCTAAAAGCCGGAAAAAGGCTGTATAGACAGTCGTATTACCCAGAAAGGGTAGGCAAAGGATGTCAGGTATGTAATCATATAAATCTCTCTATGTGTATCGATGTATGCAATAAACTGAAATCTCTTAGATAATACATTGTTTGATTCTGCATGTATGTATGCATGGGATGGGATTGATATGATGAAGGGGAAGAAGGTCGCATAGCGATCGGTGGCTTTTCCACATAGGTCACATAGTGATCGGTCTTTATGACAGGTAGCTCAGCTGTCGAAATGCTACGATGTATTATTAAGGTCGCATGGCAATCGGTGGCTTTGCCACATAGGTCACACAGTGAACGGTCTTTAAGACAGGCAGCACAGCTGTCGATATGGTGTGTAGCGGTTGGCGGGTTGATTGTAGAAATCCCTAAGGTGTGATGGTTGGTACGGGTTGGTGTGTAGAGGAAGGAATTCTAGGATGGGCTGGGCCATTCATCATTTATTATTTATCATGTAATTCTGATTGTTGCCTTTATGTTTGGGCCAGGACTCATAATGTGTTTGTGAGCCCAAGCCTTTTATGTGTTTTCGGGATTTGCACACTGAGTCTTGGTGACTCACCCTTTATTTTTCTATAACTCTTTCAGATGAGCAGTAGATCGTGGACATGGGAGCCGAGATGGACTCGAGCGGCCATCAACTTTTTTTTTTATGGATTATTTCGGCTTTCCTTTAAGTTTTAATTTTTGGAATATTTATGTAATAAGGCCCCATAGTTTATACTTCACTGCTGAGTACTAATATTTGCAACTTATGAGATTTTGTCAAAAGGTTTAATTATACGAAATAATAATAATAAAAGGGTTTTTTTTCTCAAATGTCACTTATTTATTCAAATATTGTCTAATTAACTTGCGATTTCCAAAACCAACAAAGCAAAAGTTTTCAATGTACACCCCGTAGCATACCAGATCTGGTCAGAACGTATGGGCCGGGTTTGAGGTGTTACATTTTGGTATCAGAGCCCAGTTCAAAACTCGGGATGTGAAATGGGCCTAGTAATGTTTTGTAAAGTTGATTTGAATTTGAAAAAATTTCTGGAAGAAGATATGGCCTTCGAGTCTACCGGCACCCGATCCACGCAGGTAAGTATTCTAACCCTTGATGTGATATACTTGTTGGGTTGATGGGCTTTATGGACATAGACTAGTATGATAGTACTGATTGACCTTAGGCTTAGTTTAACAACTCTTTAATTTCATAAGACTTAATTCAACTAAACAAACCCGTGAACAAGTCGCTGGGTTAGGGTGTGGCAACAGGCATGCGCATGTCTAGGGTTGGATTCAGGGAGAGCTTGGTACTTAAGCAGTCCTAGTGACTCACCTCCTTTTCGCTGGAATCCTACTTTGTGCGTAATATTTTTCACCTTATCCACGAGGACTTGTTGATGGGCCAAAATCTATAATTAAAACCCGAAAGGGACCAGCCACCCTATTTTGCAAAATTTCAAAATACCCCTGGTTTGTCAAATTTTCAAAATACCCTTGATTCATGAAAATATTCTTGAATACCCTGGATTCGTAAAACTACCAAAACTTGTGGAATTACCGAAACACTCTGGTTGGAAAAATTTCCAAAATACCCGTGGTTTGTGAAAATTTCCAAAACAACCGTGATTTTATAAAATACCCATGTTTTGTAAATTTACCTGAAAACCCCTAGATTTACAACAGTAACCCGGCTTGCAAATTAAATTTTCCAAAGTACCCCTGCTTTACAAAAAAAAAAAAGAACAACAAACAACATCAAAATATCTCTTTTTCGGAAAAAAACCAAGATACCCTATTTTGAGGAAATTACCAAAATACCCACGTTTAAAAAAAAACTTGTTTTCCAAAATACCCTTGCTTTATAAAAGAAATGTACCCAAATTACCTCTAATTCAAAGAAAATCACCAAGATTGAAACACCCCAAACCCGGCCCACGAGCCTTGACCGGATCTGGTATGTTCCTCGATGTAAACCGGTTCAAATTTCTTTTGTTACTTAGGAAAAATTTGTGTTTTGAAAGTAAAAATGGTTTTGGGTTTGGCTTGAGTTGAAAACGAGTTTATTTGAGGTGACAAAATATTTAGATCTTTAATTAATAAAAATTTGTACCGTAATAAATAAAGGAAAAATAAAGTAGTTCAACTATGGCCTTATTATATCAAATAATTCCCAAAAATGAATTAAAGTGCTTAAATAAAATAAAAGTCCAAATAATAAAATTTTCCTTGCTGTGCATGGCCACCTTTAAGCTTCTGCCGACCCGGTCCATTACTGATCATCACCTGGAAGAAAAAGTTCCCCAACGGGGTGAGTCAAACAGACTCAATGTGTACACAAACACTAAGTCTTAACATTTCAGGCATGCATTATCATATCACATACATATTCAAATAACAGGTAAAATATAATGATGCAACCCAAATCCAAACCTAGTTAGCCATCCGCTACACTTCCCCGTACCAACCTGTACACCGTGGGGACTACTAAGTCGACCCTCCTTCCACTACACTCTATCGAAGGCAGTCGCTGCAGTCAACGTGCTCATCGCCCTTATAAAATTCGTGGTCTTAGGTCACCACATTTAGATTTCGTGGTCTTAGGTCACCACATTCAGATTATCGCGGTCGTAGGTCACCGCATTCAGATTTCGTGGTCTTAGGTTACCACATTCAGATATCGTGGTCTTAGGTCACCACATTCACTTCCCCTTTTCATATAACCCGAATACCCCATATCATTCATATCATGCATATTACATAATTTCACATTCTTATCACTTTTCACATGTTACATATATAACATAATTTCATATTCCTAGTAGGAGTAGGAAACGTACCTGAGTACTTTTGTACCATTAAATGGTACCTTAGCCATATTCTTACACATTCTTATAGTCACATACATATTAATTATTGCCATAAATATATCAAGAAATACTGTGAGGTACACACCTGATTCGCTTAAGGTTTCCAATCCAAATCCCGAAAAGCTTGATCTAAGGCCTTAGATCTTAAATTTCTACATTTAATCAATCATTTAATACTTAGTAAAGAGCCATTCGGCCATAAATCCAAATCCTAGTAGGATTAGTACACTAAAACTTACCTTGGTGTCGAATTGACTATAGTCAAATCCCGAAACTTCGCAGAGTTGTCCCCTTGCAATCGGCTAGGCACTAAAATCACTTAACTAATTAGTTTCGGCTTTTAAACGTAATAAGAAATAGATCTTCATACCAAAATAAGCCTTGGCCGAATGCTATGGACACTTGCCTTGTGGATTTTAAATCCCGAAACTCACCGAATAATTAGGGAACACGCGGCCTATGGTGTACCTTCGGGAAGAGAACTTCTCCTTCCATGTAGTCGACACTTAGTAAATCCCGAAAGATCCTTTGTAGTTTCGGCCAAGAGATACAAATAGCATTAGAATCTTAATCTTGGTCTTGAAGAAAAGGAACATAATGATAATAATAGATCCTTACCCTTACTATAGGAATCAACAATCCTTGCTTGAGCCTTTAACAATATTCGGCTATGGCCTTGATGTGGATTACAATTTCGGCTTCTTGATGAACAGTAGAGGATTTTGGTTTTTCAAAGAAAGAAGAGGAAGATATAAAACTTAGGAAACTTCGGCAAGACTAGGGGGATTCTGCTTTCGGCTTTGTGAAGAATTGAAAAGAGAAAGAAGAACAATGACAGAGAGAATTCGGCAGAGAGAAAAAGGAGAAGAAAATAATGCTGAATGGCCTCCCTTTTCCTTTTATAGCCGAATTTACTATGTTAGAGTCCCTTACTTGGCCATCACTTCTCTTATCTTTATTAAAAATTAATGGAAATAATCCTTAATTATCTCTTATCTCTTAATAAAAAAATAACAATAATTATCCCTCATTTATCCATCCTTTTTGCCAATTTTTAACAAAAATAAAACACCTCCCTTTAGTGCCTTGTTGCCGTCCACTACTTCCCTTCCTTGCCGAAAATAAAAACTTTTATTTTAGCTTCCATGCGACTCGAACCCAGGCCGAATTGCACCTGCTTGTGGCGTCACTTACTGGGCTTTAAGTAGTGCCTCATTGCCACTTTTCCAAGCCCGTTCTTGTGTCAAATTTCTTCTATTAATTCTCTTAAGGCCACCTTGCTTCGTGTCCCTCTCTTAAACTTAACATTTCTTAAGCATTTCCTTACATTTCCAAGTTTCCAAAAATTTTCGTTTGCCTCCTTTAAACTTGACATTTCCAAATCATTTCCTTACATTTCCAGGACATTTCCCTATATTTCCAAGACATTTCCCTACATTTCCAAGACAGGACATTTCCCTACATTTCCAAGACATTTCCCTACATTTCCTTACATTTCCTTACATTTCCTTACATTTCCTTGATTCTAAAAATGCACACAACACATTCATAACACATAAGACCTGCCATTTCATATAATTAAATAAAAAATGCATAGGCCCATTTTCAGGATGTTACAAAGATACTCTATTTTGGAAAATACCCTGTAGGGCAAAACTACGGAATAACCCCTGGGTAGTGAAATAACGAAGATACCCTTATGTGATGAATGTGAGTTCATGAATGTTATATGTTTGTTTATGTGTGATGGTTGAATGTATGTGGTTTCCAGAATTAGGAGATAAATCTGAGACTGAAACTGTAGATAGGTACGAATTCGAAAGAACTACTCTCAAACTACTATTCATAAGACTGTTCGTGGTTAATCAGTGAAAGAAATTAATAATTCATAAAATTTCTAATTCAGATACTACGAGAATCAACGATGAACGCTAGGAGAGGAAGAAGAGGCAGCGGCCGAGGCCGTGGAAGTGTTAGGACTGATGTGCTAACTCAGCTAGTTAGGGAGGTACTAAAGGAGGTTAAAGAAATCGGTGAAACACTTCGGGTTAGGTGCGTGGACTGTAAGAAAAAAAAGAGATCGTAGTTTTCTAGGGTTGCAGTCTCGTTCTGTGAAGCATGTTAAGGTACGTCCAAAACTTTTGGGTTTGTGAATATTGCAGAAGGTGCCATCCGGGTGAATGTTGGAGGAAGTCAGGAACATGTTTAAGATGCGGGTCTGAGGAGCATAAGGCTCGAAATTGTTCAATCACCATTAAGTCGGGTATGTTTTGTGTGGATGCTATATTTTTGGGTATAGAAATTGTATGCGTGCAATGTTTATATATTATTAAATTAGAGTGTGCAGCGAAAGCATAGTGGCGAGACTTGGGTAGTACGATTAGTAGTTAGTTGGAAATTTCAAGGACAAAATTTCTTTAAGGGGGGTAGAACTGTAACATCCTAAATTTTTGGGCCTATGCGTTTAATGGGTGGATATGTTTAATGTGTTAATTTAAGTGTTAGGGGTCCAAATTGGGCTCAGGCTTAGGTAGAGGCCTTGATTAAAATTATCTATTTGGGCATTATAGGGTTTAAAAGGTAGTACCTATGTTTAAAATACCAAAGTGGGCTTGTGGCCCAATCTTAGGAGGTGACACCACACAAGGGAGTAAGGGGCCCAAATTTAAGTTTCATGGAGCCAAATTCTTTTAATTTAAGTTATCTAAATTTTGGGCATTAGGGTTAGGTGGAGTGGACGGCAACAAGGCTCAAAGATAGGAGGATTTATGTGAATGGGATAATGTAGATATTATAGTTGATAATATGGAAGATAAAAAAAAAAAAAGAGAAAAGATAGGACCTATCCGCAAGGCTAGGTGTTGGCCGAAATTCCATCACTTAGAGGAGGGAAGAAATCAGTTTCTTTATGGCAAAGGGGTGCCAAATTTTCCCTTTTTATTTACTTAATCTTTAGTTATCAGGAAGGGCATTTTCAGTTTTTGATAGGTAAGTGCCGAAATTTCTATAAATAGGGGGGATATCTCATCAATTCCGGCAATTGAACCCTACTCTTTTCTTCTTTCCTTGTGCCAAAATTCTCAGTCTTCCTCTGCAATTTCTTTTCTTTTGGTTTCTTCAAAAGCCGAAACCTCCCAATCTTCTCAACATCTTTCTTTCAAAAAGCCGAAAACTTTCTTAAGCCATCTTTCCCTTCTTACTCCTAAAAGCCGAAACTTCATTGTTCTTTTCTCTTCTTTCTTCTAAAAGTCGAAACCTCATAATCCTTTTTCTACATTCTTTTCTTTTGATCTTTGCTAAAGCCGAACCTACCTGTAATTTGCCGAAATTCTCTTTTCTTCTTCCTGCCGATTTTTTCATTAAAAGCCGAATCTACATAGACTCTTTCCTATCATCTTTTCTTCTGATCTTCTCAAAAAGCCGGAATCTCTAAGGGGTAGTCGAATTCTTTGTGTTAAGGTGAGTGCCGATTTCCCTATCTCTTCACTTTCTTTTTCGGGTTTTGGAAGACAAAGTCGAAACGCTAATGGTTTAATGGTTTTATGTATTCTCTTATTGGGCGACATTCGGGAATTGAAGTAGATCTCTTATATCTAAAAGCCGGAAACACTAGTCCCTGAATCTCATATCACTTTTCGGGATTTCAAGGTAGATAGCGGTGGTGTTGGCTACGGATAGCGTTGACTTAGAGGGTCTCGTTCTAACGGTAATCAGGTGTGTAGATCTCTAACACACTAATTAATCTGTACTAAATATATGTTATGGGCTAAAAGCCAAAAAAAGGCTGTATAATTAATCTGTACTAAATATATGTTATGGGCTAAAAGCCAAAAAAAGGCTGTATAGACAGTCGTATTACCCAGAAAGGGTAGGCAAAGGATGTCAGGTACGTAATCATAGAAATCTCTCTATGTGTATCGATGTATGCGATAAACTGAAATCTCTTAATAATACATTGTTTGATTCTGCATGTATGCATACATGGGATGGGATTGATATGATGAAGGGGAAGAAGGTCGCATAGCGATCGGTGGCTTTGCCACATAGGTCACATAATGATCAGTCTTTATGACAGGTAGCTCAGCTGTCGAAATGCTACAATGTATTATTAAGGTCACATGCCGATCGGTGGCTTTGCCACATAGGTCACACAGTGAACGGTCTTTAAGACAGGCAGCACAGCTGTCGATATGGTGTGTAGCGGTTGGCGGGTTGATTGTAGAAATCCCCAAGGTGTGATTGTTCGTACGGGTTGGTGTGTAGAGGATGGAATTCTAGGATGGGCTGGGCCATTCATCATTTATTATTTGTCATGTAATTCTGATTGTTGCCTTTATGTTTGGGCCAGGGCTCATAATGTGTTTGTGAGCCCAAGCCTTTTATGTGTTTCCGGGATTTGCACACTGAGTCTTGGTGACTCACCCTTTATTTTCCATAACTCTTCCAGGTGAGCAGCAGATCATGGACATGGGAGCTGAGACGGACTTGAGGGGCCATCAAGTTTTTTTTTTATGGATTATTTCGGCTTTTCTTTAAGTTTTAATTTTTGGAATATTTATGTAATAAGGCCCCATAGTTTATACTTCACTACTTAGTATTAATATTTGCAACTTATGGGATTTTGTCAAAAGGTTTAATTATACGAAATAATAATAATAAAAGGTTTTTTTTTTCAAATGTCACTTATTTATTCAAATATTGTCTAATTAACTTGCGATTTCCAAAACCAACAAAGCAAAAGTTTTCACTATACAACCCATAGCATACCAGATCTGGTCGAAACGTATGGGCCGGGTTTGGGGTGTTACAGGAGCAGACTGAAGATAACAGATAGTAGGTCTGGCATTCTTGAAGTTGTAGGAAACAGATCAAAGACATTAGACTTATTGGAAAGAAGTTCCAATACTGTTGAAGTTGCAGTGGAGTTGGAGCCATTTGAAGAAGACGAGGATCAAGAAGTCAAGGCTCGGCAAAGACCGGGCAAAATTGGACCTTCTATTGTCTTTGCTCTATTCTCGTTTCTCAACAATGAGCAAAGAGGGGCAGCTGTAAGAGGCCCATTTTGCCCAGGCCCGTGTAAACCAGAATAAAACCAAAATAAAAAAACAAAAATAAAAAAATAATGTCCAGTTACAGTCTATTTACAAAACCAATTTATAGGCCCAAATTTACAATACCACCAGACCCAAAATTAACCCACTACCCGAATAGACCCAAACTAATGCCCACAACCCAAATTACACCCGAGCCCAATTACCTAAACAGACCCTAAAACTAAACCCTAACCTAGCTAACTAAGCCGGCCCAGTGACCCACATAGCTTGCGGCCCAGGAAACCCTAGGTTTCCACTGCGCCGCAAGCGCCCATCTCCTGGCGCCCACGCCAGCCTTCGATCACGCCGCCATCAATGCACGAACAACTCCTCGCCACTAAGATCCTCGTTGTTGACCTGCACAAAAAAGGAAAGAACACAAAATAATGGCAGCAAAACACAGCAAAATATTTTTATTTCCTTTTTATTTTTATTTTTCGAGTTATAAAAACCCCAAAGATCTGTAAAAGCGAGGAGAGATATATACAGACAGACAGAATAGAGGCATATTTATAGAGAATAAAAAATATATGAAATAAAAGCAAAAGAAAATCTTTGGAAAAGCAGAGGTGATTCTCAATGATATTTTCATTTTTATTTTATTTTTGTTTCATTCTATTCGAATTGGCAAAAGGAAGAAAGGTTTACCTTTTTTATTCGCGTTTAAAAAGGAAGCTGCTGGCCTCTGGCTACCATATATGGTGGCGTGTGCGGAGGTGCGTGCAGCGACTAACGGTGGCATATCGGACCGGAGTCCTGACCGAAGGCCAAAGGGCTGAGAGAAATTTTTAAGAACTCGGTTGTTTTCATTTTTTTAAAACAAGGTGTAAATGATTTTTTTCTCTGAAACTTGACTTATATAGCAATATAAAACGACGTTGTTTTTACTTAAGCCAATAAGCACCAAAATGACGTCGTTTTAAGGAAGGATCCGCGTATTGACCCGGAAACCCAGGGAGGATCCGCGTGTTTTTGTTAAAATAGCTAATTGCCTCTTTGGTCCTTCCGCTATTTTATTATTCTTAATTTAGTCCAATTTGAATTTATATTTTTATTAAATTAGCCCTAAAATTTATACTTTGTTTCAATTTGATCTTCGGGCTACTTAAAGGCTAATATCAGAACGACGTCGTTTTTGAAAGAAGGCATAATTGCTCAATAAGTCCCTGTGGTTTAACACGCGTTTTGATTTAGTCCTATTATATCTATTTTTATTGCTATTTAACCCTTGTTTCTTTGTTTATTTTGTTTAATCTTTTTATTTTATTTTATTATTTTAACATTGTATTAAATATTCTATATTATTTACTTTATTATTTATATATTAATTTATTAATAGTATAAAATTCATATATATATTTTTATATGTATTATCCTTATATATATTAAATTATTATTTATTATTTTATTTGGTTTAATATTATTTTCATTACATATTATGATTATTATATTATACATTTTTTAATTTGTATGTTATATAGTATTATCTTATATCATATATTATCTTTAAAATTTTATATTATATAACATATTTTATTTATACTGTTCATTACCTATGTAACTTTTATGATTAGAGTATTATATATATATATTTTTATTTAAAATTATTATATACTACTTACTAATTATTTGTATTATATATAATTATTTATATATGTTTTAAATTATTAAATTATGTATTTGTTATAAATATTCCTATTTTTTATATTTTTAATTTTTTATTTATTTAAAATATTTTTTGTCATAATATTCATTCAATGTTTAAATATATCAGTCCTTTTTTGTTTGATTTTGTTATTTCATAAAGATCTTAATTATCACTACTTATTTTATCCCATGTTTATTAATTTATGTTCTTTCAATCGTTTATTATTGCTTAACATAGTTCTTTATATAGTTATTCATGTTATATTATTCTTTTACTATTTATTGTTAGTATAATTTGTAGTTATGTTGAATTGCCATTAAGTAAGTATGTCATAATATTTTACTCAAATCATTGTTTTATAAAAACATTTTTTGAATTGACACATTTTATTCCAATATTAAAACAACGATATATGATATTTTGGGACTTCAAGAGAAATTATACTCTAACTTACTGGGTTTTAATTTTTCTCGTGGAACTTAAAGTATCAAGTATCCTTTTTTCTAACTTACAAACTTGAACTCAAAACTTATTCTCGGGAATTCAAAACATTGTATCCTAACTTACTGGATATGATGTCTTGTGTCTTGAGATAAGAATTTTCTAAATAAAGGTGAGCCTAGTTTCAAAGCCATGAGATGTTATATCCTAACTTACTGGATATAACATTTTATTTCTTTGAGATATGTAAGTCTTGGTTTTCTTTCTAATAAAAGGATCATATTTTAAAATTTTTCAAATTTTCAACATTAGGACATGACTTTATCGATTAGGTACCAATTTTTGGGCGTTATGAGGGTGCTAACCCCTCCTCATACGTAACCGACTCCCGAACCTGTTTTCCTGTATTTCGTGGACCAAAATCAATGTTTTAAAAATAAAATGTTTTACAAGGTGATCCAAGCACACCTAAGTAAAAAGGGATTGGTGGCGACTCCATCTCCATTTTTTTAAAGTTGATTCCTGTTTTTACCAAAACATCAAAAATGGTTTCGACAGCCCCAATGGATTCAATACAGTGATCTCACTAGAAGTGCTCTCAACGGTAACCCCTAACTTTTCAGATACAGTGCTAGCCACATAAGAGTGTGTAGAACCTACGTTTACAAGAGCAGTATAAGGTACATCAGAAATTAAGAACGTACTGGTGATAACATCTGGAACATTTCTGTCCTTTCAGTGTCGAGCAGCAAAGACTAGTACAGGCTGTCTAGCCTCTGTCTGATTAGTACCTCTGCTTGGTGCTCTCTGTCCACGGCCCAAACTTATGGTGCTCTAAAGATCCACACCTCAAACAGGCCCCTATCCTCCTAACACTCACCTGGATGGCGCCTACCACAATCACTGCATGGCTGCAACCGAATTAGAGCAACATGAGCCCCCACTCTAACTGGCCCATCAGATCTGGCATTTTTCTTATGTATCGGAATAGAAATAGAGGGCTCCGAATCCCTCTTATTCTTGCCTCTCTCACAGTCTCTGTTCTGGCACTCCATGCGCTTAACATCCTCAGTGATCTTTGCCTTCTCAACTAGAACCACGAACTCACGCTCATTCTGTGGAGCAATCAGGACCCTCAGATTATCCCTCAGTCCATCCTTAAACCGAACACACCTCTCATACTCAGAGGCGACCATGCCTCAAGCATAGCGGCTCAACCAAAGAAATTCGGCCTCATACTCGGCCACAGATCTATCCCCTTGCGTGAGATCCATGAACTCATGCCTACGAGCATCCACATAGCTCACTCCCACATACTTACTATAAAATGTGCTCTTAAAGAAATCCCAAGTCAAATGATCAGGCTGAGTACCTTCCTCAACCGTTAACCACCACTGATACACCTCGTCGCGAAGCAGGGAGATTGCACCCTTACTCGGGAGTGCAGTCTAAGTCATTCATAATCCTCTCTGTGGCCTCCAACCAGTACTCGGCCACTCTAGGAGCAACTCCAGTGACACCTCTAAACAACTCAGCACCATTAGACCGGAGTCGTTCAGTTACTGACCCTCGGCCCCCAACTCCAGAATGGGGTCTAGCAACCCTCTCCAATATCCTCAGTATGGCCTGAGACAGTGCGTCGTCCCCATCCGAGCAACTCTGAGACCCCCTCTCAGTAGTAGGCAAAACTGGCGTCTCACTCGTATCTAGATGTGACATTCTACCAAATAAGGAAGACTCGGCTCAAGCCCCCTATGGCCCCTTCCACGGCCACGAGTACCACGTCCGCGAATTCCACGAGTGCACATAATGTAATTCGAATTTTATCTACATTACAAAGTTTTATGTATCAGTTCCAGTTATTTATTAACAAATGTTTTATGCATAATCTATCAGAAGTTCAGTATTATTTTAAGAGGTTTCAGTCTCTGACTTATTTCAGTACAGTTTCAAAAAGTACTAACTACAGTGTTTTTATAGTAGTTCTATCTAAGTACCGAGATATTTACAGGATAGGCGCTGAAGACTTGGTGAACCACATACTTTCTCAAATTATTAAGATTATTTGAAAACTAATTCTTTTGAAACAAAATTTTGGAACCCAAAATCCACAACAAAGTTTAGAACTTGGCTCTGATACCACTAAATGTAACACCCCAAACCCGGCCTAGACGTTATGGCTGGATCTGTAACACCCCTTACCTGGGTTCTACACCGGAACCAAGCTCGAGGCGTTACCATACCAAAACTACTTAATCACCACTTAGGCTCAACGTGACTATTCACTTAAGTCACTTCAATAACCTCATTCTCGACTTACGAGGCCTTACTTATACGCATAAGGGCTCTCGAGACTAAATCGGAACTTTTTAAAAAAAGTTTCTCTTTTGAACAGAGCTCACATGCCCGTGCAAGATACAACACGCCCGTGTGAAGTCACACACGCCATGTTTCCAAACCGTGCTTAAAAACCCAAGCATGCTGCCAATGCCCCACGGTCAAGCCACATGCCCGTGCTTCCCAACCGTGGTATACACTGACTTCCCTCACACGGCCTAGAGTCTACACACACACCCGTGTGGCTAGCTCGTGGCCAATTTTGACTTAAAATGTCAACCTGCAGGGGACGCACGGCCAAAGTACACGCCCATGGGCTGACCGTGTGTCACACATGGCCTAGACACACGCCCGTGTGTCTATCCATTTGGACAAGAACAAAGCTATTTGCTAAGCTCTTATCACCCCTATAGCATTCACAACATGCACTCATACAACATATCCTTAATCAACTCAAGTTGAAGTGCAATCTCACATAGAAAACTACATCTTTTCATATAATGTAATAGCCAACAACTATGGCATTATACAAAATACACTATCCATCTAAGGGCCAACACATCTTAGCCATTTACAATAAAAATTCACTAATTTGTCTAGCCCCTATACATGCCATATATAAAACATTGAGTCTCATGTACCAGAGTGTGCTGATATGTGGGCTATCTTCCAATGATCCTCGTATCTTGGTTCACCCCTTTTACTCTATAAAACAAAGGAAAAGAAAGGGAGTAAGCTTTGAGCTTAGTAAGTTTACACATAAAAAATTAAGCATCTTAGTGTAAGCTAAACAACAATTAGCATTACGCTATCATATAATGTACAACTATGCTTACTCTTCTATTCCTTACCACATTTCCAACACATCATGAGTCACATACTCATAACCATTGAAATGCACCCCTGCATTCAATATCACATTTACACAATATACAACACATCATTATTTATCAATAGTACATCCACACAGCTACCTTACTCAATATAACAACCACATAGCTAGTGCACATAACTAATCCACACAGCTAATTTTATCCACACAGCTAATCCACAGAGCTAATGCTTCGATGGTTTCGCACTTAGCCCATCACAATCAATTTATAAGGTAGTATCGCACTTAGCCTACCACAAAGGTATCATAGTGGTATTGCACTTAGCCCACTAGATAAATATACTTAACGATAGCATCGCACACTGCCTAGCTCATCGTCGTTAAGCATTAAGATGGTAACGCACTTAGCCCGCCATTTAGCATTATCACTACACATTCACAATCTACTTACTCAATTATTCATCCATTCACAATGTCTACATTCATTCCACTTGAACCACATGGGTTCTCAATCATTCTCATTCATGCTACACGCTAACTAGCATTAAGAACGTGTAAGTATAAATGCATTATTTACGCATAAACTTACCTCGATACTTAAAAGTATAGAAACGTGCAATTTAGTCTACCACCTTGCTCTTGCCTCGGTTTCGATCCAAGCTTCATTTTTCTTGATCTGTAATGAATAAATCAGCTTATTTAATACACACATTGGCTAAATTGACTCTTATATCATACTTTGGCAAAATTTACTCTTTTGCCCCTAAACTTACTCATAATTACACTTTAGCCCCCAAGGCTCGTAAAGTGATTTTTATTCAACTTTCTAGCCTTTCATGCTAGGCCGAACCACTTACTCAACTAAAGCATTAATCAATTCTCACTAAATCACACATGTATGACCAAACTAAAGTTTTTCACAAACTAGTCCCTACATGTATTTTCATGGAAAATCACTTAACAAAAGATGTTTCTAAAACATCAAGCTTTCATATTCTTTCATTAAACATCAAAATACATGCATGTCATACATATATACATTTTTGAACATCCATCATAGCTCACCAAATAGCTAAAAATAGCTTTCTCATGCAACTAGGACTTCAAAAATACGAAGAATATCAAAAACGGGACTTAAATGCACTTACTAGCAAGCTTGAAAAATTTGAAGAACCCTAACAATTGCTCTTACAAATTTTCGGCAGCCTTGTAGAAGAAGATGAATGAATTTTGTCATCTTTTCTCCTATTTTAATCATTTAATAACCAATTGACCAAAATGCCTTTTTTGATAAACTTCCTATTTTAACTCATCCATGCCCAATTTTGTCCAAAAACTAAAAATTGGGAAAATTGCTCATTAAGGACCTCTAATATATATTCTAAAGCCATTTCATCCAAATAGCTTCTAGAATCTCACATTTTACAACTTTTGCAATTTAGTCCTTTTGGGCAATTTCAACTGCAATTTCACAAAATTGCTTCATGAAACTTTCACACTAGCATGCATACATAGCATAGACCTCAAAAACTCGTTCATAACCCTCGGATTTGTGGTCTCGCACCACTATTCCGTCTAGACCCTAAACCGAGATGTTACAACTCTCCCCCTTAAGATATTTTCACCCTTAAAAATCTTACCAGTAAAGAGGTTTGGATGTTGCTCTCTCATAGTCTCTTCTGTTTCCCACTTAGCCTCTTCCACACTGTGTTTCTGCCACAACACTTTCACTAATGCTATGTTCTTATTTCTCAACTGTTTCACCTCTCGAGCCAAGATCTTAATTAGCTCCTCTTCATAAGTCATATCCGATCTTATCTCAATTTCCGTTGAAAGAATCACATGTGAAGGATCAGAGCGATACCATTGCAACATTGACACATGGAACACATTATGAATCTTTTCTAACTCTACCGGCAAAGCCAACCGATAAGCTACAGGCCCAACTCTGTCTGTAATCTCATACGGCTCTATAAATCTTGGACTCAACTTCCCTTTTTGTCCAAATCTCATAATCTTCTTCCACGGGGACACTTTCAAAAACACCTTGTCACCTACCTCAAACTCAATCTCTTTTCTTTTTAGATCCGTGTACGACTTCTGTCAGTCCGAAGCAGCTTTCAGACTATTATGGATTACTCTCACTTTCTCTTCGGTCTCTTTAACTAAATCGACACCATGGATCCACTTTTCACTAAGTTCGGTCCAATACAAAGGAGTCTGACACTTATGACCATACAAAGCCTCATACGGAGCCATCCGTATACTCGACTGATAACTATTGTTGTAGGCGAATTTGACCAAATGTAGGTATCTCTCCCAACTACCCTCGAATTCTAACACACATCATCAGAGCATATCCTCAAGAACTTGGATCACTCTCTCAGTCTGACCATCGATTTTGTGGATGGAACGCAGTACTGAAATTCAGCCTCGTACCCATGGCCTCTTGTAACTTCTCCCAAAACCTTGAAGTAAACCTCAGATCTCTATCCGATATGATGGACATAGGTACACCATGCAATCTCACTATTTTTGCCACAAACAACTCAGTTAACTTATCCAGTGAATAATCAACACGTACTGGAATAAAGTGAGCTGACTTTGTAAGTCTATCCACAACAACCCACACAACATTTCTCTTTTTCGGAGTCATCGGCAATCCCGACACAAAGTCCATGGTAATCTGATCCCACTTCCATTCGGGAACCATCACTGGTTGAAGCAATCCCGAAGGCACTTGATGCTCAGCTTTCACTTGTTGACAAATCAGACACTTTGCTACAAACTCAGAAATATCTCTTTTCATACCTGACTACAAATAAAACTTCCTCAAATCATTATACATTTTCGTACTGCCCGGGTGCACTGACAAATAACCACTATGTGCCTCAAGCAAAATATTTCTGATCAACTCCTCATCTCTAGGTACACAAATTATGTCACGGTCAATAAACAATCACTCGAGCCCACTTGAAAATCAGAATCACTTTCTGATCCGCACTTAGCTCTCTTAGTTTGCATTTCACTGTCATTCCTCTGAGCCTCACATATCTGTTGAACAAATAGTGGCTTAGCTCTCAATTCTGCCAAAATAACACCATTATCAGCTATTGCTAAACTCGTGCTCATAACTCTTAGAGCATACAAGGATTTCCTACTCAGGGCATCCGCAACCATATTCGCTTTTCCCGGGTGGTAATCAATGACTAACTCATAGTCTTTTAACAATTCAAGCCACTGTCTCTGTCTTAGATTCAAATCCTTCTGACCTATCAAGTATCTCAAACTCTTATGATCCGTAAAGATTCGACACTTCTCACCATACAAGTAATGTCGCCAAATCATTAACGCGAAAACAATCGCAGCCAACTCCAAATCATGAGTCAGATAATTCTTCTCGTGTGGTTTTAACTGCCTCGAGGCGTAAGCGACTACCTTACCCTCTTGCATCAACACGCAATAGAGACCATTAAACGACGCATCACTGTAAACCACGAACTCTTTCCCTGATTCTGGTTGAACCAAAACCAGTGCCTTAGTCAGCATTGTTTTCAGTCTCTCGAAACTCTATTGACATGCCTCAGTCCATTCAAACTTGACATCTCTATGCAATAGTTTCGTCATCGGGGTAGCGATCATAGAGAACCCCTTTACGAAACATCTGTAATACCCTACCAAACCCAAGAAACTTCTGATTTCTGACACATTCCTCGGCTGTTTCCAATCCATAATAGCCGATATCTTACTTGGGTCAACTCTGACACCATTTCCCGACACAACGTGTCTCAAAAATCCGACCTCTTTGAGCCAAAACTCGCTCTTGCTAAACTTAGCATACAACTGCTTATCTCTTAAAGTTTGTAAGACAATTCTCAAATGTTCTTCATGATCATTCTCATTCCAAGAATAGATCAATATGTCGTCAATGAAGACAACCACAAACTTATCCACATATGGTCTGAAAACACGGTTCATCAGATCCATAAAAATTGCAGGCGCATTCGTCAAACCGAACGGCATAACCAGAAACTCATAATGGCCATACCTCGTTCGAAATGCAGTCTTCAACACATCTTGCTCTTTCACTCTTAGCTGATAATAACCAGACCTCAAGTCTATCTTGGAGAACACTGTAGCTCCTTTCAGTTGATCAAAAAAATAATCAATCCTTGGTAAAGAATACTTATTCTTCACCGTCACCTTGTTGAGTTGTCTTTAGTCTATACACAACCTCATGGACCCATCTTTCTTCTTCACAAATAGCACCGGAGCACCCCACAATGAGTAACTCGGTCTTACGAAACCCTTATCTGTCAACTCTTGCAAATGTACCTTTAGTCCTTTCAACTCTATAAGTGCCATTTTATATGGAGCAATAGAAATAGGTGCCGTTCCCGGAAGCAACTTAATTCCAAACTCGACCTCTCTCACTGGAGGTAATTAGGCAACTCTTCCGGGAATACATCCGGATACTCGCGTACCACTGGCACTGTTTCAAACTCTACTCCAACCTCTCGAGTATTCAACACGAAGGCGAGATAGGACTCACACCCTTTTCTCAAACATTTCTCAGCTACTATGGAAGAAATCATCACTGGTAGACTATCCAATCCACATAATTCCACCCGAACCACATCTCCGCTCTCACATTTCAGTTCAATATACTTACTACCACAGTTCACTAAGACACTATGGGTAGTCAACCAATCCATGCCTAGGATTAAATCAAACTTATCAAACGGTAACAACATAAGGTTTGCCGGGAAATAATGATTTTCAATCAATAAGGGACAATTTTTACACACCTTGTCCACTAACACATACTTTCCTAACGGGTTTGACACCTTAACCACAATATCTGTAGACTCAACAGTCATACTCAAACTAGATTCTAATCTCATGCAAATATAAGAGTGAGTAGACCCTGGATCTATTAAAGCAATAAAAAAGGTGTCAAAGAGAGAAAAAGTACCCGTTATCACATCTGGGGAAGATGCCTCTTCGCGAGCGCGAATAGCATACGTCCTTGCAGGTGTCTAACCCTCCGGTCTCACAGTAGAGTCTCTGGGCGCACCTCTACTACTATTCCCACCTATCGGGTTCTTAGGTGGTCTACCTCTTGCAGACATTCACTCGATCTTATCTCTTGCTTCTCTTCCTTGTCACCACTCTCGGGGCAGTTTCGAATAAAGTGATCGGGGGAACCAAATTTATAACAGTTCTGACTATTACCCCAACACTCTCTGGTGTGATATCTACCGCAACATGGACACTCCGGTTTGCTCTTTGTATTGCCCACACTTTCCATCGAGGTAGCTTGGACTCTCGAACCCGAACGAATATTGCCCAAGTCTTGATGCGAATATCGCACTGGTGCTGTAACATCCTGAATTAATGGGCCTTTGCATTTGATGTGTGTTACATTTAATGTGCTAATTAGAGTGTTTAAGGGGTTCAGATTGGGCTGAGGCCTTAGTTAAAATTTTCTGTTTGGACACTCTAGTGGAAAGCCTGATAAGATAAGGCTTAAAAGATGTTATCTGTGTTTTAAAATACAAAATGGGCTTCTGGCCCAGTGGCAAAGTGGCGCCACTAAAAGAGCAGGGAAGTGGCGTCAACTGGAGAGGCCCAAATTCAAGTTGTATGAAGCCTAGTTCTTTTAATTAAAATTTAGCTAATTTTCGGCATTTAAGTGGATAAAGTGGGAAGGCAATGAGGCTTGAAAATTGAAGGATTTATTTGTTTGGATAATGTGGATAATATGGCTAATAATGTGGCAGATAAAGGAAGGAAGAGGTGGTGTTATCTGGGGCACTTATGGATGAGAGATCAGATAATGATAAGGGAGGAAATTTAGAAGTTATCTGTTGATCAACAGTGGTGGCCGAATTTCCATCTCTTGGAGGGGGAGAAATCGGTATTAATAAGGCTAAGGGGTGCCGAAATTTCCCTTGATTAGTAGCTTAGTTTTAGTTTTAAAAAGGGGCATTTTCGGGATTTAGGTAGTAGGTGCTGAAATTTTGTATTCAAGTGAGGGGAATACCTTTTTATTTTATGGCATTGGGGTTTTATTCTCCCACTCTCTTCTTCAATTTTGACAATAGGGTTTCTCTATTCTCCCATTCTCTGCAAAATCCAAAATCCCTAAGCCTATTCTCTCATCTTCACTTCTATGCAAAAGCGGAAACCTCATAGTTCTCTCTACACCTTTTCCCGATTTCTTCAAAAGCCGAAACTTTGAACTTTCTTCTCATCTCCATAGCTGAATACCTCCTATTCCCTTTTGCAAAACTCTTCAACTAAAAGCCGAATCTACATAGATTTCTTCTTATCATCTTCTCTTTTTGATATCTCAAAAGCCGAAATCTTCCAGGAGTTGTCGAATTCTCTATAGAGGTAAGTGTCGACTTGTGCTATTGTTTTTGTAACCTTTTTCGGTTTTTGAGACCAAAGCCAAATGGCTAGTTGGTTGTTAGGCCATCCTTAGTTTGACGTTTTCTCTAATCTCGTGTTTTTTTTCTTTGGCGGCATTCCGGGATTTGAAGGAGATCTAGTCGCCTAGGTTTCTAAGCCAGAAATCGGTAGCATTCGAATCATATTATTTTTGGAATTTCAAGGTAAGGATTTCGATTCTCCTTAAGTTGATCAATCGGTTTCTTTTTGTTATTCGTGCCTTAACCTAATGGTTCATTAAGCAATCATCGTAGTACATTCTGACCAAGATCACTCATGCACTCGAATGTTAGCAAATCAAAGGAAGGGGTTGGATCTATAGTCCCAGCCCCAAAGTTCAAGAAACGCACGGTGTCTGCTGTTCGAGATTGGCCACCGGGTTGTGGACCGGCTTCGAAACAACACCTTAGATAGATAGCAGTCGTATCGGCTTCTGATAGTGTCGACATAGAGAGTCTGGTCTTGTCTGTAATAAGGTGTGTAAATCTCTGACACACTAATTAATCTGTACTAAATATATGTTATGGGCTAAAAGCCGGAAAAAGGCTGTATAGACAGTCAGATTACCCAAAAAGGGTAGGCAAGGGATGCCAGGTACGTAACCATAGAAACTTCTCTATGTGTATCGATGTATGTGATAGACTGTGAACTTTTAGGTAGTATATTGTTTTGATTCTGCATGTATGTATGCATGGGATGGGGTTGATATGATGGAGGGGAAGAGCATGTAATAGGTCACCTGGTGATCGGTGGTTAAACCACGAATTATAAATTAGGTCACAATAGTGATCGGTGGCTAAGCCACGTTGAATTTATTCTTGAATGTTAGGAATAGGCAGCATGACTGTCGATATGGTGTGTAGCGGTTGGTGGGTTGATTGTAGAAATCCCCGAGGTGTGTTGGCTGGTACGGGCTGGTGTAGAGGATGGACTATTAGGTTTGGGTTGGGCCATGTTGCATGTAAGTATTTTGTTGCCATTGTGTATGGGCTAAGGCCCATAATGTGTTTGTGGGCCCAAGCCTTTTATGTGTTTTCGGGATTTGCACACTGAGTCTTGGTGACTCACCCTTTTATTTTCTTGACTTTTCAGATGAGCAGTAAATCGTGGCATGGGAGCCGAGGCAGACTCGAGGGGCCATCAAGTTTCTATTTCCATAAAATTTTATTTTTTTTCTTTTTTTCGATTTTTCTTTAATGTTTTAATTTTGGAAATATTTATGTACTAAGGCCCCATAGCTTAGGTTATCATTTTATAATGGTTATTGTTTTTCATTTTTTTAAAAATTTATGTTCAAAGACTTATCTACAAGAAGTAATAAAATGGGATTTCCAAACACGTTCAAAGAAAGAGCGAAGGTTTTCTTCCAATAATACTTATTTGACAAACACCTAAATAAAGAAGCTAAATTTTCAGAAATCATCCAAGTGAAGTTTAACGTAAACCCTGTAGCATACCAAATATGGTCGTAGCGTTTGGGCCGGGTTTGGGGTGTTACATTTTGGTATCAGAGCCCGGTTCAAAACTCGGGCTGTGAAATGGGTCTAGTAGTGTTTTGTAAAGTTGATGTGAATTTGGGAAAAATGCTTTGCGGTTGAGATATGGCCTTCGAGTCTACCGGCACCCAATCCACGCAAGTAAGTATTCTAACTCCTAATGTGATATGCATGATGGGTTGATGGGCTTGATGGACGTAAACTAGTATGTTAGACATTGATGGACTTTAGGCTTAGTTTAAACAAATCTTTAAATTCATAAAACTTAATCTAGCCAAACATACCCGTGAACAAATCGCTGGGTTAGGGTGTGGCAACAGCTAGGATTGGATTCAAGGAGAGCTTGGTACTTAAGCAGTCCTAGTGACTCACCTCCTCTTCGCTGGAATCCTACCTGGTGGGTAGTGACTGTTCACCTTAGCCACAAGGACTTGTTGACGAGCCAAAATTTATAACTAAAACCCGAAAGGGACCAGCCACCCTATTTCGTAAAATTACTCCAAGTTTTGTAAAATTTCCGAAATACCCTTGATTTGTGAAAATTTCCTAGAATACCCTGGATTTGTAAAACTACCAAAATTTATGAAATTTCCAAAACACTCTTGGTATTATAAATTCGCCATGCTTTGTAAATTACCTGAAGAACCTAGATTCATCGAAGTACCCGGTTTACAAAATTGAATTTTCTATAATACCCCTATTTTTTTTAAAAAAAACAACCCAAAATACCTCTATTTGGAGAAATCACGAGATACTATTTTGAGGAAATTACAAAAATACCCTGTAGGACAAAACTACGGAAATACCCCTGGGTAGTGAAATGATGAAAATACCCTTATGTGATGAATGTGAGTTCGTGGATGCTACTTGTATGTTGATATATGATGGTTGAATGTATGTGGTTCCTAGAACTAGGAGACAAACTTGAGACTAAAACTGTAGATATAATTTCGAATTCGAAAGAACAACTCTTGAAACTACTGTTCATAAGATTGTTCGTGGTTAATCAGTGAAAGAAATTAATAATTCATAAAATTTCTAATCAGATAAATGCGAATCGGTAGAATGAGTACAAGGGGTCGTGGATGTCCGCCGCGTGGCCGTGGTAGGGGTAGGATGGCCGTGTCAGAACCAGTAGATTTGGCCACGGGTTAGGAAACGAGATGCCACTGCGAAGGCCAAATTTCAGGATCAAACGGCCGGAGATGATGCTGTATCTCAGGCGATGTTGAAGGTTTTAGAGAGGGTTGCTGGGGCAGGCATGGGCACAGGAGCCCGTAAATCTGTGTCGGAGCGACTTAGAGCTAATGGGGCAGATGTGTTTAGGGGAATTTCTGGTATAACCCCAAGTACAGCTGAATATTGGTTGGAGGCGGTTGAGCATATACTAGATGATCTGGATCTCACGGAAGAGGAAAAACTGAAAGGGGTTGTATCTCTCCTGCGGGACGAAGCTTATCAATGGTGCTTACGGTTAAGGATGGTTCGGTGGCTGACCGTATCACCTGGGATTTCTTCAAAATGGCGTTTCAAAGTAAGTACATCGGGACGAGTTATGTGGATGCGCAGCGCAGAGCATTTTTGAATCTGGTTCAAGGAAGTGGGTCGGTGGCTGCGTATGAGGCGGAATTCTTACGCCTTAGCCGTTATGCTCGAGGAATGGTGGCTACAGACCATGAACATTGTGTTCGATTTGAGGATGGTATGAGGGATGATCTGCGTGTATTGATAGCACCACAGCGGGAAAGAGAATTTGATGTGCTTGTGGAAAAAGCTAATATAGCTAAGGTGGTTAAGCGAAACATCAGTTACCATCAGGGTTATTGCAGCCGGTGAAGATTCCACAATGGAAGTGGGAAAGGATCACAATGGACTTTGTTAGTGGGCTACCTCTCACGCCTACTAAGAAAGATTCGGTCTGGGTGATTGTTGATCGTTTGACGAAGTTTGCTCATTTCATACCAGTACGGGTCGATTACTCTCTACAAAAATTGGCTAAGCTATACATAGCGGAGGTAGTGAGGTTGCATGGAGTACCAGTATCAATCATATCGGATAGGGACCTTAGGTTCACGTCGCAATTCTGGAAGGCATTGCATCAAGCGTTGGGTACGAAGTTGGATTTCAGTACAGCGTTTCATCCTCAGACTGATAGACAGTCTGAGCGGGTAATTCAGACATTGGAGGACATGTTGAGAGGTTGTGTCATTGGTTTCAGGGGTAGTTGGGAAGAATTTATACCATTAGCGGAGTTTGCGTACAACAACAGTTACCAGTCTAGTATTCAGATGGCGCCCTACGAAGCATTGTACGGGCGGAGGTGTCGCACTCCTACTTGTTGGACGGAATTAGGGGAACGTCGGATTTTGGGACTGGAGTTGGTTACCGAGAAGGAGGAGAAGGTTGGGTTAATACGGACGCGATTAAAGGAAGCATCGGATAGACAGAAGTCCTATGCTGACCTAAAGCGTAAGGACATAGAGTTTACAGTGGGCAACAAGGTGTTCTTGAAGGTGTCGCCATGGAAGAAAGTACTGAGGTTTGGACGGAAAGGTAAATTAAGTCCCAGATTTATCGGACCTTATCAGGTGTTGAAACGAGTAGGACCGATAGCCTACCTTCTGAGCTAAGCCAGATTCACAATGTGTTTCATGTCTCTATGTTAAGACGCTATCGTTCGGATCCATCTCATGTGGTGCCTGTGGAAGAAATCGAGGTAAGACCTGACCTATCCTTTGAAGAGGAACCAGTGGAAATCTTAGATCGTGATGTCAAAGTATTGCGAAGGAAGACAGTTCCGTTGGTTAAGGTTCTATGATGGAATCACAGTTTTGAGGAGGCGATGCGGCAGTAGTATTCGCATCTATTCTGACCAGGTAATTTCGAGGTCGAAATTTCTTTAAGGGGGTAGAACTGTAACATCCTGAATTAATGGGCATTTGCATTTGATGCATGTTATGTTTAATGTGCTAATTAGAGTGTTTAAGGGGTTCATATTGGGCTCAAGGTTGGGCTTAGGCCTTAATTATAATTTTTTGTTTGGACACTCTAGTGGAAAGCCTAATAAGATAAGGCTTAAAAGATGTTATCTGTGCTTTAAAATACAAAATTGGCTTGTGGCCCAGTGGCAAAGTGGCACCACTAAAAGAGCAGGGAAGTGGCGTCAACTGGGGAGGCCCAAATTCAAGTTGTATGAAGCCCAATTCTTTTATTTAAACTTTAGCTAATTTTCGGTATTTAAGTGGATAAAGTGGGACGGCAATGAGGCTTGAAAATTGGAGGATTTATTTTTTTGGATAATGTGGATAATATGGCTAATAATGTGGTAGATAAAGGAAGGAAGATGTGGTGTTATCTGGGGCACTTATGGATGAGAGATCAGATAATGATAAGGGAGGAAATTTAGAAGTTATCTGCTGATCAACAGTGGTGGCCAAATTTCCATCTCTTGGAGGGGGAGAAATTGGTTTTAATATGGCTAAGAGGTGCCGAAATTTCCCTTGATTAGTAGCTTAGTTTTAGTTTTAAAAAGGGGCATTTTCGGGATTTAGGTAGTAGGTGCCAAAATTTTGTATTCAAGTGAGGGGAATACCTTTTTATTTTTCGGCATTAGCGTTTTATTCTCCCACTCTCTCTTCTTCAATTTCGACAATAGGGTTTCTCTATTCTCCCATTCTCTACAAAAGCCAAAATCCCTAAGCCTATTCTCTCATCTTCACTTCTATGCAAAAGCCGAAACCTCATAGTTCTCTCTACACCTTTTCCTGATTTCTTCAAAAGCCTAAACTTTAAACTTTCTTCTCATCTACATAGCCAAATACCTCTTATTCCCTTTTGCCAAACTCTTCAACTAAAAGCTGAATCTACATAGATTTCTTCTTATCATCTTCTCTTTTTGATCTTCTCAAAAGCCTAAATCTTCTAGGAGTTGCCGAATTCTCTGTAGAGGTAGGTGTCGACTTGTGCTATTATTTTTGTAATCTTTTTCAGTTTTTGAGACCAAAGCCGAATGGCTAGTTGGTTGTTAGGCCATCCTTAGTTTGACGTTTTCTCTGATCTCGTGTTCTTTTTCTTTGGCGACATTCCGGGATTTGAAGGAGATCTAGTCGCCTAGGTTTCTAAGCTAGAAATCGGTAGCATTCGAATCATATTATTTTCGGGATTTCAAGGTAAGGATTTCAATTCTCCTTAAGTTGATCAATCGGTTTCTTTTCTTTATTCGTGGCTTAACCTAATGGTTCGTCAAGTAATCATCATAGTACCTTCTGACCAAGATCACTCATGGACTCGAATGTCAGCAAATCAAAGGAAGGGGTTAGATCTGTAGTCCCAGCCCCAAAGTTTAATAAACGCGCGGTGTCTGCTGTTCGATATTGGCCATCGGGTTGTGGACCGGCTTTGGAACAACACCTTAGACAGATAACAGTCGTATCGGCTTCTGATAGTGTCGACATAGAGAGTCTCGTCTTGTCTGTAATCAAGTGTGTAAATCTCTGACACGCTAATTAATCTGTACTGAATATATGTTATGGGCTAAAAGCCGGAAAAAGGCTGTATAGACAGTCGGATTACCCAAAAAGGGTAGGCAAGGGATGCCTGGTACGTAACCATAGAAACTTCTCTATGTGTATCGATGTATGTGATAGACTGTGAACTTTTAGGTAGTATATTGTTTTGATTCTGCATGTATGTATGCATGGGATGGGGTTGATATGATGAAGGGGAAGAGCATGCAATAGGTCACCTAGTGATTGGTGGTTAAACCACGAATTATAAATTAGGTCACAATAGTGATCGGTGGCTAAGCCACGTTGAATTTATTCCTGAATGTTAGGAATAGGCAGCATGACTGTCGATATGGTGTGTAGCGGTTGGTGGGGTGATTGTAGAAATCCCCGAGGTGTGTTGGCTGGGACGGGCTGGTGTGTAGAGGATGGACTACTAGGTTTGGGTTGGGCCATGTTGCATGTAAGTATTTTGTTGCCATTGTGTATGGGCTAAGGCCCATAATGTGTTTGTGGGCCCAAACCTTTTATGTGTTTTCGGGATTTGCACACTGAGTCTTGGTGACTCACCTTTTTATTTTCCTGACTTTTCAGATGAGCAGTAAATCGTGGCATGGGAGCCGAGGCGGACTTGAGGGGCCATCAAGTTTCTATTTCCATAAAATTTTATTTGTTTATTTTTTTCGAATTTTCTTTAAAGTTTTAATTTTGGGAATGTTTACGTATTAAGGCCCCATAGCTTAGGTTATCATTTTATAATGGTTCTTGTTTTTCATTTTTTTAAAAATTTATGTTCAAAGACTTATCTACAAGAAGTAATAAAATGGGATTTCCAAACACGTTCAAAGAAAGAGCAAAGGTTTTCTTCCAATAACACTTATTTGACGAACACCTAAATAAAGAAACTGAATTTTCAAATATCATCCAAGTGAAGTTTAACGTAAACCCTGTAGCATACCAGATCTAGTCGTAGCGTTTGGCAGGGTTTGGGGTGTTACAGGTGCTGTTGTCTGAGGATTCACTTCCTTGGATCTTTTCGATTGGGCTTGGTACAACTTTCCCATCGGCCTCTTTCTCGCATCTCGGGCTTCACTCACAGCCCTTCTCTTTTCTTTACTCAATTCTTCGGTCTTACTTGCCATCTCAACTAATACCACAAATTCTTTTAACTCCTAAATGCCCACTAGGAGTTTGATATCCTCATTCAGTCCATCCTCGAACCTCTTACACAGGATGGTCTCTGTCGACACACATTCTTGAGCGTATTTGCTAACCCTAACAAACTCACGCTTGCATTCCGCTATTGTCACTTTTCCTTGCTTGAACTCAAGGAATTCTTTTCTTTTTCGATCAGTAGACTGTTGACTTATATACTTCTTCTGGAACTCTTCCAGAAAGAAGTCTCACGTCACCCGCTCTTTTGGGACCACTAAAGTTAGTGTCTTCAACCAATGGTATGTTGAATCTCTTAGCAAAGATACGGCACACTTCAAGCTCTCTTCGGGTGTACATGAGAGTTCATCAAACACTCTCATCGAATTCTCTAACCAGAATTCTGCCCTCTCAGGGTCATCATCTACCTTAGCTCTAAACTCCTCAGCCCCTTGTTTCTTAATCTTATCCACCGGGTGTTTCGATATCCTTACTACATCAATACCTTGCGGAGCCACTGGGTTTGGCTGAGGTATAGGAGGAGGTGGAGGAGGTTGAACATTAGGGTTCACTCGAACATAGTCCGAGTACCAATTACTCATCATCTGGAGAAAGGCTTCCCGTGCCTCTTCCCCTTGACCCCTAGCTTTGGGTCCACTTTGTACTGGCACAGTTCCTTGAGTAGGAGCCGCCGCATTACTAGCTACTTCATCAGCAGTGGATTGATCGGGATCCATATACTATATAAAACAAGATTTAAAATCATTAGAAGCCACCAGACTATCATTGTACACTTATGGCATGTATAGCTAGACTCTTACACCCGCTACGGTAGTCCTATAATCGACTAAACCATAGCTCTGATACCACTAACTGTAGCACCCCTTACTCGAGTTCTACACCGGAACCGAGCTCGAGGCGTTACCGTACCAAAACTACTTAATCACCACCTAGGCTTAACGTGACTATTCACTTAAGTCACTTCAATAACCTTATTCTCGACTTACGAGGCCTTACTCGTACGTACAAGGGCTCTCGAGACTAAATCAGAACTTTTTAAACCCAAACCGTGCTTAAAAACCCAAGCATACTGCCAATGCCCCACGATCAAGCCATACGCCCGTGCTTCCCAACCGTGGTATACACTGACTTCCCTCACACGGCCTAGAGTCTAGACACACGCCCGTGTGGCTAGCTCGTGGCCAATTTTGACTTAAAATGTCAACCTGCAGGGGACGCACGGCCAAAGTACACGCCCATGGGCTGACCATGTGTCACACATGGCCTAGACACACGCCCGTGTGTCTATCCACATGGACAAGAACAAAGCTATTTGCTAAGCTCTTATCACCCCTATAGCATTCACAACATGCACTCATACAACATATCCTTAATCAACTCAAATTGAAGTGCAATCTCACATAGAAAACTACATCTTTTCATATAATGTAATAGCCAGCAACTATGGCATTATACAAAATACACTATCCATCTAAGGGCCAACACATCTTAGCCATTTACAACAAAAATTCACTAATTTGTCTAGCCCCTATACATGCCATATACAAAACATTGAGTCTCATGTACCAGAGTGTGCTGATATGTGGGCTATCTTCCAATGATCCTCGTATCTTGGTTCACCCCTTTTACACTATAAAACAAAGGAAAAGAAAGGGAGTAAGCTTTGAGCTTAGTAAGTTTACACATAAACAATTAAGCATCCTAGTGTAAGCTAAACAACAATTAGCATTATACTATCATATAATGTACAACTATGCTTACTCTTCTATTCCTTACCACATTTCCAGCACATCATGAGTCACATACTCATAACCATTAAAATGCACCCCTGCATTCAATATCACATTTCACAATATACAACACATCATTATTTATCAATAGTACATCCACACAGCTACCTTACTTAATATAACAACCACATAGCTAGTGCACATAACTAATCCACACAGCTAATTTTATCCACACAACTAATCCACACAGCTAATGCTTCGGTGGTTTCGCACTTAGCCCACCACAATCAATTTATAAGGTAGTATCGCACTTAGCCTACCACAAAGGTATCATAGTGGTATCACACTTAGCCCACTAGATAAATATACTTAACGATAGCATCACACACATCCTAGCTTATCGTCGTTAAGCATTAAGATGGTATCGCACTTAGCCCACCATTTAGCATTATCATTACACATTCACAATCTACTTACTCAATTATTCATCCATTCACAATGTCTACCACATTCAATCCACTTGAACCACATGGGTTCTCAATCATTCTCATTCATGCTACATGCTAACTAGCATTAAGAATGTGTAAGTATAAAAGCATTATTTACGCATAAACTTACCTCGATACTTAAAAGTATAGAAACGTGCAATTTAGTCCACCACCTTGCTCTTGCCTCGGTTTCGATCCGGGGTTCGTTTTTCTTGATCTATAATGAATAAATCAGCTTATTTAATACACACATTGACTAAATTGACTCTTATCTCATACTTTGGCAAAATTTACTCTTTTGCCTCTAAACTTTCTCATAATTACACTTTAGCCCCTAAGGCTCATAAAGTGATTTTTATTCAACTTTCTAGCCTTTCATGCTGAGTCGAACCACTTACTCAACTAAAGTATTCATCAATTCTCACTAAATCACACATGTATGACCAAACTAAAGTTTTTCACAAACTAGTCCCTACATGCATTTTCATGGAAAATCACTTAACAAAAGATGTTTCTACAACATCAAGCTTTCATATTCTTCTATAAAACATCAAAATACATGCATTTCATACATATTTACATTTTTGAACACCCATCATAGATCACCATATAGCTAAAAATAGCTTTCTCATGCAACTAGGACTTCAAAAATACGAAGAATATCAAAAACGGGACTTAAATGCACTTACTAGCAAGCTTGAAAAATTTGAAGAACTTAACAATGGCTTTTGCAATTTTCGACAGCCTTGAAGAAGAAGATGAATGAATTTTTTCATCTTTTCTCCTATTGTAATCATTTAATAACCAAATGACCAAAATGCCCTTTTTTATAAACTTCTTATTTTAACTCATCTATGCCCAATTTTGTCCAAAAGCTAAAAATTGAGAAAATTGCTCATTAAGGACCTCTAATATATATTCTAAAGCCATTTCATCCAAATAGCTTCTAGAATCTCACATTTTGCAACTTGTGTAATTTAGTCCTTTTGGGCAATTTCAACCACAATTCCACAAAATTACTTCATGAAACTTTCACACTAGCATGAATACATAGCATAGACCTCAAAAACTCATTCATAACCCTCAAATTTGTGGTCTCGTACCACTGTTCCATCTAGACCCTAAACTGGGATGTTACAGGATCTGTTGATGTCACAAGAAATGAGTTTTGGAAACCGTGTTGACTTGGTAAATCATTAATCTTTGAAATTTACTAAAAACCACAAACTAGCCAGTTTCTCTACCAAAACTTATTATAACGAAAGCCTCAGTCGCTATAGTTTGAAAATGCGGTCAAGTTTTTAGGAAAATCGTTGCTTGCATAAATCGTCGTTTTAATTAAACAATTTTACCAAAACCATCGAATTGACAAACAGTCCAAAAATAAACAGTTAAAACCAAATAGTCCAGAGACTCCCCAATAATTACAACTCTCAATAAGTTCAAAATTCAAATTAAACCAAAAATACTAAATTTAACTGTTTTACAAAATGTTGTCATCGCTGTGTCTCCACCGCCCGATTCGCCTAAATTTGAGGATTACCTGATAATACAGAAACATGGATGTGAGTTTACGTAAACTCAGTGTGTAACCCAACAAAGATAGACATGCAATACATATGAAGAAAAAACTCAGTCAGATACAGATACAGAATTAGGCTCAGGCTTATTTCAGTTATAGATACGGTAAACAGAATCAGATAATCAAAATCCTACCCCCATCCTCTACACACCATCTCCGACCATCCCAACACACTATGTGGGGTTAAGAACACCCACCCATTCGTACACACCATGTAACACCCCCAGACCCGGCCCAAATGTTATAACCGAATCTGGTGATGCCACATCAAAGGGATAATTCCAAAATGACTTTGTTTAGTTAAATTTATGTTTAGTAGGAAATTTGCATAGTTAAAAACTTAAGTTTAAGATTTAGAACCGCAAAATCCTTGCAACTTGTTAAGTTATGATGAAAGCCCATGTTTTAAGAAAACGTCCATATGTTATAGTTATTTCGAAAACCATGTTAAACTTTAGCAATTTATTTAAGTTTAATAATTAGGCAGTTGAAACAATAATAAGACCCAAAGGTAAAGTGAAATTGGAGATACAAGGCCTTATTACATCGTAATGAAAATAAAGTAATTAAAATAAAGTCATTTGAAACTAATTAAAACTTCTAAGTAGCTTGCAGTGTGGCCAGCTCCAAGTCCTCTTCCACGTCGAGCCGTCTATTGAGAGTCACCTGAAACATTAAATAAAAGGGTGTGAGTTTCGAAACTCAGTGTGTACGACCCTTGGTAATCCAACCAACATGCGATTATCACATTGGGCCTAAGCCCTATCAAAATCGGTGGTCTTGGGCCTTAGCCCATAATGACCTCATATCACATCAGTATCACATGAATGCAATGCTCCCATCCCAAATCCAACCCTGCACTCCATTTCCCTTCCAACCTTACACTCCTGTGGGGATATAAATATCAACCCACCCATCCCTACACTCCAAAGGTAGCACCAACAACGGTACTACTCAAACGTTGCAGTAAGGTCGCTAAGCATATAATAGGCTTAAAGCCACTGGTGGATCCACGGTCGTCAAACGATTATGCGATCCTCACATATCTTCCTCCGTATCATTAAACCCACCCAAGTGCAACATATATCCCTTGAATGCAACATACACATTTTCACACATTAAGCACCTAGGGGTATTTTAGCCATTTCACTACCCAGGGGTATTTTTGTAAATCTACCCTACAGGGGTATTTTGTAATTCTACCCTACAGGGGTATTTTCGTGATTTCTTTCATCTCGGGTTTTAGTTATGAACTTTGGCCCATCAACAAGTCCTTGCGGCTAAAGTGAACAGACACTATGCACCAGGTAGGATCCCAGAGAAGAGGATGTGGGTCAATAGGACCGCTTAAGTACCAAGCTCTCCCTAGATCCAATCTTAGACATGCATATGTCCATTGCCACACTCTAACCTAGCGACTTGTCCATAGACATGTTTGATTATTAAATTAAGTTTTATGCTATTTAAGAATTTATCAGAACTAGGCCTAGAACCCATTGAAACCCTAGCATGCATTTCTAAAATCCCATAAAGCCCACTATGCCCAATCATGTCCATATAGCACATTAAGCCCAATCATGTTTATGTAGCCCATTAGGCCCAATCATAATCAACTCATACAACCATCCATATCAATCCCTCATTCAATTTCACATATCAACTCTTGCCGATTTGGGCCTAGGAGCTCGGCAGACCCATTTAGCCCCGTCTGGTTCGGTTGGCCTGTAACATCCTTAAATTAGGGGTCTGGCATTTTTACATTGTTGCATGCATTTAGCTTGCTTAGCTTGTTATTTAGGTGTGTTTGGGGGTCCTGGGGAGGCTCGGGTTCGAGCTAGAGCTTTGGTAAAATTTTGCTTTTTGGGCACTCAAGAGGGAGAGCTAGTGGAAGCAGGCTTTAAGAATAATTGGTTGTAATTGGATGTCACAAGTAGCAAGGTGGCCTAGTGGTTGGCGTCACAAGGGAGCATGGAAGGGGGAGTGTGTTCGAATCCCACATGCTATATTTTGGGAGTTTTATTTTGTGCCAGAATGGAGGAGTGGTGGAGTTGGCGTTGAACTCTACCAAGGAGAATTTGAATTGGTCAAATGGGTTTGAATGAGTGGTGGAGAGGAGATTGTGGAGCAAAGTAGGGAGTAAATCAAGGGATTTTGAGAAGGGGGTTGAGAGTTGGCGAATATGGGAGTTGTGGGAGGTGAATTTTGGCTATGGGTTGTTTTGGGCAAGGGAAATTCAGTACTTTGAAGCTAGGTAGCAAAACTGAATCCTTTGAGGGTGTGAGCGTTTCGGTTCTTTTCTTCTAAAAGTCTTCTGCCGAATTGATAGTTTTCTCTCCCTCTTTTCTCCATTTGGTATTCACACTCTTTTTCTTGGTTGTTACCTAAGCATAAGTGAGCCGAAACTTCTCTGCACCTATTTGCTCATCTACTCTTTTCTATCTTCATCATTTGTTCTCCCTTGTGTCACTATAGCTGAACCTCCTTAACATTTTGTCTCCTCTATTGCCAATAGCCGAACCTCTCTTTTCCATTTCTCACCATTTGTTTTCCCACATAACTGAACCTTAATCCTCCTCCTTTACTTCTCTATTTTTCTCAATTAAACTGAAACCCCTACTCCTTTTTGTTTTTGTTTAGTTTTTCTCCATTACCAAATTGGTTCTTGAAGTTGTATCTCCCTAGTTACTGAATCCCCTCTCATACCGGTTCTTTTCTAGTTGAAGGTAGTGTGTTCATTTTCCTTTGTTATGCTTCCCTATCTCTTTTCTCTCTTCTCTCTTAAAGAACCAAGAACACCTATCTCTTAACTCCTTTTTGTTATTTTAGGCCAAATCTGAATACCCCTCTCCACCTTGAATTGTGTTCGTTCCTTCGTGGAAGACAAAGCCCTTGTTAAGCAGTGGCCGAATCTTGGACATCTTGGTAAGTGGCCATGGCCGAATAGGGGTGGATGGATGCCCTCATTCACGATTCATTTAGGCCGAAAGGCCGTTTCTTTACTATTTTATTTTGGAACATCGATTCTAACTCATGCTTATTTAGGAACTCAACCTAGTAACCGAATGGAGTACCTAACATTCGGGTATAGCAAAGAAGTGTCGTTTTCTTGGTAAGTAGTGTGGTGTGTTGTCGCTTTCGACCTTAGAGTTTTTACATATTCTGATCGGGACTTTCTTCATGGAGGTGAGTGGTAGTCATTCTAAGGGGGCATCGATTAAAGAGCCCGAAGGAAATGGACTCGTAGCCTCTGCTCCTAAGTTCAAACGACGTAGAGTGTCAACGATTCGGGATTTCCCACCGGGTTGTGGAAAGGAGTCGACATCCGATTCGGATAAGCAAATCATATTTGTTCGTGATAGTGAGGGTGACATCGATTGAGAGTGTCTAGTTCTTCACGTGATCAGGTGTGTAATCACACTTTTATTTGTTTTGCTATGAAACTTTCTGTGTGTTGGCTAAAAGCCGAAATACCCTTAATGGGTAAGTTAATGAAATATCCCCTAATGGGGGAAGTTGGATACAGTCCAGGTGAGTAAATTTACTACCATACCTTTAAAGGTAGGCTGAGCATGTTTGTGTATTCTGTATAGCTGCTATGTGGGTGCTTTAATTCATACACGAATTATTATGACATGATATGTTGCATGGGATTGGGTTATGATATTGATGAAAGGGGAAGTGTAATTCGGTGGCTCTGCCACATATTTCGGTGACTCTGTCACACTGTTTTGATGGCTCTGCCACATATTTTGGTGACCCTGTCACATTATTTTGGTGGAACTGCTACAATTTCGGTGATGAGCAGCGTGACTGCCATCGAGGTGTGTAGCGGATGAGGGTTGATGGTAGAAATCCCCACCGATGTGTTTTGGCTGGAATGGGTGGTGTGCAGCGGATGGATTATTAGGTTGGGCTGGGTTGTATTGCATTCATTATCTACTATACCATGCCAATAGTGCTCAGGCCAGTTTGTTTCCGTAAGGGCTAAGGCTTGGTTTGTATCTAAATGGGCTCAGGCCCAGTTAATGTTCGTGTAGGGGATTACACACTGTGTTCTCGTAACTCACCCCTCTGCTTAATTTCGCAGGTAACCCCTAGCTTTGAGGATTTGGAGCCGAGGTGGACTCTGTGGTGGCCATACATCGTTTCGTTAGTAAACACCGTTTTACATTACTTTAAATTAAATTTTTTTTGGGATTATGTTCTGTAATAAGGCCTCTGGGATTTTATTTTGGTTTTTAACTTTTAATCCGGTCCTAAACCTGGGATTTTCTAAAACACTAATAACGTTTTTCCAAAAATGTTAATAAACGGTTACAAACTAAAATTGATAAAACTCTGGGTTTTTTTAAACGGCGGAAACAGTTTCCAAAATATCATGTCTCCACAAGTATTCAAATTCGAATTTCATAACCAAAACAGTTTTCAAAATAATAACAACTTTTTCCAAAGAAATGGACATTAAGCAGGTCGTGTTTTCTTCAATGAACAACGAAACTCAGAATTTTCAAAATAGATGCAACATTTTCAACAAACAACATTTCTAAATAATTGCTTAGCTTTTCAAACAAATAACTAAATTTGAAGTTTCGACTTTTTTAACGAACGTCTAGTTTTTAAACAACCATTCCATGTGACATGCCAGATCCGGTCGTAACGTCTAGGCCGGGTTCGGGGTGTTACATTTAGTGGTATCAGAGCCCGGTTGCAAAACTTGACTGTGGAATGGGCACAAAAATGTTTTCCAAAATTGGGTTGAAATATGGTTTAAAAAACTATATGTTTTTGGAGGTATGTCACCCGAGTCTCCGACACCAAATCCGTAAGTCTTCTAACTTTGCTTGATATTATGAAATGATTTTAGAAAGAAACTATTAGAGTTAGTGTATTCTGACTGCTAGCTATAGGAGTTAAGACTGTAGAGACTGAGACATTAGGAATTCGATTCGTGAAAACCACTTTTAAATCTGTCTTCATAAAATATTTGTTAATAAACATTGGAATGATATACTGATTCATAAAATTTCTATTCAGATTAATTCGATTCAGCAAGCATGAGCACAAGAGGACGTGGACGTGGTACACGCGGCTGTGGTAAAGGCCGGGGTGCTGAGGCGGGATCCTCAGAACCTAGACATGTGCCGGAAGGCGAAGTGCCAGCATCACCAGTAGCGGAAGCAGGGTCTCAAGACTGAACTGGAGGGGATGATGCTTTGTCTCAAGCTATGCTATGAGTCTTGGAACGGATTGCTGGAGTAAGTACTGGGACAGTGGTCTGGAAATCTATCCCTGAGCGACTTTGCGCAAATGGGGTCGAGATATTTAGGGGCATTTCTAGTGTGGCCCCAAACGTAGCTGAATATTGGTTGGAGGCAGTTGAGCGGATTATGGATGATCTGGACTGCATAGTATAGGAGAAATTGAAAGTAGTAGTGTCCCTCCTACGAGATGAGGCATACCAGTGGTGGCTCACAGTGAGGGAGGGTACTCCAGCGGATCGTATCACCTGGGACTTCTTTAAGATAGCGTTCCATGGAAAATATGTTGGGGTGAGTTATGTGGACGCCCAGAGGAAAGCATTTCTAAACTTGGTCCAGGGGAATAAATCCGTGGCAGAATATGAGGCGGAGTTCCTACGCTTAAGTCGGTACGCTCGGGGTATTGTCGCAATCGATTACGAGCGTTGTGTACGGTTCAAAGATGGTCGCGGGACAAGTTGTGAGTACTGATAGCTCCGCAACGGGAAAGAGATTTTGCCATTCTGGTCGAGAAAGTAAAAATCGCTGAAGAAGTGAAACGTTCTGAGAGGCAGAACCGAGATAAGGATAGGGACAGGAATAAGAGAAGTTTTGGGTCGTCAGGTTCTTCTGAGGGTTTTCAAAAGAGGCCTAGGTTGGATGGGCCAGCTCGAGTGGGGATGCATGTTGCTGTTGGTCAGTTGTGACAGTGTGCTCAGTATGGGAAAACACATTCAGGGGAGTGTTGGAGAAGAAGTAGAGGATATTAAAAATGTGGATCTAGGGGTCATCTGATATAGGATTGTCCACAGGAGTTGGCTAGGCTGCGGACGATAGGTCAGGGATTTGCACAGTCAAGGAGAGGTGGTCAGCAGCCACCGAGGGGTCGAGGTCTGACCAGAGGAGGAGATGGGTTTGGAAGAGGTCGTGGAGCACCGGGCAGAGGTGCGGGTAATACAGGGGCAAGACAGCCGGGGTTGGTCTATGCGGCTAGACGTCGGGAGGATGGCGACGCATCGGACGTCATAACCGGTACGTTTCTTATATTTGATGCACCCTTTACAACTTTGATAGATATTGGGTCTATAGATTCATATGTTGCCTATACTGTATCTGGGACTTTGAGCATTAAATCTGAGATTGCTGCTAGAGGGATGTCTATGGTTAGCCCTTTAGGACAATCGGTGGTAGTGAACAAACTATTTAGGAATGTGCCTTTAGAAGTACAAGGGATTGTTTTCCCGGAAGACTTGATGGAATTACCGTTTGGCGAGTTTAATCTGATCCTAGGCATGGACTGGCTAGTTAAGCATCGTGCAAATTTGGATTGTGCTGCTAAGCATATGGTTTTAAGCACTCTAGAGGATGAGAAAGTAATTGTGATAGGAGAAAGAAGGGATTATCTGTCTCATGTGATTTCGGCGCTTAAGGCTGAGAAGATGGTGCGAAGAGGGTGTAAGGCGTTTCTGGCTTTTGTCAGCTCATCTAATGCCAAGGAATTATTTGTTGGAGATGTCAGAACCGTGAAGGAGTTCTCGGACGTCTTTCCTGAAGAGCTTCCAAGGTTACCTCCGGATCGCGATGTGGAATTTGGCATTGAGCTATTGCCAGGAACGGCTCCGGTGTCTATTGCCCCTTATAGGATGGCGCCGAAGGAGCTGGTAGAACTTGAAGCTCAAATCCAAGAGCTATTGAATCGTGGATTTATCCGACCAAGTGTATCACCTTGGGGAGCGTCGGTACTGTTCGTCAAGAAAAAGGATGGGTCGATGCGTATGTGCATTGACTATCGTCAGTTGAACAAGTTGACTATTAAGAAGAAATACCTGCTACCAAGGATTGACGATTTGTTCGATCAACTGGGAGGAGCTTTGGCTTTCTCGAAGATAGATTTGAGATCTGGGTACCATCAGCTAAAGGTCAAGGAGGTGGATATTCATAAGACTACTTTCCGAACGTGTTATGGGCATTACGAGTTTCTAGTGATGCCGTTCGGATTGACTAATGCACCAGCCTCTTTTATGGACATGATGAACCGGGTCTTCCAACCCTATCTAAATCGGTTTGTGGTAGTGTTCATAGACGACATTTTGGTGTATTCAAGAACAGGGGAGGAACATGATTCTCATCTTCGGGTTGTGCTGCAAATATTAAGAGAGAAGCAACTATATGCCAAATTCAGCAAGTGCGAATTTTAGCTGAAGAAAGTGACCTTTTTAGGGCATGTTGTTTCTGCCGAGGGGATTAGTGTTGATCCCCGAAAGATCGAAGTTGTATTGGATTGGAAACCACCAAAAATAGTGTCGGAAATTCGAAGTTTTCTGGGTTTGGCTGGGTACTATAGAAGGTTCGTTGAGGTGTTTTGGTTGATTGTTGCACCTTTAACCAAGTTGTTACAAAAAGGAGTACCGTTTGTTTGGCCGATAAGTAACATGAAAGTTTTGAGAAGTTAAAGAAGATTCTGACTAAGGCACCGGTATTGATTCAGCCTGAGGCTGGGAAGGAATTTGTTGTCTACTGTGATGCATCACATACAGGTTTGGGTTGTGTGTTAATGCAAGAAGGGAAGGTGGTAGCGTATGCATCTCGTTAACTGAGGCCGCATGAGATGAACTATCCCACTCATGACTTGGAGCTAGCTGTAGTGGTGTTCGCCCTAATGATATGGAGACACTATCTGTACGGAGAAAAGTCAGTTATCTATACAGACAATAAGAGTTCGAAATATCTCCTTACCCAGAAGGAGCTGAATTTAAGACAACGGAGGTGGATTGAGTTGCTGAAAGATTATGACTGCTCGATTGAGTATCACCCGAGTAAAGCCAACGTGGTGGCGGATACGTTGAGTCGCAAGGTGATATCGAATTTGAGAGCAATGTTTGCTCATCTCAGTCTGTATGAAGATGGTAGCTTGTTAGCTGAACTTCAAGTGAAACCGACATGGGTAAGTCAGATTAAAGAGAAGCAATTGTTAGATGAATCGTTAAGTTCTCAATTTCAGCAAGTGGAAGGTGGAGAGACAGGGGATTCTGGTCTGAACAGTGAAGGGGTATTGTGTTTTCAGGGAAGAGTTTGTGTTCCAAAGGACTCTGATTTAAGATAGATGATTTTACGAGAGGTGCATAGTAGCCCTTATGCTATGCATCCCGGTGGAAGCAAGATGTATCGGGACCTGTATGAATTGTATTGGTGGCCTGGTCTGAAACGGGAAGTTACCAACTTTATGAGTAAGTGTTTGACATGTCAGCAAGTGAAGGCAGAACATCAGTTGCCTTCGGGGTTGCTGCAACTGGTGAAGATTCCACTTTGGAAGTGGGAGAGGATAAAGATGGATTTTGTTAGTGGGCTACCCCTCAAGCCTACTAAGAAAGATTTGGTCTGGGTGACTGTTGATCGGTTAACTAAGTCCGCACACATCATACCGGTTCTTACCGACTATTCGTTGCAGAAGTTGGCCAAGCTGTATGTAGTAGAGGTTGTAAGGCTACACGGGGTACAGGTGTCTATCATATCAGACAGGGACCCTAGGTTTACATCGCTGTTCCGAAAGGCATTGCATGAAGCTTTGGGTACAAGGCTAGATTTCAGCACGGCGTTTCACCCACAGACTGATGGTCAGTCGAAAAAGGTAATTCGGATTCTAGAGGACATGTTAAGGGGCTGTGTGATTGACTTCAGAGGTAGTTGGGAATATTACCTGCCACAGACTGAACAGTGAAGGGGTATTGTGTTTTCAGGGAAGAGTTTGTGTGCCAAAGGACTCTGATTTAAGACAGATGATTCTGTGAGAGGCGCATAGTAGCCCTTATGCTATGCATCCCAGTGGAAGCAAGATGTATCGGGACCTGTGTGAATTGTATTGGTGGCCTGGTCTGAAACGGGAAGTTACCAACATTGTGAGTAAGTGTTTGACATGTCAGCAAGTGAAGGCAGAACATCAGTTGCCTTCGGGGTTGCTGCAACTGGTGAAGATTCCACTTTGGAAGTGGGAGAGGATAACGATGGATTTTGTTAGTGGGCTACCCCTTACGCCTACTAAGAAAGATTCAGTCTGGGTAATTGTTGATCAGTTGGCTAAGTCCGCACACTTCATACCGGTTCTTACCGACTATTCGTTGCAGAAGTTGGCCAAGCTGTATGTAGCAGAGGTTGTGAGGCTACACGGGGTACCGGTGTCTATCATATCAGACAGGGACCCTAGGTTTACATCGCTGTTCTGGAAGGCATTGCATGAAGCTTTGGGTACAAGGCTAGATTTCAGCAGAGTGTTTCACCCATAGGCTGATGGTCAGTCGAAAAAGGTAATTCAGATTCTAGAGGACATGTTAAGGGGCTGTGTGATTGACTTCAGAGGTAGTTGGGAAGATTACCTACCGTTGGCTGAATTCGCGTACAACAACAGCTATCAGTCCAGCATTCAGATGGCACCCTATGAGGCGTTGTACGGTCGGAGGTGTCGTACCCCTACCTGTTGGACAGAGTTAGGTGAGCGACAGTTGTTGGGTCCGGAAATGATCTCAGAAACGGAGAAAAAGGTTAAGCTAATTCAGGACCGATTGAAAGAAGCTTCTGAACAAAAATCGTATGCGGATATGAAGCGTAGGGAGATAGAATTTTCAGTGGGGGATCGTGTCGTTTTGAAAGTCTCACCGTGGAAGAAGGTTTTAAGATTTGGACGGAAGGGCAAGTTGAGCCCCAGATTCATCGGGCCTTATCGAGTGTTGAAACGTGTGGGACCAGTGCCTTATCAGCTTGAGTTACCCCCGGAGCTGAGTTAGATACATAATGTATTCCATGTTTCAATGCTAAGGCGCTATCGTTCAGATCCATCTCACGTAGTGCTAATGGAAGAAATTGAGGTAAGACCTGATCTGTCTTTCGAAGAGGAACCAGTGCAGATCTTGGACCAAGATGTTAAAGTGTTGAGAAGGAAATCCGTTCTATTGGTCAAAGTGATGTGGCATAATCACAGTTCAGAGGAAGCCACGTGGGAGCCGGAAGAGGCGATGCGACAGCAATATCCTCACCTCTTTTAAACAGGTAAATTTTGAGGCCGAAATTTCTTTAAGGGGGTAGAACTGTAACATCCTTAAATTAGGTGTATGGCATTTTTGTGTTGTTGCATGCGTTTAGCTCACTTAGCTTGTTATTTAGGTGTGTTTGGGGGTCCTGGGAGGCTCAGGTTCGAGCCAGAGCTTTGGTAAAATTTTTCTTTTTGGGCACTTAAGGGGGAGAGCTAGAGGAAGTAGGCCTTAAGAATAATTGGTTGTAATTGGATGTCACAAGTAGCAAGGTGGCCTAGTGGTTGGTAATCGTCGAATTCAGAGTTTTAAATTTATAATGAGAATGATCGAACCTAGAAACTAACTCTGACAACGTTTTTTTAGGCAAGCGCACCTATCGAACAGTAGTATAGTTAAGGCAAGACTGGAATGTCGAACCCAAAGGAACTAAAAGTACTAATACGAACTTTCTTTTTATTATCTAGCCTAAAATAATTGAAGTTGTTATTTAATCTAAATTTAACTAACTACTAAGCTAAAGACACAAATACAAAAAGAATAAATTGGGGAAATACTGTTGGAAAAACTCAGTTGATTAAGACGATACCCTTAGGAAGAATCCACCTAGACTTCACTTGTTATCTAACACTGAACCAGAAGATGTATTCACTTGACTTGATCCGTAAGATTCCCTAAGTTATATTAAACCCTCTCTCGAGGCGAATAACGTCTAACCCTAGGTTGATTAATTGAAATTTCTTTCTAATTAAAACCCCTAGAATCGCATTAACTCGATCTATGGACTCCCATATTAGGTTTCACCCTAATCCGGCAAAATCTCGTCACCCTATCTCTAGGCCTGCGATCAACTTCGCTTAATTATGCTAGATCTAGTCTTAGGCAGGGACCTTTGCTCCACCACCTAAGCATATCAAACTTGAATCAATATCCCAGAAAGATTAACGCAAGAATTAAGCATACATATTTAAGAACAAATCAAGTATTTATAATATAGTTCAGAAAACGATAACAAGTTTCGTCTTAGGTTTCATCCCTTTCAGGTATCTGAAGGATTTAGTTCATAACAATAAAAGAAAATATCTCAAAAGAAAAGATAAAACAAAACATAAGAAATCCCTAAAACCCCCTGAAGGAATTGAAGGAAAGATCCGCCGTCTTGAGTAGAATTCCGGCTTCTTGGGGTGGATCAACTAGCTATCTTTGAGTGTTTCCCACAAATCTGACCTTTCTGGCTCGGCTCATTGACCTAGCTAACCGCCCTCTTTTAGGTAATACTTAGGGGGTTTATATAGGCTTTCGAAATAGGTTTCTTTGCCCCTAAGTATCCTTTTTCGAGTGAAACTCTTCTTTCCAGCGACAGGGACACGGCCATGGCACATGCTCGTGTAAGTCATGGCCAGGCCGTGTTCGAGCCTATTGAATGAGGCATGGCCATGTGGATTTGGGCCAGGCTGTGTGGATCTCGTTATATGGCCCATTTACTCTGTTTTGGGCCAATTTTTCATTCTTTCTGTCCTTGGGTGCTCTCCTAAGTATGAAACATGAAAAGAAAGGATTAAGAGCACCTCTTTACATAAATCAAGGGATAAATCATCCAAAAGTATGCTAAATATGGGATTAAATTATGTTACTTTTACTGTTTGTCACATACCCCCACACTTAAGCTTTTGCTTTTCCTCAAGCAAAATTCTCAACTTACAATTAAAACGAACTTTCCATAATTCATAATTCCTATCAACAATGTCTCATCATAATTCATATATAATTTATACACGGATAATTTAACTCAAGAGTCCTAATGATTCAAACAATATAAGTCATACATTTGTATCACGAAAACGTAGGTGTCTCCCCCTATCGACATAATTATCTTTAATTCAAAACTGACAAGGATTGATATCCTCACAAAAGATTCACTCAAATCACTCAAAGTGTTTAAGGTTCAAAATTAAGCACCCAAAAGTCGAACCTGAAAAGTTAATCCCATAGGCTTGCTTGAAAATCAAATCTCCACCACTGTAAAATGAGATGATAAATAGATCAAAAGGTCTTTAACAGGTTGTAACGGGGCTAGGGTTAAAGGTGTGGATAAAGGCTGAATTAGAAGGTTAGAATCGAGATCGAATTGACAAGTTACCTACCTAGAAATACTGAGACGATAGTTACATCAACTGAAAAGTAATAACCCTAATAATACGAGCTTTTCTTTTGATAAATAGACATTAATTGTATAAGCTCGCTTTTCATAATACTAATACTAAATATACTTCTATTTTTTTAAGAACAAATTAAATAATAAAGGATAAATTCAGCTACTGAAATAATATAATTAGGTAACTAATCAAATCAAATCTCAATATAACGGTAGTCAAAAGAAAATGGTGATAACAAATATAAAGGGTTTTGGGGTAATATTAATGGGTGAGTCAATAAAAAGGGTTGTTAGGATCAACGGGGTTCACTAGGGGTTAATTATGGAGGTAGGTTTTTAGTGGAGTGAGTGGGTTAAAACCTAGGTGCCTTTATCATCTCTGAATATCAAATTAAGGGTGTGGTCTTTATATGTATAATTGAGGCAAGTTCTAGAATAACAGTTCAATGTTGACACACTCATAATCAATAAAGTGAGCAAAAAAAAGAATATATGCTCTATAAGGCTCAAAATCTCACAAAAATTATGGGTATTTGATATCAACCTCGTAAATTTCAAATTTCAAGATATCATTCAGATTTAGGTAGACAACCTAAAAACAATTTTGATTCTGAAAAATAGACTTATCATACTTGATTCTCTAGTATCTTAAAATTTAAATCATCAATGCTCAATTAACTATGACTTACTTCAAAAACATATCAATAAAATTCATAAATCATCAGAAATTTCATCTTAATTAGTAATATGAGGAAATTACTTAAGAACAAGATATAATTCAGGGATTTGAGAATAATGAAGAAAGTTAGGCACTTTCTTGAAATAACTATTCACTCCCCACACTTAAGATGTACATTGCCCTCAATGTACAAAGATAAATAATAACAATTAGTATATAATGAAAAGAGAGGGGAAAAAATGACACTTCCTGAATTCTGGATGTATTCCTTAAGTCGGAGGTGAAAAGATGATGACTTATGTAGTATTGAATTACTCCTAGTGATTTGTTCGTTATTTGGAGTGTGCAATTGAAACTGCGAAGTCATCAGTTAGATGTCTCAGTGGCATGATTAAACAAGTGGTTGTTAGCAGTACTCGAAGGTTAGATAGCCAATGATATCATGAAGGAAATAAAGGTTTGAAATATAAAATGCAACAAGTTTAAATAAAAATAAAAATAGAAATTAAAACGAGGAACTAAAAATAAAGAAAAGAAAACTAAAATTAAAGATAATAAGAGGACTCAGATGTCCTCATCATCTGCTGTATCCTGCGGTGCTGGGGGTGAAGAAATGTGGAAGTGATGACAGATCTACTAAAGAGTTACATCAATGATGTCAAATCGTCGAGCGGTGTTATCGAATTGCTGCGTACAGTACTGCTCGAACTGAGTGAGGCATGTAGAAATGTCTGAAAGTGAAGCTGGTGCATGAGAGGGCTGCTGGCTCGGGAATGGTTCCTCTTGTGGTGGTGGGACATCATCAGGAATGTCCTCATGCTCCTACTCTGAAACACCCCAAACCCGGCCCACGAGCCTTGACCGGATCTGGTATGTTCCTCGATGTAAACCAATTCAAAATTCTTTTGTTACTTAGGAAAAACTTGTGTGTTTTGAAAGTAAGTTTGTTTTGGGTTGGGCTTGAGTTGAAAACGAGTTTATTTTATATTGAAAACCCATTTATTTCAGGTGACAAAATATTTAAAGTCTATTTTAAATTAATTTTACTTAATCTTATAACCATTAAAAATTCGTAACATAATAAATAAAAGAAAGAGAAATAAAATAGTTCAACTATGGCCTTATTACATCATATAATTCCCAAAAAATAAATTAAAGTGCTTAAATAGAATAAAAGTCCAAATAATGAAATTTTCCTTGCTGTGCATGGCCACCTTTGAGCTCCTGCCGACCCGGTCCATTACTGCTCATCACCTGAAAAATATTCCCCAACGGGGTGAGTCAAACAGATTCAATGTGCAACCAACACTAAAATTTAATAGATTTAGGCATACCATACATATCATGTTCACAAAATAATTCAAGATAATGATGCAATCCCGAACCCAAACCTAGATGCCATCCGCTACACATCCCCGTACCAACCTGCACACCGTGGGGACTACTAAGTCAACCCTCCTTCCGCTACACTCCATCGAAGGCAGTCGCTGCAGTCGACGTGCTCATCGCCCATATAAAATTCGTGGCATAGCCACCAGATTCAGATAATTGTGTCATGAGACACCACATTCAGATAATGTAACCGAAGTTACCACATTCAGATAATGTAACCGAAGTTACCACATTCAGATAATGTGACCGAAGTCACCACATTCAGATAGTGAGACCGAAGTCACCACATTCACTTCCCCTTTCTCATATAACCCGAATGCCCCATATTATTCATATCATGCATATCATACTTAAATTCACATTCATGTCACATTTCACATGTTAAATATAACATATTTCGTAATCCTAGTATGAGTAGGAAACGTACCTGAGTACTTTGTACCGTAACACGGTACCTTAGCCATATTCACATTCTTATAAACATGCACATATTAAATATAGCCATAACACATATTAAGAATTAGTGTGGATTACACACCTGATTTGCTTAACGAATTCCTTGAAATCCCGAAAAAAAACCGATCTATTGCTTTAGATCTCAATTCCTACATTTGGTAACCTTAATATGTTAGCATAAAGCCTATAAAACCAAATCCTAGTAGGATTTGTATTCTTAAAACCTACCTTGTTGTCGAATTGACTATAGTCAAATCCCGAAAACTTGTATTCTTCTCCTTTGAAATCGGCTACTCACTAGATCCCTTGAATCTGTTAGTTTTCGGCTTAAAACACATAATAATAGATCTTTCTACTAAAATAGGCCTTGGCTGAATGCAATAGACACTTACCTTGTGGATTTTAAATCCCGAAACTCACCGAATAACTAGGGAACACGCGGCTTATGGTGTACCTTCGGGAAAAGAACTTCTCCTTCCTTGTAGCCGACACTTAGTAAATCCCGAAAGATCTCTTCGGCAACAGATATTAAGGGTATTAGAATCTTAATTTCAATAGCCTTAAAAGAAATAGAATGAGAATCTAACCTAAACTTACGCTTACTGAAGAATTTGATGGAACTCTTGCCTGAACCCTTAGCAGTATTCGGCTATGGCTTTGATGTGGATAACAATTTCGGCTCTTGTGGCTTAGTGAGAAATCGACTAGGGCTATTGGTATCTTCGGCTTTTGATTGTGTTTGTAATAGAAGAAGAAAAGAAAAGAGAAAAAGAGAATAATGGCAGAGGGAATTCGGTAGAGAGAAGAGGAGAAACTTTAGAGAATTTCGACAGAGGTTTTCTTGAAGAGAAAAGAATGAATGAAGAATAGCCTTACTCTTCCTTTTATAGCCAAAATTACTAGGCTAGAGTCCCTTACTTGGCCACCACTCTTCTATTTTGATAACTTTATCCTTTTAATTATCACTTTATTAAAAGAATAATCCCTTATTATCTCCTTGAAAATAATTTAAGATAAATCATCATTTATCCTTCTATTTAGCCGAAATTTAAAGAGAATAAAACTCCTCTTTTAAGAGCCTTAATGCCGTCCACCTCTCTGCTTCTGGAAGCAAAAATAAAACTTCTTTTATTTGCTCCCCAAGTGACTCGAACTCAGGCCCACTTGCATAGCTGGTGGCGTCACCTACCTGGGCCTTAAGTGATATCTTCAGGCCACTTTTCCAAGCCTGTTTGTGTGTCAAATTCCTCCTATTAATTTTCTTAAGGCCACCTTGCCTTAATTTCCTCTTTTTAAACCTTAAAACTTGACATTTCTTTACATTTCCAAGTTTCCAAAAATGTTTACTTTCCTCTTTTGAATCATTTCTAGATCATTTCCTTACATTTCCAGGACATTTCCTCACATTTCCTTACATTTCCTTACATTTCCTCATATCTTAGGGTTTCTAAGACTCCTCAGAACACATCCAACACACCCACCGAGCCCACTATCTCATAAATTACGCACGAACGCATAACCCCTAATCTAGGATGTTACATCCTCGTTAGTGGAGGGGGCTAGTCAGTATTGAGGAGGATCAGTCCCACGTTGATATTTGATCATCCTCATGTGCAGCATTGTCTGGATACCCTAGGGTACCATCTGCCCTATCGGTGTGAGTGAGAAGGTTTGTGTGTCAGTGTCGAGGAGCCCAAAGTACCGAGCCAAGCATGTGATGGTAAGGACCTATAGATATGGTCCCTCACCGATGCTGCTTCGTCAGATATTGAATAGCTCGGGCTATAAAATATGCTAGGTCAACAACATGTCCGTTCGACATGCACTATAGATAGTAGGCGTCATGAATATTGACGATGCCGATGCTCTCTTGTCGACCAGTCAAAGTATGAGCCAAAATAGCATGTACGTACCTCAAAGACGGAGCCAGGGCCGTCGTTTTTGAGCAACTGGGGTCATAATCAAAAGAGTGGGTAGCTATCTTGTGCCAACATTGGGTGGGGCTGAAATGTATATGGCGGTGCAACTCCAAAAGATCATTCTCTGCTACGAAGTCATCTTTATAAAGTCCAAGTGCTGCCCTGAATTGTGGTATGTTAAGTCGTCGCACGGTGCGTCCTTGACGAAATGGATTGTGCCTGGATCATCTTATTGGGCCATCACCACCTGTAGTTGAAAAGTAGTGCAAAGTTCCAAGGTGAGTTCCAAGTACGTGGGCTCGATGATGGTAAAGAATTGATCCCACGGTTCGATTGTAAGAAGTGCTCGGACATCGGCTGCGAGCCCGACCTGTTCTAGAGCGGCCTAGTCGATGCATCTACCGGTGCCGAGAGGTCTCGCCCGAAATGCCTTGTATCATTCCTCTTGGGCCTCCTGAGTGAATTGAATGAACCAGTGGTGCACTTCAGAGGAGGCACTAGTGGAGGACGAGCCGGGTCCCTTTCATTTCTTAAAAGGGGCGGCCGCGGTTCTCTTGCCTCTTGATGATGACATTGTACCTTAAAATAGTTAATTTTCAAGTAATGTTTGTACCAAATTAAATCAACTACTTTTATCTAAACCCGGAATATTCAAAGGCAAAATACGACTATTTTGGCTATGAGCAACCAATTCGTTAGTTATTATTTCTATCTAATTCTAAGTAGATATCAAAAGAAAAATTCTCAATATAGCAATCAAAAGAGTTCTTAAATTTTCAAGAAATTAAACTTTAAGAGCAAATAATACTAATAGGAAAAAGAAAACTAAATAACAAGAAATAGATAATTAGTTCTTAAATAACATGAAATGTTAATCAAACAATAGGTAAATAGATGAATATTGAAGGGTGACCAGTAGCGTTTTGGGATGTGCGGCTACATGAATGGTGAAGCATAGTCCTGGACGGTGGTGCACGGTCGTGTGCTGTGAAATTTCTGGATATGCACGGCGGTGGCGAAGGCGTGGGCTCCTATTTGACACGAGCGTGGCTGCATTTTTGTATGGGTATTTTGAGAGGAGAAAGGTTAGGGTCACAATGGTGGTGATTTCTTATGGTGGCCGGTTTTGGTGAGAAGAGGGTGAGAAGAATCGGTTAGGGTTGGGGTTTTAGGGAAGATGAGAGGTTAAGTTTTTTTAATAGTGGTGAGGGCATGGGCAGGGGCCACGCCCGTGTTCGATTTTAATCAGCCCATGTTTTTCGTGATTTTGAATTTTGGGCGCGTTCAGGGTATTTGGCCACGACCGTGGACAAGGTGCCACGCCCGTGTTCTTCTTCCCATGGTTACTTAGAACGGGCGTGTTTAGCCCGTCCCCGACAAGTCAGTATCTTTACACGGTTGTAAGGCACGGTCGAGTTTAACTCGTGTTTTATAAGTCAGTATAGTCCACAGAAAGTCGGCACCGGCGTGGACTATTATCGCAGCCTGTGTTGGTTTACTCAGGATAGACCACGGTCGCATCGCACGGCCGTGGTCTTTTTGTCGTGGACCGTGTTGGGGAAAATTTTTCTTCTTTTTCTCACACGTCTACCTGCACGCTCGTTTTTCATCCCATGTTGACCACACGGCCACGGGCACGCCCGTGTGTAAGGCCATGTGGTAGGAACCTGCACTTAACTGACTCAGTTAGTTGGATTTAGGTGCTAGAAAGGGAAAATAGAATTAGAATGTGAATTTTAATGGGGTTAGTGAAGTTAGTGCTCGGGTTGCCTCCCGAGAAGCGCTCGTTTAAAGTCTTAAGCTAGACTTACCCTATTTTTGTTTCTAAAAGAAGGTTCACGGAGTTGAAGCTCCTCTCTCATATCCCTGAACTCTTCACCATTATAGATTTTGGGTCGGTTACCATTTACCTTGAATGTGCCTTGAGTGGGATGAGTTACCTCAATTATGCCATAGGGAAAAATTGTTTTGATCATGAATGGGCCTAACCATCTTGATTTCAGCTTCGCAGGAAATAGTTTAAGCCTTGAGTTGTATAGCAGGACCAAGTCCCCTACTTCGAATTATTTCGATTTCTTTAGACGAGCATCATGGCGTCACTTTGTTGCCTCTTTGTATAGTTTCGAGTTCTCATAGGCCTCAGTTCTCCATTCGTCTAGCTCATTCACCTGCATCATTGTTTTCTTTCCTACAGCTTTAAGATCGAAATTTAAAAATTTTATAGCCCAAAAAGCTTTATGTTCTAACTCGAATGGTAGATGACAGCTTTTCCCGTATACAAGTTTGTAAGGGGATGTTCCTAGAGGGGTTTTAAACGCTGTTCTATAGGCCCATAGGGCATCATCTACTTTTGATGTAATATCCCGAGATAGGGGTTATTTTTGTAACTACATTGTTTGCTTGTGTTTGGACTGCGGTGTTGTTATTTATGATGTTTTGAGACTTAGTTGTAAGTCTAGTGTAGGCCTGAGTAGTAGGAAAAATTTTAGTTTTTAAGCTTAAGTGGAAGGAGCTGAAGGAGCTAAGAGTTATAAGTATTTTAAGTGGGTTTTTAGCACAAGAAAAAGGCTTGGCAAAGTGGCAGAAAGGTGCCACTTATAGCCTGTGTTTGACGCCACTTGCAGGGGAAGGAGGTCTCAGGTTCAAGCTGCAGAAATCCCACCTTTTGTCTTCTATTTTGACGCCAAGGAGGGGGAGGAGTTGTGTGCAGTTCAAACTCTGCCATGGACCAAGTCAAATATTCAAATGGTTGGCAGAGAGAAAAAGTAGGCATTTGACTGATTCAAAATGGTTTGAATTGGTGGCCAGGAGTGATTTTGGGTGTTAGCCGAATCTTGAACTCCTCTTGGGGAGGAGTGGCCGGTTTTGGTAGGTGAGTAAGGGGAGAGTGCCGAATTCTCTTAGGCATTTGGGGTCGTTTTCGGTCAGCTTGTGTCAAAGCCGAAACTTCCTTAGGTGATTGCCGAAATTCTTTAGGTGTTTCTTATTGTTTTTGCTCCTAGCCGAACCCTCAAGTAAGTGCACACTTTTTCTTCTTGGTAACCGAAAGTCTCGAGCAACACATGCCCTTGCCGAAACTTGCTTTTGTTCTCTCTTAATTTTCTTTGGTGGCCGAATCTTCTACTATTCTTTCTCCCTCTTTCTTTTGTTTTCTTTCCAAATCGAAAACACCCTCCTCACATCCATCTTTTTTTTTTCTCTGCTCAAACACTTTTACCGAAACCTCTCCTCTCCTATTAGTTCACCTTGGCCGAATATTAAGAGTGGTGTTGATCTCTTCGGGAATTTTTTTTCAATCGGTTGGAGAAGGTAAGTGCTAGGCCGAATGCTATTTCTTCTTCTCTCTTATTCTCTGTCGACTTTTACAAGGGTAAGAGTCGATTTTGGCACTTGATAGTAAGGGTGGTAATCACTTGTTTTGGAACCGATTTATTGTAGGGTCCCCGGGATTTTGAAGTGCTCATTCCAAGCCTCCATTCTCTGTCAATCAGTTTCGGTAAGAGGTGGTAAGGATTCATTTTAGTAAGTTATTCCTTTAAGTATTCAAAAGCCAAAGGCTATCGATGTAGGTGTTAATGATTGTCGTTTGTAGGGAAGTGAAGCAGAAGTACAACATGTGCGGGCTAGTATTCAAGGGGCGTTTAGGAGCAAGGAAATCTAGTGTCTTAGATCGGTTCTCCGAGATTTTGGGCTTGCGTTATAACAGGTGTGTAAACTTACACACTCTATACTTAGTAATATGTTTTAATAACCTGATTGTTTAGTAAAGCCGAAACAGTATGGATGTTGATACGATACCCTATGGGTATGTGCACGGATTCGGGTAAGTCCGTTTCAATATGAGTTCTATTATGTGATATATGATATCATGATTTATGACATATATGTTATGTGATGTGTAGCTAGTCATGTTGGCATGATTTGCATGATGTACATGTTTACATGAGTATGGCATGATAATGGGTAATATGAGAGGAGGGGGAAGATGATATCCGTGTCGTTGGGACACCAAAGGTTTGGCACCTCCAGTGGTTTGGTACCACAGATTGATTTAGTGACTTTGGGTCACCAGAGGTTTGGCACCTCATAGCGACTTGTCCCAGTGGTTTAGCACCACAGTGGGTTGGCCCCACAGTTGATATTACGGGATCGTCGCCAGTGATTTGGTATCACACGTGGGTTGGCCCCACACTTGGATTATTGATATTCGTGACTTTGGGTCACCAGAGGTTTGGCACCTCATAGCGACTTGTCCCAGTGGTTTAGCACCACAATGGGTTGGCCCCACAGTTGATATTACGGGATCGTCGCCAGTGATTTGGTATCACACGTGGGTTGGCCCCACAGATGGATTATTCGTGACTTTGGGTCACCAGTTGTTTGGCACCACAATATTGGATATCGTGACTTTGGGTCACCAATGGTTTGGCACCACCAGTGGTTTGGTACCACACGGGGTAGAAAAGGTGTTACGGATGGCTAGGGTTGGGTGCATTAATTATATTGCTTAATTATGTTGTGTGTAAGAATGCTGCATTAAGCGGGAGGGGAATTTATGCACTGGGTCTTGTGACTCACCTTCCCCCTTATCATTTCAGGTGACACTTAGATCGCGGATGTGGAGCCGGGCGGACTCGAGGTGACCATGCTATGAATAAATACGGTCTTTCACGGATTTGAACCTGGTACTTTATTTCTTTTATTTCGATTTGGTTTGTTGGGCTTGTAAGAAGGCATTTTTAAGTTATGTTTTGATTATTTATGTGGTTGGATTTGATTTTAAATATGACTTAACAAATTATTGGGTTAACATCTGATAAAATTTGGAAAAAAAATAAGGTTTTCTAAAACTACAAAGTGATATGTTTACTTTACCATCGGGTATCACTTTATAATTGAAGATCACTACAACTCAAATGGTTTTTAGAACTCAAAGTTTTACACACTCAATTTAAATGTTTTAAGTAACCAAAAAGCAACTAATCGGATTTTTTTTAAATGATATAGCATTGTTTTACTTATAAATTCGATAAACTAAGTTTCAAAGATCTAAGTTCGGGTTTTCAAAATCAACAAGAACGGTTTTTAACTCATCATGCACCTGCTTTCTACAAAAATAAAACAAAGAGAAATTTTTTACTCAAACCTTGGTTCGATTTTCTTCAAAATATTTTCCTGTAACATGCTAGATTCGGTCGTGGTGTGTTGACCAGGTTTGGGGTGTTACAATTGTGGTATCAGAGCCAAGTTCAAAGGCTCGACTGTGGGCCCAAGGCCCAAAATGTTTTAAATATTGATTTTTTAAATGTTTTGTTTAAAATATATGGTTTGAAAGGCATGGCACCGAGTCTCCGGCACCAATCCGCCCAGGTAAGTACCCCTTACTATTGCTTGTGATTTTTGATGTGATGTGATTGAATGACTAGCGATAGTGGACTACTTTAGAAACTAAAACTGATAGGACTCGATGGACTACGAAACTTCTTTAATAAGAAATATTCATAAGACTTTGCCTTTAAAGACAGTGAAATATTTGCTAATACATAAAACTTCTAAATCAGATAAGTCGAGGTATTAGTCATGAGCACTAGAGGTAGACGTGGTCGTGGACGTGGTCGGGGTAGGATGACAGTTTCTGAACCAGTAGGGTCTGGTCAGGGGTCAGAGAATGAGATACCGATACCGCCATCAGCTGCAGGTGGTGAGTTTCAGGATCAGACTGGGGATGACGCAGTGTCGCAGGCGATGCTGCGAGTTCTGGAAAGGGTAGCTGGAGTAGGTGGAGGCGTAGGAGCTCGGAAATCTGTACTCGAGCTTCTCCGAGCCAATGGGGCTGAGGTATTTCGAGGTGTTTCTGGTGTGGCTCCCAGCACGACTGAGTATTGGTTGGAGGCGACAGAGCAGATCATGGACGATTTAGACCTGACTGCTGAGGAAAAGCTGAAGGGGATAGTTTCACTTCTCCGGGATGAGTCATATCAGTGGTGGCTCACGGTTCGAGACAGTGCTGCAGTGGAAGATCTTACTTGGGATTATTTTAAGGCCGCGTATCAGAAAAAGTACATTGGATCTAGTTACATCGATGCACAATGGAAGGCATTTCTGAGGTTGGTTCAGGGGAGCAAGTCGGTATCAGAGTATGAGGCTGAGTTCTTAAAGCTAAGCCGGTATGCTAGAGGCATTGTGGCTACTGAGCACGAGCGGTGTGTTCGATTCAAGGATGGTCTGAGAGATGAGCTGAGGTTGCTGATTGCTCCACAGCAGGAGCGTGAGTTTGCTGTCCTGGTAGAAAAGGCTAAGGTAGCCGAAGGGGTTAAAGAGTCTGTGAGACAGAATATGGATAGCAACAGACATAAGAGAAGCTTTGGGTCATCTGGGTCGGCTGGAAATTCTCAGAAAAGGGCTAGACAGAGTGGGCCGAATCAGTCTGGTAGATCGGTTGCTGCTAATAAGGGACCAGCACAGTGTAACCGTTGTGGGAAATCTCATTGGGGAGGATGCTGGACCGGCGGAAAAGGATGTTTTGAGTGTGGCTCGCTGGATCACCGAGTGAGAGACTGTCCGCGTAAGTTGGCTAGGATTCAGTCTGAGGGTCAGGGTCGTACTCAGTTCAGAAATAATGGACCGCCACCGCAAAGGGGTCGTGGTAATGGTAGAGGAGGTAATGGTTCTGGTAGGGGCCGTGGAGCACTGGGCAGAGGTGCGGGCAGCACTGAGGCTAGACAGCCTGGGTTGGTGTATGCAACAAGGCGCCGAGAGGAGGGCGACGCACCGGACGTCATAACCGGTACGTTCTTGATCTTTGGTTTTCCCTATACTGCTTTAATTGATGTGGGTTCGACGCATTCATACGTTGCTAGTAGCATAGTAGAGACCATGGACTTAGACTCTGAGACTACTTCTAGGCAGATGACAGTGATTAGCCCTCTAGGTCACTCTGTAGTTGTGAATAAGCTGTATAGAGATGTACCCCTAGAACTCCAAGGGGTAGTGTTTGTTGCTGATCTGATGGAACTGCCGTTTGGAGAGTTCGATCTGATCCTTAGGATGGACTGGTTGGTTAAGTACCAGGCAAGGTTGGATTGCGCAGCTAAGCGCATGGTTCTAAAGACGGCTGAGAGTGACGAGGTGGTCATGATAGGTAATAGAAGAGATTACTTATCCAACGTGGTATCTGCTTTGAAGGCTGAGAAGATGGTCAGGAAGGGCTGCGAAGCATTTATGGTTCATGTGTATGCCTCGGAGGCTAAGGAGGTTGCTGTAGGGAAGGTCCGAACAGTAAGGGAATTTGTTGATGTGTTTCCAGAGGAGCTTCCGGGATTGCCACCGGATCGTGAGGTGGAGTTTGGCATAGATCTGTTACCCGGAACCGGGCCAGTGTCTATTGCTCCGTATAGGATGGCGCCGAAGGAATTAGTGGAATTAAAGGCTCAGATCCAGGAGTTGTTGGACCGAGGCTTGATTAGGCCAAGTGTTTCGCCTTGGGGAGCACCGGTACTCTTTGTTAAGAAGAAAGATGGTACAATGCGGATGTGTATAGACTACCGCCAGTTGAATAAGCTGACGATCAAAAACAAGTATCCGTTGCCGAGGATAGATGACTTGTTTGATCAGCTGAAGGGTGCAGCGGTATTCTCGAAGATCGACTTAAGGTCTGGGTACCATCAGCTAAAGGTGGAGGAGGCTGATATTCACAAGACGGCGTTTCGTACTCGGTATGGGCACTATAAGTTTCTGGTAATGCCGTTTGGGTTGACTAACGCGCTGGCAGCATTCATGGATCAGTTCGTCGTGGTATTCATAGACGACATCTTGGTTTATTCGAGGACAGAAGAGGAGCATGATGCGCATTTACGAGTTGTATTGTAAATTCTGAGGGAAAAGCAGCTTTATGCTAAGTTCAGTAAGTGCGAGTTCTGGCTTAGGGAGGTGACTTTCTTGGGTCATGTAGTGTCAGCTGAGGGGATTAGAGTGGATCCTCGGAAGATTGAGGCAGTGTTGGATTGGAAGCCGCCTAAGTCAGTGGCTGAGATTCGGAGTTTCCTGGGTTTGGCAGGGTACTACCGAAGATTTGTAGAGGGATTTTCGTTGATCGCAGCACTGATGACCAAGTTGTTAAGAAAAGGTGTTCCGTTTGTTTGGATTGAGAAGCAGCAAGAGAGTTTCGACAAGCTAAAGAAGATTCTGACTGAAGCTCCGATTCTGATTCAGCCTGAGGCAGGAAAGGAATTCACGGTATATTGCGATGCATCTCATACGGGTTTGGGATGTGTGCTGATGCAGGAAGGGAAGGTAGTGGCTTATGCATCTCGGCAGCTGAGGCCACATGAGGTCAATTATCTGACGCACGACTTGGAGTTAGCGGCAGTAGTCTTCACCTTGAAGATCTGGAGGCACTACTTGTACGGAGAGAGATCGATAGTCTACACAGATCACAAGAGTCTGAAGTACCTTTTGACTCAGAAGGATTTGAATTTGAGACAGCGCAGATGGATTGAGTTGCTCAAGGACTACGACTGTTCGATTGAGTATCATCCAGGCAAGGCTAACGTGGTGGCAGACACATTGAGCCGTAAGGTTGTATCGGACTTAAGAGCGATGTTTGCCCATTTGAGTTTGTTCGACGACGGAAGTATTCTGGCAGAATTGCAGGTTAAGCCTACTTGGGTTGAGCAGATCAGGGAGAAACAGTTAGAGGATGAGGTTTTGAGTGCGCAGAGGTTGCAAGTGCAGGATGGTGGTTTGGAGGGCTACAGTTTGTCTAGTGATGGGGTGCTGTGTTTTCAAGGGAAAGCTTGTATGCCAAGGGACATCGAGTTAAGGCAGATGATTCTTCAGGACGCACATAGCAGCCCATACGCTATGCACCCTGGAGGTAGCAAGATGTATCGAGATCTTAGAGAGCAGTTTTGGTGGTCAGGTTTAAAGCGGGAAGTGACAGAGTTTGTAGGTAAGTGTCTGACATGTCAGCAGGTCAAGGCTGAACATCAGTTGCCGTCAGGGTTGCTTCAGCCAGTGAAAATTCCACAGTGGAAGTGGGAAAGGATCACTATGGATTTCGCCAGCGGATTACCTCTTACGCCTAGCAAAAATGACTCAGTTTGGGTGATTGTGGATCGTCTGACTAAATCAGCTCACTTCATACCGGTAAGGGTTGATTACTCTCTTCAGAAGCTAGCTAAGCTGTATGTGTCAGAGATAGTGAGATTACATGGTGTGCCAGTATCGATCATCTCGGATAGGGATCCCAGATTTACGTCAAGGTTTTGGAAAGCGTTGCATCAGGCTTTGGGTACGCGCTTGGATTTCAGTACTACTTTCCATCCACAGTCGGACGGGCAGTCGGAAAGCGTTATACAGATTTTAGAGGACATGCTGAGAGGTTGTGTTCTGGACTTCAGGGGTAGCTGGGAAGAGTTTCTGCCATTAGCTGAGTTCGCCTACAACAATAGTTACCAAGCAAGTATCAAGATGGCACCATATGAGGCGTTGTATGGTAGGAAGTGTCGCTCACCTACTTGTTGGACGGAACTGGGTGAACGTCAGATGTTGGGACCAGAGTTGGTTGTAGAGACCGAAGACAAGGTTAAGTTGATTCAGGCTCGATTGAAAGAAGCTTCAGACCGACAGAAATCTTATGCCGATCTCAAGCGGAGAGATATAGAGTTTGCTGTGGGTGATAAGGTCTTTTTGAAGGTCTCGCCATGGAAGAAGGTATTGAGGTTCGGAAGGAAAGGCAAGTTAAGTCCAAGGTTCATTGGACCATATAAGGTACTGAGGCGAGTGGGACCAGTAGCTTATCAGCTTGAGTTGCCAGCAGAGTTAAGTCAGATTCACGACGTATTTCATGTCTCCATGCTTAGGCGTTATCGTTCAGATCCATCGCATGTCGTAGTAGTGGAAGAGATCGAGGTGAGTCTGGATTTGACCATGGAGGAGGAACCAGTGCAGATTATAGATCGGGATGTGAAAGTTTTGCGTAGGAAGACAATTCCTTTGGTGAAGGTGCTGTGGCGGAATCATGGCGTGGAAGAAGCTACGTGGGAACCGGAGGATATGATGAGACAGCAATACCCTCAACTCTTTTGACCAGGTAATTTCGAGGCCGAAATTATTTTAAGGGGGTAGAACTGTAATATCCCGAGATAGGGGTTATTTTTGTAACTGCATTGTTTGCTTGTGTTTGGACTGCGGTCTTGTTATTTATGATGTTTGGAGACTTAGTTGTAAGTCTAGTGTAGGCCTGAGTAGTAGGAAAAATTTTAGTTTTTAAGCTTAACTGGAAGGAGCTGAAGGAGCTAAGAGTTATAAGTATTTTAAGTGGGTTTTTAGCACAAGAAAAAGGCTTGGCAAAGTGGCAGGAAGGCGCCACTTATAGCCTGTGTTTGACGCCACTTGCAGGGGAAGGAGGTCTCAGGTTCAAGCTGCAGAAATCCCACCTTTTGTCTTCTATTTTGACGCCAAGGAGGGGGAGGAGTTGTGTGCAGTTCAAACTCTGCCATGGACCAAGTCAAATATTCAAATGGTTGGCAGAGAGAAAAAGTAGGCATTTGACTGATTCAAAATGGTTTGAATTGGTGGCCAGGAGTGATTTTGGGTGTTGGCCGAATCTTGAACTCCTCTAGGGGAGGAGTGGCCGATTTTGGTAGGTGAGTAAGGGGAGAGTGCCGAATTCTCTTAGGCATTTGGGGTCATTTTCGGTCAGCTTGTGTCAAAGCCGAAACTTCCTTAGGTGATTGCCAAAATTCTTTAGGTGTTTCTTATTGTTTTTGCTCCTAGCCGAACCCTCAAGTAAGTGCACACTTTTTCTTCTTGGTAACTGAAAGTCTCGAGCAACACATGCCCTTGCCGAAACTTGCTTTTGTTCTCTCTTAATTTTCTTTGGTGGCCGAATCTTCTACTCTTCTTTCTCCCTCTTTCTTTTGTTTTCTTTCCAAACCGAAAACACCCTCCTCACATCCATCTTTTCTTTTCTCTGCTCAAACACTTTTGTCGAAACCTCTCCTCTCCTATTAGTTCACCTTGGCCGAATATTAAGAGTGGTGTTGATCTCTTCGGGAATTCTTTTTCAATCGGTTGGAGAAGGTAAGTGCTAGGCCAAATGCTATTTCTTCTTCTCTCTTATTCTCTGTCGACTTTTACAAGGGTAAGAGCCGATTTCGGCGCTTGATAGTTAGGGTGGTAATCACTTGTTTTGGAACCAATTTATTGTAGGGTCCCCGGGATTTTGAAGTGCTCATTCCAAGCCTCCATTCTCTGTCAATCAGTTTCGGTAAGAGGTGGTAAGGATTCATTTTAGTAAGTTATTCCTTTAAGTATTCAAAAGCCAAAGGCTATCGATGTAGGTGTTAATGATTGCCGTTTGTAGGGAAGTGAAGCAGAAGTACAACGTGTGGGGGCTAGTATTCAAGGGGCGTTTAGGAGCAAGGAAATCTAGTGTCTTAGATCGGTTCTCCGGGATTTTGGGCTTGCGTTATAACAGGTGTGTAAACTTACACACTCTATACTTAGTAATATGTTTTAATAACCTGATTGTTTAGTAAAGCCGAAACAGTATGGATGTTGATACGATACCCTATGGGTATGTGCACGGATTCGGGTAAGTCCGTTTCAATATGAGTTCTATTATGTGATATATGATATCATGATTTATGACATATATGTTATGTGATGTGTAGCTAGTCATGTTGGCATGATTTGCATGATGTACATGATTTACATGAGTATGGCATGATGATGGGTAATATGAGAGGAGGGGGAAGATGATATCCGTGTCTTTGGGACACCAGAGGTTTGGCACCTCCAGTGGTTTGGTACCACAGATTGATTTAGTGACTTTGGGTCACCAGAGGTTTGGCACCTCATAGCGACTTGTCCCAGTGGTTTAGCACCACAGTGGGTTGGCCCCATAGTTGATATTACGGGATCGTCGCCAGTGATTTGGTATCACACGTGGGTTGGCCCTACAGATGGATTATTCGTGACTTTGGGTCACCAGTGGTTTGGCACCACCAGTGGTTTGGTACCACACGGGGTAGAAAAGGTGTTACGGATGGCTAGGGTTGGGTGCATTAATTATATTGCTTAGTTATGTTGTGTGTAAGAATGCTGCATTAAGCGGGAGGGGGATTTATGCACTGGGTCTTATGACTCACCTTCTCCCTTATCATTTCAGGTGACACTTAGATCGCGGATGTGGAGCCGGGCGGACTCGAGGTGACCATGCTATGAATAAATACGGTCTTTCACGGATTTGAACTTGGTACTTTATTTCTTTTATTTCGATTTGGTTTGTTGGGGTTGTAAAAAGGCCTTTTTAAGTTATGTTTTGATTATTTATGTGGCTGGATTTGATTTTAAATATGACTTAACAAATTATTGGGTTAACATCTGATAAAATTTGAAAAAAAAATAAGGTTTTCTAAAACTACAAATCGATATGTTTTAAAACTTTACCATCGGGTATCACTTTATAATTGAAGATCACTACAACTCAAATGGTTTTTAGAACTCAAAGTTTTACACACTCAATTTAAATGTTTTAAGTAACCAAAAAGCAACTAATCGGATTTTTTTTAAATGATATAGCATTGTTTTACTTATAAATTCGACAAACTAAGTTTCAAAGATCTAAGTTTGGGTTTTCAAAAACAACAAGAACGATTTTTAACTCATCATGCACCTGCTTTCTACAAAATTAAAACAAAGAGAAATTTTTACTCAAACCTTGGTTCGATTTTCTTCAAAATATTTTCCTGTAACATGCTAGATTCGATCGTGGTGTGTTGACCGGGTTTGAGGTGTTACATTTAATGCCCAATCTTTTCTGTTTGATTCAACCATTTTTTCTAGGATGCGTTTAAGTTCTCGGTTTGCTACTTCAACTTGCCCACTGGTTTGAGGGTGATATGGGGTAGCTATTCTGTGGTGTACTTCATATTTTTCAATACTTTGTCAAATTGAGTATTACAGAAATGAGTGCCCCTATCACTAATGATAGCTCTCGGTGTTCCAAATCAAGAGAACAGTTTCTTGAGAAACTTAACTACTATCTAGCATCATTGGTGGGTAAAGCTTCAGCTTCCACCCATTTTGATATGTAATCAACTGCCACTAGGATGTATTTATTTCCAAATGAACCAGGGAATGGACCCATAAAATCAATACCCTATACATTAAATATTTCATACGATAGCATATATGTTTGAGGCATTTCATCACGTTTAGAAACATTGTCTGTTCTTTGGCATTTATCACACGAAGCGACATACCTGTTGGCATCCTTGAATAGGGTGGGCCAATAAAAACCTAATTCGAGTATTTTATGTGCTATCTTAATGCCACCATAGTGTCCTCCTGAAGGTCTTGAATGGAAATGTTCCAGGATTTTGCTTGTTTCTGCCTTTGTAACGCACCTTCGAATTACCTGATCTGGACATATGGGGAAAAGAAAGGGATCTTCCCAAAAATAGTTTTTCGCTTCATCAAAGAATCGCTTCTTTTGGTGATGTGTTAGTCTTTTTGGTAAGATGTTAGCAGCTAAATAATTTGCAATATCTGCAAACCATGGTACCTCATAGTGGCTTATTGAAAAGAGTTGTTCTTCAGGAAACGAGTCGTTGATCTCACTTTCATCGAGCTCTTCGATATGTAGGTTCTCAAGCCTGGAGAGGTGATCTGCTGCAAGGTTTTTAGCTCATTTCTTATCTTGTATTTCCAAATCAAATTCCTGTAGGAGTAAAATCCATCGTATGAGTCGAGGTTTTGCATCAGATTTAGTTAAAAGATAACGAAGAGCTGAATGGTCAGTGTAAACGATAACTTTAGATAATATTAAATACTGCCTAAATTTTTCAAAAGCAAAAACTATAGCTAGAAATTCTTTCTATGGTGGTGTAGTTTTCTTGTGCGAGTGTCAATGTTCTGCTAGCATAATAAATTGGCTGAAAATGTTTGTCTATTCGTTGTCCTAGAAATGCACCTACTGCAAAATCACTCGCGTCACACATTAGTTCAAAAGGTAAATTCCAATCAAGTGCAATTATAATCGGAGCATTTATTATTTTATCTTTAAGGATACTGAATGCATCTAAACATTCCTGATCGAAATTGAAAGAAACATCTTTTTCTAGTAATTTTGTTAAAGGCTTAGCTATTTTAGAAAAATCTTTAATGAATCTTCTATAGAATCCTACATGTCCTAAAAAGCTTCTAATAGCCTTAACTGAACTAGGGGGAGGTAATTTTTCCATGGTTTCAATCTTTACTTTATCTACCTCAATCCCTTTACTAGAAATCTTATGTCCTAATACAATCCCTTCTCTAACCATAAAGTGAGATTTTTCCCAATTCAAGACAAGGTTTGTTTCCTCACATCTCATTAAACTCGTTATAAATTTTTAAGGCAAAGATGGAAAGAATTATCGAATACTGAGAAATCATCCATAAATACCTTCATAATGTCTTCCACGAGTTCGTCGAAGATTGCCAACATGCAACACTGAAAATTAGCAGGAGCATTACATAATCTAAAAGGCATTCTACGATAAGCAAATGTACCGTAAAGGCATGTGAATGTTTTCTTCTCTTGATCTTTAGGAGCTATTGGGATTTGGAAGTAGCCGGAGAGTCCGTCCAAGAAATAGTAGTACATATGCCTAGACAACCTTTCTAACACTTGGTCAATGAAAGGCAAAGGAAAGTGATCTTTTCTAGTAGCGTCGTTCAATTTTCTATAGTCTATACAGACTCTCCAACATGTAACTGTTCTTGTAGGAATCAGCTTATTCCTTTCGTTGGGCACCACAATCATACCTCCTTTCTTTGGAACTACCTGCACAGGACTTACCCAAGTACTGTCAGAAATAGGATAGATTATTCATGCATCTAAAAGTTTAATTACCTTGGCTTTGACCACTTCTTTCATATTGGGGTTCAACCGTCTCTGAGGTTGCACACACGGCTTGTATACTTCTTCCATTAAAATTTTGTGGGTGCAAAACGATGGGCTTATTCCCTTAATATCAGAGATTTTCCAAGCTATGGCTCTTTTATGTTCTCTTAGTACCTGTATCAACTCCTCTTTTCCCTTACGTTCTAGCTCTGAGGAGATAATTACCGGTAGCATCGAATTTTCCCCGAGGAATGCATATTCTAAGTGTTTCGGCAACTGTTTTAATTCCAATTTGGGCGGCTCGTCAATGGAGGGTTTTTGTTTTAGTTCGTCATTGACTTTAATGCTTTCTTCTTTCGTATATCAAGATGAAGATGTATTTAAATTCAGCTCGTCGACTTCATCTTCTTCCCCCTCTTCTTGAGTCAAGCACAGTTCCATCGTGTCATCATGTATAATTTCCTGTAATGAGTTTTGAATGATATGATCAGTAGTATCAACAAAATAACAGGAATCATCTTGTTCTCTAGAATATCACATGGCATCATAAATTTGAAAAATAATTTCCTCATCGCTTATCCTTAATGCAAGTTTACCGTCACCTACATCGATAACAGCCTTAGCAGTAGCTAAAAAAGGGCGCCCTAAAATTAAGGGAACATCAATGTCTTCATCCATGTCTAACACAAAAAAATCAACAGGGAAAATAAATTTATCAATTTTTACCAAGACATCTTCGATAACTCCTCTAGGATATTTAATAGATCTATCAGCTAACTGAATACTCATCCTAGTGGGTTTTGGTTCCCCAAGATCTAGTTGTTTAAACATTTTATAAGGCATTAAATTAATACTGGCACTTAGATCAGCTAATGCTTTCTTAATATTTAAACTACCAATTAAACAGGGAATAGTAAAACTTCCTGGGCCTTTTAATTTTGTTGGTAACTTGTTTTTGAGGATGGCTGAACATTCTTCATTAAGCTCCACTGTTGATATTTCTTCAAGCTTCCTTATATTTGTCAGGAGTTCTTTTAAGAATTTTGCGTAGGTTGGCATCTGTGAAATGGCTTCAACAAAAGGTAAGTTAATATGTATTTGTTTAAAAAGTTCAAAAAATTTATCGTATTGGGCATCTAGTTGGTCTTTCTTCAACTTTGCCGGTTATGGGATTTGTGGTTTACTTTCGTTGCGTACTGGAGTTACATCCTCAGCTCCCTCATCCCTTGCTTTGTTATCTTCGTGGGGTATTCTTTTCTTTGGTTCGACTAACTCCTTTCCACTTCTCAGTGTAACTGCCTTTACCTGTTCGATTCCTTTAGCAAAAATCTCTGATTGAATTTCAGAAACTATCTTAGTAAGCTGTCCAACTGACTTAGTAAGTTCTCCAACTTGGTTCTCAATCCCTTTGATTGATGCTTGTTGATTATCGAGCGCTGTCTCGGTTTTTTGGAGATGGGTTTCTGTGGCTGCCATGAATTTTGTCAGCATCTCTTCGAGGTTCGGCCTTTTTTCTTGTGTATTTTGAGGAGGTTGTTGTCTTTGATTTCCTTGACCTCCCCACAAAAAATTTTGATGGTTCATCCAACCTGGATTATAAGTGTTACTATACGGGTTATTATTAGATCTAAAATTATTACCTATATAGTTCATCTGTTCGCTTTCTGTGCCCGGTTGGTAGGGTGGGTGCTCAGGATTTGCCACAGTTCCACTTGCGTCGCACTGCATTAATGGATGTACCTGCGAAGAACACAAACTATCAAGCTTTTTATTCATCATCTCTACCTGTGTTGTTAGCATGGTTACTGCGTCGAGGTTACAAACTCGGGCTAATTTTGTTGGTTTTGTCCTTGTAACCTGCCACTAATAGTTATTCAGTGACATCTCTTCAATAAACTCGTAGGCTGCTTCAGGAGTTCTGTTGTTCAGGGTTCCACCTGTGGCTGAATCAATTAGTTGCCTCGTTGAGGGGTTCACACCGTTATAGAAAGTTTGGACTTGGAGCCACAAGGGTAAACAATGGTGTGGAAACCTTCTCAAGAGATCCTTGTATCTCTCCCATGCGCCGTATAATGTCTCTAAATCTATTTGCACAAAAGAAGAGATATCATTCCATAATTTAGCCGTTTTGGCTGGTGGGAAATATTTTAATAAACATTTTTCGGTCATTTGATCCCATGTAGTGATTGACCCTCGTGGTAACGAGTTTAACCACTGTTTGGCTTTATTCCTTAATGAAAAGGGAAATAACCGAAGACGTATGGCATCATCAGAAACGCCATTTATTTTGAAGGTATCATAAAACTCTAAAAAATTAGCTAGATGAGTATTTGGGTCTTTGTCCTATAAACCAACAAATTGAACAAATTGTTGAATCATTTGTATAGTGTTAGGCTTTAATTCAAAATTATTACCAGCTATAGCATGCCTAACAATACTCGATTCTGCTCCTGTAAATGAGGTCTAGCATAATCATACACAGTACGCGGAGCATTATTTTCTGCCACATCTCTGTCACATCTTGTGGTGATGCATTATTCTCGTCCATCCCTTCAATAGGATTGGATCTGCCTTCTCGCTCTTCTTCTGTGTAATTTAGGGCTTGCCTAATTTCTCTGCGATTCCTGCAAGCGGTAGTTTCAATATCACTGTCATATACTAATGGTCCTTTCGGGTTCCTTCTAATCATAAACTAGAGGTACCTGCTAGGGAAAAGAAAGACAGAAAATATAGCAAAATAAAAAATTATCCTAAAATAAAAGTAAATTGCGAAAAATAATGTCTAAAGTAATAAAAATAAAGCTTTCTTAATATTTTAGTTCCCCGGCAACGGCGCTAAAAACTTGATCGTCGAATTCAGAGTTTTAAATTTGTAATGAGAATGATCGAACCTAGAAACTAACTCTGACAACGATTTTTTAGGCAAGCGCACCTATCAAATAGTAGTATAGTTAAGGCAAGACCGGAATGTTGAACCCAAAGGAACTAAAAGTACTAATACTAACTTTCTTTTTATTATCTAGCCTAAAATAATTGAAGTTGTTATTTAATCTAAATTTAACTAACTACTAAGCTAAAGACGCAAAGACAAAAAGGATAGATTGGGGAAATACTGTTGGAAAAACTCAGTTGATTAAGACGATACACTTAGGGAGAATCCACCTAGACTTCACTTGTTATCTAACACTGAACCAGACGATGTATTCACTTGACTTGATCCGTAAGATTCCCTAAGTTATATTAAACCCTCTCTCGAGGTGAATAACGTATAACCCTAGGTTGATTAATTGAAATCCCTTTCTAATTAAAACCCCTAGAATCGCATTAACTCGATCTATGGACTCCCATATTAGGTTTCACCCTAATCCGGTAAAATCTCGTCACCCTATCTCTAGGCGTGCGATCAACTCCGCTTAATTATGCTAGATCTACTCTTAGGCAAGGACTTTTGCTCCACCACCTAAGCACATCAAACTTGAATCGATATCCCAGAAATATTAACGCAAGAATTAAGCACACATAGTTAAGAACAAATCAAGTATTTATCATATAGTTTAGAAAACGATAACAAGATTCATCTTAGGTTTCATCCCCTTCAGGTATCTGAAGGGTTTAGTTCATAACAATAAAAGAAAACATCTCAAAAGAAAAGATAAAACAAAACATAAGAAATCCCTAAATCCCCTGAAGGAACCGTCTTGAGTAGAATTCCAGCTTCTTGAGATGGATCAACTGGCTATCTTCGAGTGTTTCCCACAAATCTGACCTTTTTGGCTCGGCTCCTTGGCCTAGCTATTTGCCCTCCTTCAAGTAATACTTAGGGGGTTTATATAGGCTTTTGAAATAGGTTTTTTTGCCCCTAAGTATCCTTTTTTCGAGTGAAACTCTTCTTTCCAGCGACAGGGACACGGTCATGGCACACGCCTGTGTAAGTTGTGGCCATGCCGTGTTCAAGTCTGTTGAATGAGGCATGACCGTGTGGATTTGGGCTAGGCTGTGTGGATTTCGTGACCTGGCCTATTTACTCCATTTGGGCCTGTTTTCCGTTCTTTCTGTCCTTGGGTGCTCTCCTGAGTATAAAACATGAAAAGAAAGGATTAAGAGCACCTTTTTACATAAATCAAGGGATAAATAATCCAAAAGTATGCTAAATGTGGGATTAAATTATGTTACTTTTACGGTTTATCAGTTGGCGTCACAAGGGAGCATGGAAGGGGGAGTGGGTTCAAATCCCACATGCTGCATTTTGGGAGTTTCATTTTGTGCCAGGATTGAGAAGTGGTGGAGTTGGCGTTGGACTCTACCAAGGAGAATTTGAATTGGTCAAATGGGTTTGAATGAGTGGTGGAGAGGGGATTGTGGAGCAAAGTAGGGAGTAAATCAAGGGATTTTGAGAAGGGGGTTGAGAGTTGGCCGAATATGGGAGTTGTGGGAGGTGAATTTCAGCTATGGGTTGTTTTGGGCAAGGGAAATTTAGCACTTTGAAGCTAGGTAGCAAAACCGAATCCTTTGAGGGTGTGAGCATTTCGGGTCTTTTCTTCTAAAAGTCTTCTGCCGAATTGATACTTTTCTCTCCCTCTTTTCTCTATTTGGTATTCACACTCTATTTCTTGGTTGTTACCTAAACATAAGTGAGCCGAAACTTCTCTGCACCTATTTGCTCATCTACTCTTTTCTATCTTCACCATTTGTTCTCCCTTGTGTCACCATAGCCGAACCTCCTTAACATTTTGTCTCCTCTATTGCCAATAGCCGAACCTCTCTTTTCCATTTCTCACCATTTATTTTCCCACATAGCCGAACCTTAATTCTCCTCCTTTACTTCTCTATTTTCCTCCATTAAATCGAAATCCCTACTCCTTTTTTGTTCTTGCTTAGTTTTTTCTCCATTGCCGAATTGGTTCTTGAAGTTGTATCTCCCTGGTTGCCGAATCTCCTCTCATACCGGTCCTTTTCTAGTTGAAGGTAGTGTGTTCATTTTCCTTTGTTATGCTTCCCTATCTCTTTTCTCTCTTCTCTCTTAAAGAACCAAGAACAGCTATCTCTTAACTCATTTTTGTTATTTTAGGCTGAATCTGAATACCCCTCTCCACCTTGAATCGTGTTGGTTCCTTCGTGGAAGACAAAGCCCTTGTTAAGCAGTGGTCGAATCTTAGACATCTTGGTAAGTGGCCATGGCCGAATAGGGGTGGATGGATGCCCTCATTCACTATTCATTTGGGTCGAAAGGCCATTTCTTTACTATTTTATTTTGGAACATCGGTTCTAACTCATGCTTATTTAGGAACTCAACCTAGTAACCAAAGGGAGTACCCAACATTCGAGTATAGCAAAGAAGTGTCATATTCTTGGTAAGTAGTATGGTGTGTTGTCGCTTTCGATCTTAGAGTTTTGATATATTCTGATCGAGACTTTCTTCATGGAGGCGATTGGTAGCCGTTCTAAGGGGGCATCGATTAAGGAGCCCGAGGGGAGTGGACTCATAGCCTCTGCTCCTAAGTTCAAACGACGTAGAGTGTCAATGATTCGGGATTTCCCGCCGGGTTATGGAAGGGAGTCGACATCCGATTCGGATAAGCGTATCATAGTTGTTCATGATAGTGAGGGTGACGCCGATCGAGAGTGTCTAGTTCTTGAAGTGATCAAGTGTGTAATCACACTTTTATTTGTTTTGCTATGAAACTTTCTGTGTGTTGGCTAAAAGCTGAAATACCCTTAATGGGTAAGTTAATGAAATATCCCTAATGGGGGAAGTTGGATAAAGTCCAGGTGAGTAAATTTACTAGCAATTTAAAGGTAGGCTGAGCATGTTTGTGTATTCTGTATATCTGCTATGTGGGTACTTTAATGCATAAACGAATTATTATGACATGATATGTTGCATGGGATTGGGTTGTGATATTGATGAAAGGGGAATTGTAATTCGGTGGCTCTGCCACATATTTCGGTGACCCTGTCACATTATTTTGGTGGCACTGCCACAATTTTGGCAATGAGCAGCGTGACTGCCATCGAGGTGTGTAGCGGATGAGGGTTGATTGTAGAAATCCCCACCGGTGTGTTTTGGCTGGAATTGGTTGTGTGTAGCGGATGGATTATTAGGTTGGGCTGGGTTGCATTGCATTCATTATCAGCTATACCATGCTAATAGGGCTCAAGCCAGTTTGTTTCCGTAAGGGCTAAGGCTCGGTTTGTATCTGAATAGGCTCGGGCCCAGTTAATGTTCATGTAGGGGATTACACACTGAGTTCCCGTAACTCACCCCTCTGCTTAATTTCGTAGGTAATCCCTAGCTTTGAGGATTTGGAGCCGAGGAGGACTCTGTGGTGGCCATACATCGTTTCGTTAGTAAACATCGTTTTACATTACTTTAAATTAAATTTTATTTTTGGGATTAAGTTCTGTAATAAGGCCTCTAGGATTTTATTTTGGTTTTTAGCTTTTAATTCGGTTACTACTTATTATTTTTGAATGCTCAACTCGGGATTTTCTAAAACACTAATAACGGTTTTTCCAAAAATGTTAATAAACGATTACAAACTAAAATTGATAAAACTCTGGGATTTCTTAAACGGCGGAAACAGTTCCAAAATATCATGTCTCCACAAGTATTCAAATTCGAATTTCATAACCAAAACAGTTTTCAAAATAATAACAACTTTTTCCAAAGAAATGGACATTAAGCAGGTCGTGTTTTCTTCAATGAAAAATGAAACTCAGAATTTTCAAAAGAGATGCAACATTTTCAACAAACAACATTTCTAAATAATCGCTTAGCTTTTCAAAAAATAACTAAATTTGAAGTTTCGACTTTTTTAACGAATGTCTAGTTTTTAAACAACCATTCCATGTGACATGCCAGATCCGGTCGTAATGTCTAGGCCGGGTTTGGAGTGTTACACGACCAAATAGTGGCCCGAGACCATGAGATCACTCTCTTGGCCCCAGTAATCGTATCAGTGTTCCCACACGAATGTTCACATGCTCATGTGGTTGTCGGGGCCAACCTTTTGGCTTTTCAGCTTTTCGGCATTCCGAATTTTTTAGGATTTCGACTTTTGCCGATTTGTAGTGTGTGAAGTGTATGTACACACCTTGTTAATGCGACGTGGTATACTATCCCCAGCCTTGAACCTACAACCAATACCAATCTCCAATCAATCACACACTTAACCCCAATATTTACCCAAAAACCGAAGCCTTACCATAACCTTACCGTGTGCCACCAGTTCTAGTAGCCTTTCCTTAACTACTATTCACGAATGTCCCCTAGATCTGCACCCACACATATACTATCAAAAATCAAGTGACTCATATTCCACACAAGTCTCCTCTTTAAGCCATACTTACATTCGACCACTTACTAATCCACAATTGAGACGAGTACACTTACCACTTGCTAGCGATCCTTACCACGCTTGCGATCTTTGAACCTTACCCTTGTTAATACAAGGTTAACGACAAGAAAGAGTAAGATAGCCCTCCGACTTTTACCAAAACACACTAAAAGAGGTTGACTAAATACTTACCGAATCCAACCTTTGATCATGCGGCCTAAATAGCTACTGAATGAGATCAGGCTTTTAAAACTTGATTAAGAGTAGATAACAGCAACTGATTTGTGATGGAGGAAAAGCAAGAAGGAATCGACAAAAAGATAGGGCTATTCGATTATAAGGGAGTATTCGGCTTTTAGAGAAAGAAGAAGAACGCAACACCAATAGGAATTTCGGCAAAAAGGAATGATGGTTTTTCGGCAATGGAAGAATTCAGCAACGGAAGAAACAAAATGAGGGGGAGAAAAGAAAAGTAATGGAAAACCCAAGAAACCTCTCAAAGGAATTTGGCACCCCCCTTTTGTAGCCAAAAGCTGAACCTGCCTTCCCCCAAAGTCCCATTCGGCACCAACTCTTCACACTTCTCAGCTCCTAACTTTTCTCCCTGATATCTCTCATCCTAAATTTCCTCCATAACCATCTCACAAGACCAATTCAAACTCTCCAATGCAAGAGTTCAAATCCAACACAAACTCTGGTCGTCCAATATGCAAAATAAACACTCCAATAAAATACCATGCCACTACTCGAACCTTGGACTCCCTTGCCTGCTAATAACGCCACCTTTCTGCTCCCTAAGTGGCGCCACTTTGCCACTACACCACAAGCTCTTTTGTGTCATTTTTCTTCTTCATTTATTTAAAAGGCCTATTAACTGAAGTCACAGTTCCCTGAGGCTTAAACCAAAATTTTTCCTATACCCTTACTTGATCGCAGGACATCTCCAACACCCCTAGGCACTCCAAATTCATTAACCCTCAAGGCCCACATGCCAATTGTCATTTTCTCGCTCACTTAAAAATTTTCTGAGACCCAAAGCCCAAAGCCCAATAGGCACAATTCTACTAGGCCCAAATTTGGGGTGTTCCACACCATGTTGTACCATTACGACATGTATCAGATATAGTGCAACCAAGCTGCCAGATATTAGGCGATGTTCGCCGTACAGTACACTTCCTCCATAAATCCAAAACCCACCCCACAATCATATATAGAACAGATACAGAATTCCAATTATAAAATTAACAGATTAACATGCTCATATATACAGATATTAGATATGCAATTAACATAGTAATCAAACATGCATATTCATACTCAACCAGTGTTTCAGACTATCAGGTCATAAAGCTTTAGGGTTTAGCTAGCCCTTACCGACCCTACCGAAGGCCCACAGTCGATGGGGATGACCAGTACGACCCTAGGAGATATTTCGAAAATTTGGGCCCGCATGCCCGTGTGGCCCACACGACCATGTGGCCCACACGGCCTGGCCCAAGATTCCACATGCTCGTGTGGGCCCACATGCCTGTGTAGCCCACACACCCAACTCGTCCTAGCCCGTATAGCCTACACGCCCAGCTCGGCCTAGCCCGTGTGGCCCACACAGCCACACTCGAGCCACCACACGGCTGTGTGCTACATACGGCCATGTCTTCATTGACTACACGGCCGTGTCCTCGCACACGGCCTACCACACGGGTGACCATACGTCCGTGTGACATCAACAGAACAAATTTTTGGCTTTTGACGAACCTCGTTTTTCTGCGTTCCGGGTACACACCTAGTATATTATTGATGCGAAAACACTCTCGAACCACACAACACATAATATTGGCCAACACAAACACCGAATTAGACGTTTAAAACCGACTAAAACTAAACCCAAAACGAGCTATTCCTCCATTAAGCAACCACCCCTTACCTTCAATCGGACAATAGTAATTTCCATGAAACTAAGTCCCCGACAAGAGATTTTGAGTCCTGAATCCTCCCCTAACGGCATCACGACAACCATTTATAACAAATTATAACAAGTGAAACAGAATTTTCCTTACCCACACTAATCGAATTAGATCGCGAGCGGTATCGAACAATAAGAGGCACAAAACCCACAAGACCTACCGATTAATTGGAAATACGGTTCAAAAAAACAGAAAGGTAGACGAAGGAAAGAAGAAAACTCAGGGGAGAGCTATAGAGAAAAAAAGTCAATTTTTGGGAAAAAGAATTCAAACTGTACAGAACTGCTAACCTCCCTAATTTACCTTCTACTAACCCACTAACTCACAACCACCTCAGTATTTCGGCTACCCCAAAACTCTACCAGACGGCTGAGCAGAAATAATTCCCATGCTCACGCAGGGATTCGAACACAGAACCTCCAACACACCAGCCCCCTTATCATTCGAACCAGTAGGCTCATTCTGATATAAAATCATAGGCAAATTAATATAAGCCCCCAGCAAAGTTAAGGCTTAGATCCAAAAATAACAAAATTTGCTAAAGGTAAGGCTTGAGCTTGGGACCTCTCACACACACCCAGAACACTCAACCACTAAAGCAGATACATATTTTATACCAAGTACTTACAAATACATAAATAAAAAGATCAGGGCGTTGCAAGTTTAGAAAATGTCCATAGGTATCGATATAATAAGGTATCGATATTTTCTTAAAGTGGTATCGATACCACTTGGAAAAATGATACCAAATGAGCATATTGTTTCTCGGGAGAAATCCTAATTATCGAAAATTATCGGTACCTACCATAAAATATTAATACTTTAGCCCTGAGTATCGATACTCGAGATAAGGTATCGATACCAAATCTCTATTCTAACTCTCTACATGTTTTAAAACACAGAGGTATCGGTTTTAAATCTCGAATATCAATACCTCTGCCATTGGACATCATAATGCAACATACATATGCAATGAACTCATTCCAAATCAGATTCTAAGTATCATGCATCACTTACTTTGATAAATAATCATCCTACGACTAAAATTTATCGGTTCGAATGTCTAAATAAGTCCTAACAAGCTACATCAAGCAATCATTAAAATTCATGGACATAAGCAAACATATAAACTCACAAATTTCCAAAAACGAAATAACAAAGTCAATAAATAACCCAAACATATCATGGCACTAAACAAGTCTACCACATTTCCTTGTTCTCAATACAAATAAAATTGATAGTTCACCTATGATAAATAATTAGTCTTCCTTGGATCACTCCCTTGGAAACCACATCGCCCACACCGTGACGTCAGTAATCTACATAGGTTGAAATGAGTGGGTGAGCTTTGACAAGTTTAGTGAATGCAAGAATTTCTACAACGCAAACATGTCATCATGCAACACACCAATCAATTACTCACCAGACACTCTTAGGTTTGATAACATATAATACAATAACATGCATTGTCTATAGTCCATTCGTATAGCAAATACACACTCATTCAAGCATACATCACATAACATATAGATACATATTTCAACAGTTAAAATATAAGATAGATTGGCACTTGAGTTATGAAACATATAGTGAGCTCTATTGTAATAACCCGTTTTTAGTGAAATTGGAACAGTGGTTTTGGGACCACAAATTTGAAGTTAGAAAATTTATTTTATTATTATTTTATGGTCTACAGCATGATAGTACTATCGTATAAAAATTTTGTTAAGAAATTTTACCGTTTACATGCTCAATTTGATAAAAAGGACTAAATCATGTAAAATGCAAAAGTTGAGTTCTATTAGCTAAAGGTATTAAATAGCTGTAGAACTTTAAAGTAAAGGTCCTTATATGGTATTTAGCCATTAATGAGTTAGTGGATGATAATGGCTTGGCATTTAATGTAATAAATAATGATTATAAAGGTTAATTTTGTAATTTGGTTAATATTGATATAATAAGTTAAAACAATTAAAAAGCTTTCATCTTTCTTTGTTTCTTCAATTGAATATTGAAGGAAGAAAGCCATTTTTTCTCTTTAGGGTTTGACAAGCTTGTTTCCATCAATTAGGTATGTGTTTTGTCCCGTTTTTAATAATTTTTGTGTTTTCGGGATCGTTGTAGCTTAATCTAGCTACCCCGGGGACTAATTTACGAAACTGTCAAAGTATTTGAGTTTTTCCATTGATGAACATGTTAGGGTTTTGAATTTTAATGGTAGAAAATGAATGGTTGTTGTTAGATAAACAACTTTTGTAAAGGAATTTTTGATAAAATTATCAATTAAGGATTAAATTGAAAAATGTGATAAATTGTGTGGTAAAATTATGATTTTGTGAAAAATGTAGGCTTTTATAAGCATGTATATAATTCGGCTATGATGAGTTGTAATGAAATTGTACAAATTTCCATTTTTATGATATAAGGACTAAATTGCAAAAATTAAAAGTATAGGGGTAAAATAGTAAATTTTCCAAAAATGTGTGATGGACTAAATTGAATATGGATTATTTTGAATTGAGTTAAATTCATTCATATAGATCTGGTTAGACCTCGTATGGAGTTAGATTGAGGCAAAAGAAAAATATCGGATTAGTCGCCTTCGTATCTATGTACACCCATCGAGGTAAGTTCGTGTAATTAAATTGTGTAATTATATGCTTCATTTGAATTAGATGTATGTTATTTGCATTATCATCATATATGAACACCAATCACATATCCGACGACGTACGATGATTACCACGCTCCATTTGAACCTTAGGAATTCATAAGATACAAATGACATGTCATTAGGGTTACTGATTTAAGCTCTTATGAGCTTACCGATACTCAGCTCGTATGAGCTTACCATTATTCAGCTTGGAGGAGCTTACCATTTACAGCTTGTATGAGTATACATGTACATGAATTAACGAATTACAGTTCAGTACACCTCATGTGTACTAGTCGCGTATCCAACGATATTCTAAATGGTTCAACAGGCACAATTCTGTTATGAGTTTATATGAGTTCAATACGAACTAGTACAAGTATTTACATGAATTACATGAAAATGGTTTGTATATAATATATGGTTACATGTATATGGAATTTGAATAGTTGTTGAACTCATACATGATTCTTGGTTTTATATGAATTATATGGTTAACATGGTTGATGATTATGTGTTAGGATCTTGGCTAAATAGAGTTGAGGTATGCTTTAGTTTACTTACCTTAAATGTGATTAAGATGGTAAGTTAAACTCTCTATTATACGAACTTACTAAGCTTACATGCTTACTCTGTGTTATTTTTTGTGTTTTATAGTGATTCGGAAGCTTGTCGGAGCTATATATCACACTATCCATTGGCTCTTTTGGTACATTCAGTTGTTTAATTTTGGTTATAATGGCATGTATAGGTTAATTTGGCCAATGTTGGCATATAAGTGTTTTGTTGAGATTAGCCACTTATATGGCTTGTGTTTGGTATATTTTGATGTGTACATATATGTGGCCTTATCATATTTGATGTGTGTTTGATATGGTAGAATGATGGAAAGTAAAATGCGGTTTGAATATGCATATAAGATATGTTATATACCATGGTGTGATTTAGTGCTTTGTTATAGAAAACTTATAGGTATAGTGATGTTAGTTAGAATGGTATATTTGATACCATTTGGAAATATTGGTATGGTTTGGTAAGTAAGTTAAGTGACATGAAATGATGCAAAATGATTTACCTTGTGAATTGGTATTTTGGGTACCAAATGGTTGAGCTTGATAAGTGACCTCCATGATAGATTTTGGTACAATTATGCATATATGTATTCGATCATTTAGGTAAGTTTGGATACATGGTTGACATGTTTTTAAGTTGTCACTTGAGGTGCCTAAGGGCATATTGGTTGTATGTAATTTTAGTACATGTTTAAAGCTTGTTATGTTTTTTTTGGATGCTTGGTTATAGCTAGCATATATGAGCATTTTTGGGAGTAGGTTGATGTCATTTTTGGGGTGAGAAATGTGGCTTCAAAAATTGCCTATTTTCGTCCACGCGAGCAGAGACATGGGCATGTGTCTCAGCCGTCTGTGACACACGACCAGGTGACACGGTCGTGTGTCCCCTATATCTTTTAAAGAGTGCAAGTCAGTATGCTCACACGGCCTAGCACACGAGCGTGTGGCTTGGCTCTATGGCACAAGCCAGTGAGTTACACGGGCATAGACACGGGCTGGAACACGACCGTGTGTCCCTATTTCGAATGCCCACATGGTCTAAGACATGGGCGTGTCACACGGCCTGGCCACACGACCGTGTGACCCTTGCAGTTTTGAAAGTTTTATAAGTTTCTGAAAAAATCTCTGAATTTTTTATTTAGTCCCGATTTGTTTCTATGGTGCATTTTGGGCCTCGAGGGCTCGTATTAGGGACAATATGCATGATTATGATTGGTTTCTGACGTGAATACTATATGTTATGAAATCTTTAAATTTCTGTCCGTTTAAATTGTAAACTTCAGTAATACTCTGTATCCTTATTTCGGCGACGGATTCGGGTTAGGGGTGTTACATCTATCATCACTCATCGAATACACGGATCTCTGTTATACCACATAGACTCATAGAGTCAAACATGTCTCAAAATTGAAGCGTTTAGCTAACAGTCTCCTTATTTCCCCTCACATGTCTCGTTGTATGGAGCTTATCTTTCATTCCATTGTCCCTCCAAACATGTCCCACGGCTTGAACACTAAAAACCTCTATACATATAAGTGAGTACTCACAATCCTTTGGCATACTGACTATATACAATAGTTTCAAGATCACAAGGCCAAAATATTCGAAAAACAACACATATTACATACCGATTATCCGTGCACTATCACTGCATATTAGCATCTTTTGCAAAACACTATCATGGTCATATAACATATATATTACACATTTATTATGTGTATATAATTGCACTTTATACAATAATCACCATATCCCCATATCACATATCATGCATATTATATAACTATATAACCATAAGACAAGTATATTTCAAGAAAGCTTACACTCGGAACTTAGAGTAGGGGTTTAGGCTGCATCAAAATTCCCGATCAACACATGACTCATATTTACGAGTAGCAATTCTATACACTCACCACTTTATGCTTTAGTCGAAAGTTGAAAGCTCAACTAATGCTTCCCTATCCCGTAGCAAGCTCTAACCAATTTGAAGCTTTACACACATAAACCACACAACAACCATAGTCAAATATCCACCAAAATCCATTCAAAGCAACTAACACAGAAGCTTTAAGCTAAGTTCCCATGTAACTTAAACTATTAACACAACAAACTTTAAATTCTAATATCTCAGTCTATACTTAATATTTTTACCTAAAACCAGTTCCATTCATGTAATTAATCATCTACGCCTAATTCACAACCTTTAAACTAGGCAAACCTACTCAATTCATGGTATTGACACTTTTCGACATCTTTTGGGCAATTTTCGCTAAATACTTTAAAACATTAGAAATCGTCAATGAAACTTCAAGATAAGTTTAAAAAAAATTCTAATAATGCTAAAACAAGTTGAAAAACACTTTGAAACCAAGTTTTGACTCAAAATCCTGAAATCCACTATTAATGGCTTGATTTTTGCCTTTTATTTAAAGCATGCAATTTGAGGGCTAATAATTCAGTTTTAGAGTGTAAATAACATTAAAAACCAATAGATACATGAATGATTACCTTTGTTTAAAGAATGAATGAGTTTCGATGTAAATCTGAAAAATGCACGTTTGAAGAAGATGGTGAAACCTATGGAGTTTTGGGTGTTTTTCTTGGAGATTTATGATGATAAATGACTTAGGAGTGATAGGTAATCAATGTATTGTGATTTGGGAATAAAAAATCAATGGAAATAGCTAGGGATATGGTAAGGGGTGGCACAAGCTTTAAAGGGAATGAAGAAATCGTGAAAACTGTAGGTGGAGGGTGGCTTTTACATTCAATTTTAAAAACTAGTTTAATTTCCACATAAATGCTCACCGTTTTGACTCTTTTACAAATTAGTCCTTTTTCAAAATTAAGGGTTTTTAGAACACTTTTTCAAAAATTAATTTAACAGTTAAGATGCCATAGTCGAAAACATTATCGAGTACCAATCTTATGAAATTTCAGGCTCGTCTAAGCCAAAATTCCTAAAATACCCCTAAAACTTCTAGGCCTTATTTTCGGGTGTTACATCAACAAAATCTTATTGCCTTTGGATTGATGGTTGAAGAATAATAGTACATGATGCTAGAGCTGTATATCATCAGGATGATAGAAGTGAAGAATCTATTCAACTATTATAAAAGATAGCTGAAATGGAGATTGACAATTTTCCATTCTATATAATTGAAGAAATAAACAATACATGGGAAAGTTGGAAGTCACCAAGATTGTCAATTGATTCAATAAATCTAGATGAAATTGAAGAAATAAATCTGGATAATATCCAAGAAGGATAGAATAAAAGACAGAGGAAGCTACTAGGAAAAAACCAACAAAAAAGACAAAAAAGAAAGCTATGTGGAAGAAACCACAATTGCATCCATACAAAAAAGGAAGCAAAGTAGAAGCAACCATATCCATGTCCAAAAAAAAAAAAAAGAAGCAACGTGGAAGCAACCACATCAGGACAAAAAATATCATCAAATCAAAGATGAGACATCATCCTTATTAGGAAACTGTGCAAGATTTGAATGAAATTAAACAGAGTTTAGAATTTCTCCTATAAAAGGAGATGGAAGAAGCCTAAGAAGGGCATTCAAGTTTGGAATACAAGTCTTGAATAGAATTTGAATCAAGCTCTCCTTCAAGTTGCTTCTCTAAGTTTTTCCTTTCTTTCTTTTATAGAATCTTTCCTTTACTACTAGTCTCATTCCTTAATTTGTATCACCATCTATGTCCTCCTTGACTTCCTATAACTAGAAAACTATGATTCTTTTCTAGTTTGCTCCATAAACTTACATTTGCTATCAATGATTTATCAATCATATTCTTCCATTACTAAAACCTAGAGGTGCTCATGGGCCACGTTGGACCTAAGCATGATATTAACATTTTTTATGCTTGCCCAAGCTTGGCTCGACCCAAAATATAGGCCCAAAATTTTTCCCAAACCTGCCTATATTTGCAAAACACTAATCAAAGCCCATTTTAGGCCAACCCATATTATTTTTAATTTTTTTAACAATATTTATATTATATTATTTTAATATTTAATAATTTTACACATTTTATATTTATTGAAAATTTTTATATAATCATCTTAACATTATTTTAATGTTTACATTAAAGTAGTATTATATATTTAGTGCAAATTTATTTTTTTAATGTGTTCTAAATTCATAATTTATAAAAATAACGTAATATAAAATATTATAAACTTAAAATGGGCTGGATTAGGTTGGGCTCAGGGGCCTTGAATGCTCAAGCCCGAGCCTGGCCCATATGTTAAACGGGGTTATTTTTTTTTTTGCCCAAGCCTATTTTTCAAGCCTAATATTTTTGCCCAAACCCTTCCAAATTTCGAACGGGTCTTGGGACCTGGATAAGTAGCCCAACTCGTGAACAGGTCTACTAAAACCATTAAATGGCATATAAAATCCTATGTGACATGTAAAATTCCATGCAAGATCCTATGTGACATAATTTAAAATTAAATGTTACTGCATAACTTTTAAAATTAAAAGCTAAAGATGTAACGCCCCAAATTTCGGGCCTAGAAGAATTGGGCCTTGAGCATGGGAGCGTTTATAATTTTTGAGAATAAGAGAATGTCACAATTGCATGTTAGATCTGTTGGGTGAGTGATTTTGGAAGGTTAAGGGGATTCTATGAAGTCCTAGGTTCAAGCCATGTCATATGGAAAATTTTTATTTTTAGCATTAGGGGAACCATGACTCCTAGTTTTAAGCCTTTTAAATAATTGTGATTAAAAAGAGACACAAAAGAGCCTGTGGTGTAGTGGCAAGGTGGCAACACAGGTGTGGCAAGGAGGTCAGAGGTTCAAGTCTCACTGCATGCAAATGGGATTATTTATTTTGCTCATGTGTGGGCAAGAGTTTGTGTTGGATTTGAAATCTGTGTTGGAGAGTTTGAATGGGTCAAATGAGTGATTTAAGGAGTGGATCATGGAGGAAATTAAGGAGGGGATCATGGAGAGGTATGAGGAGGAAATCAAGGAGATTTGTGGTTGGAGAAGGGTTGGTGCCGAATGGGATTTGTGGCACTCAAGATTTTCGGTTTTGGGGAGTTTAGCCACTCTATTTTCGAGAGCTATGAGCATATTGGCTCTGTGTTTTTTTCTGTTGAGGTCGAATAATGCTAAAGAGGTTTTGGTAGTACATTCATTTTGTTGGCATCGATTTGGCACTTCTCCTGAGGTCTCTCATTCTTTTTTACTCCTTTTCCCTCCTTCTTAGCCGAATTCTCTCCTTCCTCTCTCTCTCTCAGTTCTTTTGACTCTACCAATCCTTCTCTTCTGCATCTTGTGCTTGGCTGATTATCCCCTATTTCGTCCTCTTTCAAATTTTCCTTTTACTTTCAGTGATAGTCGAATACGACTTTTCCCTTTTCTCTCTTTTCCTTTGACTCTTTTCGAGTGTCTCTCCTTGTACTGCTAAAATCGAATACTCTTTTCCCTCATTTCATTCTGTCGGTTCTCTACATTTTGTGTTAGCTGAACATTCCATCTCAGGGGTGCGATTATTCCATTTTGCCTCTATCATTCTCTGTACTTTTGGCTTTTGTGTGGGTGTGGCGATTGTTCTTTTCTTATAATCTGGACTCTGCATTTTCGGTAAGTGACTTCTCATCTAGTTCAAACTGTTCAATTGTTTGATGGTTGATAATTGTTGGTTGGAATGCAGGTAACCTCTAAGGCCTATTGATCAATCTCTTGCGACGGTTTAATTGAGTGATCCTCAATCGTTTGATCAAGGCAGGTTCTACGCTCGTGGGATACTACGTTTTTCTCCAACAAGGTGTGTAAACACACCACTCCAGTTGTAGATCGGAAAATACCGAAATCCAGAAATGCTGAGAACCCGAAAGGCTGAAAGTATGGCTACGGCAATCACACGAGCGCTCGAACGCGCATGTGCATAAGTCGAGACAACAACAGAGGTCACCATGAGCATCTCTGTAACGACCCGAATTTGGGCCTAGTAGAATTGGGCCCATTCGGCCTTGGCCATGGAAGCGTTTAAAATTTTTGAGAACAAGAGAATGGCACTAATGCAATTTGGAACTATTAGGTGAGTTATTTTGGAAGGTTAGGGGGCTTCTATGAAGTCCCGGGATCAAACTTGGGCTTTAGGAAAATTTTGGTTTTAGGTGAATAAAACCCTGGGACTTAGTAAGTAGGCTTTAAGAATAAAATGTGGAGAAAAATGACACAAAAGGAGTTGTGGTCTAGTGGCAAATGGCGCCACATGGGACACAAGGGAATGACACCACACAAGGAAGTAAGGGGTCCAAGGTTCAAGTCTTGGCGCTTGCATTTCATTTTGATTTATTTTTTTAAGTGAACTTAGACGTTGGCCCATAGACTTATATCTAGTTGCGCATGATTTTAGACACAAGAGGAGCTTGTGGGATGGTAGCTAGCGGCGTGGATTAAGTTACAAGGGAGCCTGAGTTCAAATCACATCGCAAGCAAAAAGGGATATTTATTTTGCTAAATTGGGACGGCCAGAGTTTGTGTTGGAATTAGACTCTGCTGAAGGAGGGATCCCACATCGGGAAGCTAGCAAGAGGGAAGGTGAGAAGTTGGCTTTAAATAGAGCAATCTATGAGGAGAGTAAGCATACCCTGGTTAGCGTTGGGCATAGGAGTGGTCGGAGCGCGGATCAACTACAGATTCCTATCAGGTGTGTATTTCGCCCTACTCTAGCTATAAAGCGGCAAATGCCGAAATGCCGGTCACACGACGATGATAACCACACGAGCGTGCGAGCACACGTGTGGGGGCTTCGACGCGATAGTTGAAGCCATCATGAGTGTTCTTGTGGGCTTAGGCTGTTTGGGCCGAAATGGGCCATGTGGGCCTAATGGGCCATGTGGGCCTAATGGGCCCGTGGCCCCATATGAATAAATTGTATGATTGTGTAGTAGATATTGGACCAGTCTATGTGAATCTCATATCTGTGGCTAGATTTGGGCTAAATGGGCCACACGAGTGTATAGGCCCACTTGGGCCGGGAATGGGCCTTAGGCCCATTCGCTTCATTATCTCTGTTTAGAATACTTGAAGTAATTTGAGGCGACTGTAGACCTTCTGAGGGGTTGACAAAGTTACTGAATTACCCTTGGTGGGTAAATTACCGAATTACCCTTGGTGGGTAAATTACCGAATTACCCTTAGAGGGTAAATTACTGAAATACCTCTAGAGGGTAAATTATCGAAGTGCCCTTAGTGGGTGAATTATTGAAATACCCTCGATGGGTAAAATTAACGAAATACCCCAAAGTGGTGAAAATTACCGTTGTACCCTTATTTGAGAAAATGATCGTTACACCCTCGATTGTGGTTGAATATCGTGTATGTGATTTTATTTATACTGTTTATACTTGTAGTACATTGCATTCATATCATGTTGCATGGGTTGGGTTTGATGTTTGGAGGAAGTGTAGCCCGGTGGCTCTGCCACATACTGTTTTAGTGGCTATGCCACATACTATATTGCTGGCTCAGCCACATATTGAGAGCTTGGCTCTGTGCCATCTTGACTATGGCTTTGTGCCAATCCTATTTACCCGTGGCTATGTGCCTAACAGATATCGATGACTCTGTGTCGATCATATTTACCCAAGGCTGAGTGTCGATTATATTACTGTCGCTAATGCCTATGTGCCAAACATAATACAGTTACTGATGGCTCTGTGCCAATTATAATATCGCTATTAAAGGCTTAAGAGCTGCATAAATACCGTGATTAGCAGCTTGTCTGCAATATTGGTGTGTTTGGCTAGGTGGGTTGACTTGATCCCCACACGGTGTGATTGGTTGGTACAGGGGTGTGATTGGTTGGATTGGGTTGGGCTGCATTTTATTGTTTGCATTATCATGATTATAGGGCTTAGGCCCAGATAGTGACCGTTTAGGGGATTACACACTGAGTTCTCGTAACTCACCCTCTTTCCCTTAACCTTGCAAGTAATCCCCAGCGTTAGAAGATTTGGAGCTGCAGAGGACTCGGTGGTGGCCATACATCGGAGTTACTTCTCACGAAACTTAGTAAATCCAATTTTTATTTTATTTTATGTTATTTATTTTGGGATTAATGTTTTGTAATAAGGCCATTGGATTTTATTTTCCTTTTGAACTTTCATTTCGGCTATTATTAAATTGTTAAACGATTAAACACTGGGTTTTCTTAAAATGTTAATAATCATTTTCAAAATATCACGTTTCCGCAATTCCCTAATTAAACTTCTGCAACAAACAAAGTTTTCGAAAATAACAACATCTTTTCAAGATTAGTCTTAAGCAAATCTTGTTTTTTCTTACAAATAATGAAATTCAGAGTTTCAAAAAGAGACGCAACATTTTTAATGATCACTTAGCTTTTCAACTACCTTTTGATGTGACACGCTAGATTTGGCCATAATGCCTAAGCCGGGTTTGGGGTGTTACATTTTATGGTATCAGAGCCCAGGTTGCAAAACTCGGTTGTGGAATGGGTTTGAAAATTTTTCCAAATCTAAATAAATTATGGTTTAGAAAAAGTGATAGTGTTATTGGAAGTATGGCACACCAAGTCTCTGGCATCAAATCCATAAGTTTTCTGACACTATACTTTGTTATATGCTGAAATGACTATATATTTTTTTGTATTTATTCTGAGTGCGTTTTGTTTGGATGTGATGTTTGAATATAGAAATTGTTTGCATGTGTGATAAATATCTGTTTGTTTCTGTGGTTAGATGGTTGATTGTGTGTAAGAGGTTTCAAGATTAAGTTAGAAGTGTTGTAGTGTTATTGGGATGAGAGTGCATAGTGGAAGCATAGTGGGGTAACCTATGTTGTGCGGATAATATATAGTTAGAAATTTCGAGGACAAAATTTCTTTAAGGATGATAGATTTGTAACGACCCGAATTTGGGCCTAGTAGAATTAGGCCCATTGGGCCTTGGCCATGGGAGCGTTTAAAATTTTTGAGAATAAAAGAACGGCACTAATGCAAGTTGGACCTATTAGGTGAGTGATTTTGAAAGGTTAGGGGGCTTCTATGAAGTCCCGGGATCAAACTTGGGCTTTATGAAAATTTTGGTTTTAGGTGAAGAAAACCCTGGGACTTAGTAAGTAGGCTTTAAGAATAAAATGTGGAGAAAAATGACACAAAAGGAGTTGTGGTCTAGTGGCAAATGGCGCCACATGGGACACAAGGGAATGATGCCACACAAGGAAGTAAGGGGTCCAAGGTTCAAGTCTTGGCACTTGCATTTCATTTTGATTTATTTTTTTAAGTGAACTTAGACGTTGGCCCATAGACTTATATTTAGTTGTGCATGATTTTATACACAAGACGAGCTTGTGGCCTAGTGGCTAGCAGCGTGGATTAAGTTATAGGGAGCATGAGTTCGAATTCCATCGCAAGAAAAAAGGGATATTTATTTTGCTAAGTTGGGACGGCCAGAGTTTGTGTTGGAATTAAACTCTGTTGAAGGAGGGATCCCACATAGGGAAGCTAGCAAGAGGAAAGGTGAGAAGCTGGCTTTAAATAGAGCAATCTATGAGGAGAGTAAGCATACCCTGGTTGTCGTTGGGCATAGGAGTGGTCGAAGCGCGGATCAACTTCAAATTCCTATCAGGTGTGTATTTCGCCCTACTCTAGCTATAGAGCGGCAAATGCCGAAATACCGGTCACACGGCGATGATAACCACATGAGCGTGCGAGCGCACGTGTGGGGGCTTCGATGCGATAGTTGAGGCCATCATGAGTGTTCTTGTGGGTTTAGGCTATTTGGGCCGAAATGGGCCATGTGGGCCTAATAGGCCCGTGGCCCCATATGAATAAATTGTATGATTGTGTAGTAGATATTGGACCAGTCTATATGAATCTCATATATGTGGCTAGATTTGGGCTAAATGGGCCACACGAGTTTGTGGGCCCACTTGGGCCGGGAATGGGCCTTAGGCCCATTCGCTTCATTATCTCTGTTTAGAATACTTAAGTCGCTCGAGGCGACTGTAGACCTTCTGAGGGGTTGACAAAATTACTAAATTACCCTTGGTGGGTAAATTACCGAATTACCCTTAGTGGGTAAATTACCGAAATACCCCTAGAGGGTAAATTACCGAAATACCCCTAGAGGGTAAATTATCGAAATACCTTTAGTGGGTGAATTACCGAAATACCCTCGATGGGTAAAATTATCGAAATACCCCAAAAGGGTGAAAATTACCGTTCTACCCTTATGTGAGAAAATGACCGTTATACCCTCGATTGTGGTTGAATATCGTGTATGTGATTTTATTTATACTGTTTATACTTGTAATACATTGCATTCATATAATGTTGCTCTGCCAAATATTGCTTTAGTGGCTATGCCACATACTATATTGGTGGCTCAGCCACATATTGAGAGCTTGGCTCAGTGCCATCTTGACTATGGCTTTGTGCCAATCCTATTTACCCGTGGCTATGTGCCTAACAGATATCGATGACTCTGTGTCGATCATATTTACCCAAGGCTGAGTGCCGATTATATTACCGTCACTAATGGCTATGTGCCAAACATAATACAGTTACTAATGGCTCTGTGCCAATTATAATACCGCTATTGAAGGCTTAAGAGCCGCATAAATACCGTGATTGGCAGCTTGTCTGCAATATTTGTGTGTTTGGTGGGGTGGGTTGACTTGATCCCAACACGGTGTGATTGGTAGGTGCGGGGGTGTGATTGGTTGGATTGGGTTGGGCTGCATTTTATTGTTTGCATTATCATGATTATAGGGCTTAAGCCTAGATAGTGACCGTAAGGGCTCAGGCCCAGATAGTGACTGTTTAGGGGATTACACACTGAGTTCTCGTAACTCACCCTCTTTCCCTTAACCTTGCAGGTAATCTCCAACGTTAGAGGATTTGGAGCTGCGGAGGACTCGGTGGTGGCCATACATCGGAGTTACTTCTCACGAAACTTAGTAAATCCAGTGTTTATTTTATTTTATGTTATTTATTTTGGGATTAATGTTTTGTAATAAGGCCATTGGATTTTATTTTCCTTTTGAACTTTCATTTCGGCTATTATTAAATTGTTAAACTATTAAACACTGGGTTTTCTTAAAATGTTAATAACCATTTTCAAAATATCACGTTTCTGTAATTCCCTAATTAAACTTCAGCAACGAATAAAGTTTTTGAAAATTAACATCTTTTCAAGATTACTCTTAAGCAAATCTTGTTTTTTTTACAAACAACGAAATTTGAAGTTTCAAAAAGAGACGCAACATTTTTGACGATTGCTTAACTTTTCAACTACCTTTTGATGTGACACGCTAGATCCAGCCATAACGTCTAAGCCGGGTTTGGGGTATTACAATCTCGTGGTCTAAGGCCATTTTGGGGCCAAACGGATCGGAATGGGCTGAGTGGGCCCAATGGGCCCATGGGCCCTACGCGAGTAATTTTTGAATGGATAGGAAATAATGAGCCAGCCATGACGATCACATTGCCAAAGGCAGTTTTGGGCTTAGTGGGACACACGAGCGTGTGGGCCCAGGTGGGCCATATAATGGGCTTGGGACAATTAATGTGTTTTGATTGCAAAAGGTCATACAAGTCATGCGGGACGACTGTGAGCCTATTGACTGGTCGATATGTGTACTCAGGCCTTAAGGGAGAAATGATGTTATGCCCTTGAAGGGCAAAATGACTAAAATGCCCCTACATGTTATATGATTGTTATTGTATGCCATTTATGGTATGTTTGCATTCATGTGGTATTATGTTGCATAGGGGATGGGATCATTGATTTGGAGGAAGTATATGATTTGTTAGGGTCGCATTGTCACTTGACGACTGTGGATCCATCGATGGCTTTAAGCCAATTATGAGATTGGCAGCTCTGCTGCAATATTGGTTAGTGCCGCAACCGGTGCTACATAAGGAGTGTAGAGATGGGTGGGTCGATTTAATCCCCACATGAGTGTAGGGTTGGACGAGATTCGGAGTGTAGGGTTGGTTGGGTATTTGTGCATTGCATGATCGATTTGATTGAGATATGGGCTCAGGCCCAACTGGGGCTATTATGGGCTAAGGCCCAAATGCCACCGTTACTGTAATGGGCTTAGGCCCGGATTGATGTGATGCATGCTTTATGATCGACGAGGGTTGTACACACTAAGTTTTCGTAAACTCACCCCCTCTTTTTAATTTTTCAGGTAATCCTCAGTAAGTGGTTCGACGTACTGGAGGACTTGGAGGTGGCTACACTACGAACAACTTTAAATTTTAGTATTCTATTTTGCCTTACTTAACCGCTTTCTTATTGGGTTGTAATAAGGCCTCATTTAAGTTTTTTTTTTTTGATTTGGGATTTTCAGTTTATTACGTTTTCTATCTGATAAAAGTAGATCGCAGTTTTCCAAAACAATAACTATTTTTCAAACGCTACGTTTTCGCAACTCAATTCTAAATACCACGTTTTTGTAAATCATTTGTTTTAAATTATGCTTCCGCAACAAATAAGGTTTTTAAAGGTATTAACGTTTTAAAAAGGTAATAACTTTTTAATAAACCACGATTGAAAATGAACTTTTTAATAACTTCAATGTGACACGCCAGATTCGATCGAAACGTCTAGGCCAGGTTTGGGGTGTTACAAAAGATAATTTAAAATTAAAAAAAAAAAGAGTGAACAATAATTTCTATAAAAGCTTCAAAAACCTTAAAACCAATATATATTAAAAGATCAAAACTAATATTTTTACAATATCCATTTTACAATATTCATTTTTTAATTTTCATTTTAAATTATGTCACATAAGATCCGTTGTCTCATTTAACAATTAAATTAACAATTTTAGTAACAGAAGGAAATTATTGATTAAAATCAATAGTTTGGGGATATAATTTGAATATTTTAAAGTTTGAGGATCAATTTAAAATAAAGATCATAGTTTAGGGATGTTTGGTGCTATTAACTCTTCTAGATAATATAAGAGAAAATTATTGGTTAAAGAAAAAAAACCATGGTTGTTTGAACCTAATCGGACTGGTTGAGGCACAAGTATAGCGACAGGTATTAAATCGGTTAATCCAAGAATTTATATAAACCGATTAAACCGGACTAAAATCCTTTTGAACTAGATGGTTGAATTGGATTTTTTTATTTTTAATATTTTTATTTTTATGAAGTTTTTAATGATTTATTTAATCGAATTGGATAGATCGATAGGACAACGAACCAATGACCTGATTGATTTGACTACTGATTCGATTTTGAAAACTTTTGAAAAAAAAAACCATTAGTAGTGTACTTTAATATTATATTATAACACATTCACGAATTATGAGGTGGATGAATATACATTATGCATCTGATATATTTATAAAATTTAATATAAAAAATAAATGAGAATTTGGTTGAAATGGGGGACTCTATTTATAGTTGAGCTCCCCCAAAATCAACGGTACAGATTGAGTTACATTAATGGTCACGATTAGAGCCTATCTACAATTGAGAGTCCTAAGAGATTTAAACTCTATACAATCTTATCCCTTTAGGATTTACATTGATAACTCTAGTTTGATTGGAGTGTTTCACTAGGCTACCAAGGCTTCAAGTAGACGGGCTTTTCCATGGATTCCACGAGCTGGGCCAGTTTAAACGGGTCAAATGAGCCCTATTTAATAAGTTGACCTTTATGGGGCGTTCTGTGTGCAATGGTCACAGGCTTTGATCCGCAGCATGTGACATTCTCCTCCATCCATTCTCATAACACCCTCGTTGCGTCATTGGAATGACACTGGTTTGACTCGCCTCTGAACTTTATTGATGTCTTGGTCGTTTCCTTAGTAGCCTCTCTTTCAGGCAGTCTCGTCCCTTCGAGTATTTGCCTCAACTTTCATCATCTCTTAACTAGCACCATTCCTCTATTTTTTTTTTTTTGTAAATCTTGTTTGCAAGAGTCCACCACTCTTACTTGCCCATATTCTAACCTGCATCGATTGAGATCCTTTTAATCCGCACAAATAAGCTTCAGCGCACCCACTTTGAGTACCGAGTTAACTTTGAGTCTTGCTACCAACTTTGGTTTGTAAGCCCTTTGGCCTACCCGCTTCAGAATTCTGAAAGGGCCCTTGTATCCTTGCCAAGCCAACAAGTCAGAATGAAAAACACTACCAAAGTGTTTGAAATGTACCTTACTCATTGCATTTACGCGTCTCAGCTATCCAAATTGCATTACCACTTTTCCTCTAAAGTCTGATGCACAATCCACCTCTCTCTTAGGTGGTAGCCCTTTGATAACTCAACAGGATTCATATCAGTTTGTTGCCCCTCTAGCATTTCCAAGGTGGTCTCCTTAGCACTCCAATCTACCAAGTCAATGTTCTTCTCACAATGAACATCTTTGGCCTGTTGGATTGCCAACAATACCTTCGTTTCGCCCCTCATGTCTTAACTCACCAGCACAACACATTTTTTTACAAGTATCCATGATACACATATAGTTGGAAAAAGGAACCAAAAGAGTATTAATATTGTCATAGAATTTTAAACCAATAAAAAAGTCGTAATCATCTAAGTGAATTACCTCAAAGTCTTCCTCCATTGACCGATATGTAGCTCAACTGATTATGCTACTCCCACAGTTGGGACCTCTTCAGAATTAACAATCCTGATCTTCTTAGTTGATTCACTAACTGAGAGACCAAGTTTACCACGGTTTTTTCTTATATGAATACGTTTGATACCCCCGTATAAGTAAGAGCACTCTTCCTCTAGCCTATGATGCTGATGTCCCATACATCAACCCTTTTTGCTTGCGATCCCCTCTTCACTTTCGTAGAACTAAGTGTTGGAACGCCGGCACCCCCATGGTGCAACAAAATAAAATTAATCTGGCGATCCAAACCATGAATCCATGTGTGAAGAATGAATCGGGGTGAAATAAAGGTTTCGAAGTTACCAAAATTTCAATCTGAGTAGACAGCGATGCCTCGGCAACAAGAGTTCTAATCTACTGTCGAACCAACCCGCAAACTTTACGATGTTGGCCTCTACGTAATCCACCTGGTTTGACTATGAACGGCAGAAATCTCTAAAACTATTTTAGAGGTTTTTATTTGCTTGACGGCTGCTAGACTTTTCAAGCAAATTCTTAGGGTTTTTTTCTTAATAAGTTTTGTATCACTTATTACCTTTTATAATCGGTATGTCTTTAATGAATTATAAAATTAAATAAATACAATAATGTTTCAACCGAAAATTATAATTACATTAATTATACCCAAAAAGTTATAATTACATTAATTATAACATGGATTTCGGTAAACTATATTTATTTAAATTTATATACGAACTAAATTCATATATTAATTCTCATTATGAGTACAACATCCTTGTACATATAATATATTCAATATTTGATTTCCCAATTACATTAACTCTTTAATTAATTTAATTCATGTGACAATCAAACACAATACCAACTATGTTTTATTCCGTTCATTTCAACCATAGGGTGTGACCCTGTAGGTTCTTGTGACGTTAGCAGTAATACTAGAATGATTCTAATGTCACAAACAATGAGTGGCATCTAGCAATGCGCCATTGCTACCTAAGTTTCGACATAACTTTTTGTGATTAACCTTTTATGCATTAATCCTTAAGTCCTTTATCTCTGGAATGGGCACAAGTCATGGAATAGTCACACTTGTATAGTCCATCCCATGTTTCTTGATATCTTGAGTAGACTATGATATACAAATTAGTATGACATCTCATGTCAACTTATTTGAGCATGGCCATGCATTTCTAGTCTCACTCAATCAAGTGGCCTAAGATATTACTCCCATTATGTGGGAGGGACTTATCCTATATTGATCAACAATATCCCTCTACATATATTGTGGTATATCCAATATCAACCTTTATAGAACAACCAGTTACGGTGTACGTTTGACTGTATCAAAATATACGACTCACGATGTTGGGATAATGATTATCTCAAGTCTGAGGATCATATACATATTAATCACTATGAGTAATGTTGTGACAATTACATAATAATCCAAGAAACATACTCATAGCGGGTCAGTCCAATATGTTGTTCTCTAACACACATATTCATGCATTGATTTTGACACTCCATATCAATGACAACTCTTTATCATCAATCAACTACATGTTAGTCTTAATGCATTATTGTTGTCCTAGTCAACAATAATACTTGACTAAGGATCTTTTAAGAATAATCATATTATTCTCAGGAGATTATTATAAAACAGTTTATTTGTACACACAGAAGGAAAAACTGAAATAATAATGACAACGCTTTATATTAATAAACATGGTAAATCAAGTATATTATTACAACCATCTCATGATTGAACTTTGGGCATACTCTTACAGTCTTCCACTAGCACTAAGACCAATCACTCATATATCTAATACCAAGAGACTTAGTGTGACGATCATGCTTTTGCTGTGTCAGAGGCTTGGTCAGGGGATCAGCAATGTTATCATCTGTATGTACTCTGCATATATCTACATCCCCTCGATCGATAATCTCTCGAATAAGATGGTAGCGCCTGAGTATATGTTTGGATCGCTAGTGAGATCTGGGTTCTTTAGCTTGTGCAATAGCTCCATTGTTATCACATCGGAGTTCTATAGCATCTGATATGCTAGGCACAACCCCTAGTCCGGTAATGAACTTCTTGATCCAAACCGTTTCTTTTGCTGCCACACTGGCTGCAATATACTCGGCCTCTGTTGTAGAATCAGCTACTGTACTTTGCTTTGAACTCTTCCAGCTCACAGCACCACCATTAAGGCAAAACACAAAACCTTATTGCGATCGAGAATCGTCCTTGTCAGTTTGGAAGCTGGCATCAGTGTAACCTTTTACACTTAACTCTTCCTCACCTCCATATATTAGGAACGTATCTTTAGTTCTTTTTAAGTACTTAAGGATATTCTTGACTATGGTCCAGTGACCTTCACCAGGATCTACTTGGTACCTGCTCGTCATACTTAAGGCATATGAGACATCTGGACGAGTACATAACATGGCATACATGATAGATCTAATAGCGGAAGCATATGGAATTTTACTCATGTGTTCTCTCTCTTGTAGAGTTGAAGGACACATTTCCTTCGAGAGTGAAATACCATGTCTCATAGGTAGAAATCCTCTTTTAGATTCTTCCATACTGAACCTTTTCAGTACTTTATCTATGTATGTACTTTGTCTTAGACCTAGTAGTCGTCTTGATCTATCTCTATAGATCTTGACTCCTAAGATATAAGTGGCTTCGCCCAAGTCCTTCATAGAAAAACAACTTCCTAACCAAGTTTTAATAGACTACAAGGTAGGTATGTCATTTCCCATGATAAGTATGTCATCCACATACAGTACCAAGAATGCGATAGTGCTCCCACTATCTTTCTTGTAAACACATGGTTCATCTTCATTTTTGTTAAAACCAAACTCTTTGATTGTATCGTTAAAACGAAGATTCCAACTTCGAGAAGCTTGCTTTAATCCATAAATGGATCTTTGTAGCTTACATATCTTTCTAGCATCCTTTGGATTGACAAAACCTTCAAGTTGTGTCATGTACACATCCTCTTCAAGTTTCCCATTAAGGAAAGCTGTTTTGACATCCATCTGCCACATTTCATAATCATGAAATACAGCTATGGCGAGCAAGATCTTGATGGATTTAAACATAGCTACAGCAGAAAAGGTTTCATCATAGTCAACACCATGAATTTGGCGAAAACCTTTAGCGACTAATCGCCCTTTGTATGTTTGTACATTACCATCCATGTCAGTTTTCTTTTTGAAAACCCATTTGCACCTTATAGGTTTAACCCCTTCGGGTGGGTCAATCAAAGTCCATACTTGGTTTTCATACATGGAATCCATCTCAGGTCTCATGGCCTCAAGCCATTTCTCAGAGTCTGGGCTCGTCACCGCTTCTTGATAAGTCCTAGGCTCATCTTGATCTATAAGAAGAACGTCACCATGCATTGTAATGAGAAATCCATATCTCTCAGGTGCACGACGTTCTCTTAAAGATCTGCGCAGTGGTTGTGTTTCTACAGCAATTGTTTGTTCCTCAATTTCTTGTGGAATTTGCTGTTGTTTAATCTCTGGTTCAGTGGTATCTTTTGATTCTCGAATTTCTTCAAGTTCAATCTTTCTCCCACTTCCTTTTCTAGAAGTAAATTCTCTCTCTAGGAAGACACCAGTCTGAGCAACAAACGTTTTGTTCTCAGTGGGATTAAAGAAATAATATCCTTTGGTTTCTTTTGGATACCCCAAAAAAATACACCTTTCAGATCTGGGTTTAAGCTTCGTAAACATCTGACGTTTAACATAAGCTTCACAACCCCAAATTTTTATAAAAGACATACTGGGACGTTTCCCAGTCCACATCTCATATGGCGTCTTTTGAACCGATTTAGATGGAACACGATTTAGTGTGAAAGCAGCTGTCTCAAGTGCATGTCCCCAAAAAGAAGTCGGTAGATCAGCATGACTCATCATGGATCAAACCATGTCTAACAAAGTTCGATTTCTTCTCTCAGATACTCCATTCCATTGAGGAGTACCAAGAGGAATAAGTTGTGAGACAATCCCACATTCCTTCGAAAGATCATCAAACTCTAGGCTCAAATACTCTCCACCTCGATCAGATCGAAGTGACTTGATAGTTTTGCCTAGTTGATTTTGTACTTCATTTTTGAATTCCTTGAACTTTTCAAGGGACTCAGACTTGTGGCGCATGAGATAACCATACCCATATCTATTGAAATCATCAGTGAAAGTAATGAAGTAGTGAAATCAACCTCTGGCCTGTGTATTTATTGGTCCACATACATCAGAATGTATTAGGCCCAATAAATCACTAGCTCGTTCACTTTTACCAGTAAAAGGAGATTTAGTCATTTTTCCCAATAAGCAAGATTCACATACTTCAAATTGTTCAAAACAAATGAATTCAAGAGACCATCTTTATGGAGTTTGGATATGCGTTTCCCACTTATGTGGCCCAAACGACAATGCCAAAGATAAGTTTGATTTGAGTCATTTATTTTAGATCTTTTAGTATTTATGTTGTAAATGGGATTCGTTTGGTCTAAAATATAGAGGCCATTAATCAATTGTGCCGAACCATAAAAAACATTATTGAGATAAAATGAACAACAATTATTCTTAATAATTATCTCAAAACCAATTTTGTCTAAACAAGAAATTGAAATAATGTTTTTAGTCAAACTGGGCACAAAATAACAATCCTCTAAACATAAATCAAGTCCACTAGGCAAAGATAAAGTATATGTTCCCACAGCTAATGCAGCAACTTATGCTCCATTTCCAACTTGTAGGTCCACATCTCCTCTAGCCAAAGTCCTACTCCATTGTAGTCCCTATACAGAAGTACAAATATGAGAACCACAACCAGTATCTAATACCCAAGAAGTAGTAGTTGATAAATTAATATCAATAACATAAATACTTGAAGCATACATTATGCTTGCTTTAGCCTTCTTGACTTCCTCAAGATAGACAGGGCAGTTCCGTTTCCAATGTCCATTTACACCACAATAAAAGCAGTTTCCTTCCTTAGACACCCCACCTTTAGGTTTCAGTGCAGGCTTTCCTATTCCAAGCTTGGGCTTACCTTTGCCCTTGGGCTTTGTTTGAACTTTGGCCTTTCTCTTGCCCTTGTTATTACGGACCATTACTATGGGCTTGGGTCCAACCTTTTTCATGTTGCCTTCAGCAGTTCGTAACATACTGAGCAACTGTGGTAGAGTCTAGTCAATTTCATTCATATTGAAATTGAGGACAAACTGGCTGTAGCTATCCGGCAATGATTGTAGAATAACATCAGTGGCCAACTCTTGGCTCAATGGAAACCCAAGCTTAGATAGGCTTTCAATATAGCTAATCATCTTAAGGACATGAGGTCCTACTGGGCTTCCTTCAACCAACTTACATTGGAATAGGGCCTTAGAGATATCAAACCTCTCTTTCCGTGCTTGCCCCTGATAAAGTTCTTTCAGGTGCTCGATCATATCATAAGCAACCATGTCTTCATGTTGCTTTTGAAGCTCAGTATTCATAGTGGCAAGCATAAGACATCCAACATCTACCATGTCATCTAGATACTTCTTGTAAGCATCTTTATCAGTCCTCGAGGCATTAGCGGGTGGTTCATTAGGAAGTGGTTGTTCAATGACATATAATTTCCGTTCTTGTTTGAGGACAATCCTCAAGTTACGGAACCAGTCAAGAAAATTCAAACCATTCAATTTGTCTTTCTCAAGGACCGATCGCAATGAGAGTGTGCTAGTGTTTACAGCCATAATATATCTACAACAATTAAATATGCATGTGAGTAAATTTACCAATTTTATATCAATCATTAAAAAGACTTTATTAAATGATGTTCCCACTATTTTATTTCAAAATTAATAACCCTCGTATATTAATTTCAGAAAAACTTTCTCAAAAGTATTTCTAGTAGGTTACGGATCCATATTTCACCACCTCTTAAGTCAGCTTTGGCTTTACTCTTAAGATTATGGTTATTTAGGTAAGCAACATTTGCTAATTACATCATATGTAACTCCTAATATTTGGTGAACAACCCTTGTTCTAATCATCTTATGATTTATCCAATTTACTTGCCTCTAGGTTTCTAATCCTATTAGAGTAACCTAGTTAAGTCATTAACCAATTTTTAACCAGCGAATATCACTTGTTTATTCCTCGCGTTTAACCAAGATAAATACTAGTACTTCGCTTTGGCAGAACCTACATAGTATTGATCGAGCCCTTAACGAGGGCAAAATTGGAAGGCCATGTTGACTTAATATTTTAATAAAGGGATTTTATTAAGATTGTTCCATCTCACCAATTATGGTCTACATTAGTCCATTTAGTCTTTTAATTGATCTCATCAATTAATGGGGTTTATTATTATCAAATTTTAATATATAAAAATTGGCATGCTTTAGACATCCATAGCATCTCATACATACATAAATAAAGCAAAATAAATGCAATAGTTATAGCCCATAAACCAAGGTGATTCAACCCAAGCTAATAGGAGAACCAAAAGGAAACCTAAAGGTGTAAGTCGTTTCACAAGCTATCAATCCACAATAGTTGTCCCAACTTCCTTCTCGTCTAGCCCATAGCAACTCTTGCAAATTACAATATGCAGAAACTCATTTTACATATGAGGGAGTAAGATGAGAAGAGAAATACAAGAGAATAGTAGTAAGGCACGACACACAGGCCGTATTTATATTAAAAAAATACAACCTATTATTGAATGGGACATTGGGCTATAACTATGCATTTCAAACACCGTGCATGTCAAAAATAGCATACATAATTCAATGCTTTTTGCTAAGGTGAATTATAAAATATCCTTTCAACCTTTTGTGGCCCATCAAGTTTATAAATTTCTTTTATTAACAAAACATACTATAATAAGAAGATGGGGTCAGAGGCGGTCAGAGGAAGCAGGCTGAGAGCCCGCGACCGGAGCCGTCCTCAAATCCCCATCCCCAAAATATGAGAGGGGACGTCATGGTAGGATCCGGGGGTGCGGGGGCGGAGCCCCTACGGTATGGACCAGGGGTGCAGGGGCGGAGCCCCGTAGTACAAACTGCATAGCCCAGTCAAATGAAACCTCACTATTTGATAAATTTTATCAACAGAATCGTGTTTTCAGGATTTTAATCCTTGAGGTTTCATATCGGAACAACCATTGTTCCACTAGCCAGTTAACTCTTACTGGAAACTGTAAATACCACCGTCGCATCGTTACAGATTTGTTAACAGTAATAACATAAAATTGAATAAGCCACAACACCATGATTAACATTTAATCAGTTATCGAGAGGAACGGTTATCAGGTTATGCTTAAACGATTTAAACAATCGCAAACATTGTAAAATTAAAGCATGCATCTCATACAATTGCATCACCCAAGTATTTAAACCCGAGTTTGTATCACACAACCTGGCTCTAATACCACTGTTGGAACGTCGGCACCCCCATGGCGCAGCAAAATAAAATTAATCTGGCGATCCAAACCATGAATCCATGTGTGAGGAACGAATCGGGGTGAAATAAAGGTTTCGAAGTTACCGAAATTTCAATCTGACTAGACAGCGACGCCTCGGCAACAAGAGTTCTGATCTACTGTCGAACCAAGCCGCAACCTTTACGATGTCAGCCTCTACGTAATCCACCCGATTTGACTATGAACGGCAGAAATCTCTAAAACTATTTTAGAGGTTTTTATTTGCTTGACGGCTGCTAGACTTTTTCAAGCAAATTCTTAGGGTTTTTTTTCTTAATAAGTTTTGTATCGCTTATTACCTTTTATAATCGGTATGTCTTTAATGAATTATAAAATTAAATAAATATAATAATATTTTAACCGAAAATTATAATTACATTAATTATACCCAAAAAGTTATAATTACATTAATTATAACATGGATTTCGGTAAACTATATTTATTTAAATTTATATACGAACTAAATTCATATATTAATTCTCATTATGAGTACAACATCCATGTACATATAATATATTCAATATTTGATTGCCCAATTAAATTAATTCTTTAATTAATTTAATTCATGTGACAATCAAACACAATACCAACTATGTTTTATTCCGTTCATTTCAACCATAGGGTGTGACCCTGTAGGTTCTTGTAACGTTAGCAGTAATACTAGAACGATTCTAATGTCACAAACAATGAGTGGCATCTAGCAATGCATCATTGCTACCTAAGTTTCGACATAACTTTCTGTGATTAACCTTTCATGCATTAATCCTTAAGTCCTTTATCTCTGGAATGGACACAAGTCATAGAATAGTCACACTTGTATAGTCCATCCCATGTTTCTTGATATCTTGAGTAGACTATGATATACAAATTAGTATGACATCTCATGTCAACTTATTTGAGCATGGCCATGCATTTCTAGTCTCACTCAATCAAGTGGCCTAAGATATTACTCCCATTATGTGGGAGGGACTTATCCTATATTGATCAACAATATCCCTCTACATAGATTTTGGTATATCCAACATCAGCCTTTATAGAACAACCAGTTACGGTGTACGTTTGATTGCATCAAAATATACGACTCACGATGTTGGGATAATGATTATCTCAAGTCTGAGGATTATATACATATTAACCACTATGAGTAATGTTGTGACAATTACATAATAATCCAAGAAACATATTCATAGCGGGTCAGTCCAATATGTTGTTGTTCTCTAACACACATATTCATGCATTGATTTTGACACTCCATATCAATGACAACTCTTTATCATCAATCAACTAAATGTTATTCTTAATGCATTATTGTTGTCTTAGTCAACAATAATACTTGACTAAGGATCTTTTAAGAATAATCATATTATTCTCAGGACATTGTTATAAAACAGTTTATTTTGTACACACAGAAGGAAAAACTAAAATAATAATGACAACGCTTTATATTAATAAACATGGTAAATCAAGTATGTTATTACAACCATCTCATGATTGATCTTTGGGCATACTCTTACACTAAGAATCATTGACCCAAGCTTAAGTACCTTACTCTCAACAGGATCCACTTTTTCTCTATTGGTGCGGATATCGTGGATAGCTCTGGACAGTCCCGCATCCTATGCAGACCACAACACAAGAAGCAGTCCACTGAATTCTTCTCATTCTCTTTAACTCTCTTGGCTTCGACAGACTACACAATTGAACCAAGCCTCATCAATGCTCTATCTGGCTCATCATTTTTTGGAAAAATCCAATTTGTACGCGATTTTCTTGCACAACAAAAATTAAAAATTTAAAAATTGACCCAGTCCTTTATATTTATAGCAATAAACCTTAATCGAATTTGTACATATGTTTTTGGATAAGAGGATCCTTGATATTTTTCAACTTTCAACCAAATGATCTTCTCTACAATTCTCGTACCATGAACTTCTTTGAATGTGGGCTCTAACCAATTGAATTAAAACACAGAACTAAAAAAAGTTTTCCTTTTGGGGTGAAAATGAAAATTCTCTCTTCTTTAATAGAAACCAATAAAATTGTTATTCTGAAAAATATGTTTATAAGTTGAGAATAAATTCTTTCTACTTTTCAGTAGAATAACAATCCCTCAAAAGTTTTGCAAATAACTCTACCCGTGCCATCTATTTATAGGAAGAGAAGGTAGAACCCTTGTAGAGTTGTAGAGGTTTATTTTAAATAGAAAAACAACATTCTACTTAGAGTAAGAGAGGGATGAACGGCTCACCCTTGTATTTCTACTAGGGTTGTCGCCCCCTTCATGTTACATGAGGGGTTTTGGACCTCTCTCACATCAAGTCCACTTACGAGTACTTCCTAGGCCTTTTTGAACCACTACTCTATAATATGATCCAACTTGATTCAAAATTTCTATTTCGCAAAATAAACTTTAATATTCACATATTAAAAAATTTTCTCGTCCCAATTTTACTCCAATAAAATTTTGATGATTTTACCATGATAAAATTTTGAGAAAATTCATTCAATATATCATAACTCAACATGTTCACTATGAACGAATGATTTATTTTCACTTGGGCTTCAAAACAGTCCAAAAATATAAACTCTTTCTTCAATCATTTTTTCAGTAATCCTATATAGGATTGCAAATTTCCATTTCCATTTTTGGAAACCTACAGTCATTTCCAAATGATTCCATTTCTCCATTTTGGAAAAAATCACAATCATTCTTGAATGTTTCTCATTTCTCTTTTTCTATTCATTTTGTTCATTTCTATTCAAACACGCAATTCATTTCTACTTTCAATGAGCTAGCAGAGGGATCGATTGGACATATGTAGTTGAGGATCAAATGATTTATAATTATGTTTTGTCCTTTTGCCTATTAATTGTAAACTCATTTAGTCACAAAGTCATTCCACTGTAGTATCGTCATTGAGCTCTCCCCAATGACATACCATTACGAAAGTAACTACTCAGCTCTCGTACAATGACCTTGTCATAAGTGTATTACCCTCATAGGATATCCTTGATATCTTTTGGATAATATCTCTCCCAATATGATCCTATTTTATCTCATGTTAATCATTACATCGTCCTTCATGAAAGTAAATCACTATCAAATAGTGATCAAATCATAAATCGCAAAGACGGACAACCCGTAGCCACGTTTACTTTTCATCAACCATGTAATGCCAAAGAGAGGATATCATTTACCCATGTTTTGAGCTATGCATTCCACTATTTTGAATAGAAGCTGTACACCCCATGCACTAGCTTTCGGTTCCTTATCTATTTGAACTTAGACTTTTACTTACATCAAAGTGACGCATACATAGTTCTCCATCCACTCAGGTTTAGGTATGCCACACTATGAAGGTCTTAAGTGAATAAATTCATAAAAAGATTTAGAATCTATTCTGCTTCGGTCCTATCCAATGTATTATTAGTCCAGTCAGTCACATCTATGTCTCTATCTTTTGGGAGTCATCCGCTTTGATGCCTAAGACAAGGCGTCACCCCAACTGGATTGATAGACAACATATTAGTCTTCTAATCGGTTTGCCATTTTATTAGACTAATGAAATGTTTAGGTTTGTCTACTAATATATGTTTTTTTTCTATACTACGATCTAACCACGTTATACCACTTAGTATCAGTTTAAACAGTAGACAACCAATGAGCAACATTTGCTTATATTTTATTTTGCGTGCAAAAACCATTTAAGGACAATTATACAAAGTATATTAATGTAATCAATAAATTTATTTTATTAACCGTCTGTTCAAAAAAATTACAAGTATATATTGATGAAAATACTACACTTAGGGAACCAAATCCAAGAACCATCCTTTTCGATAGTAGAAAGCACAGATTGTTTCAGACTGTCCTTCACAAAATGCAGACCTTCATAATGGAAGCACCTCACTGGCCCCTTGGTTTACTGTTGGGCTTCCACTTCCAATTCAGTGGTTTCCATTGCCACTATTATCGTTGTTATTCTCAAACAACCCTTCTTCATCTCCCCCACCATTGTCTCTTTCTCTGGGCTCGAAAGACTTGAACTTGTTTCTCCTTGGAACAAGCTCAAATAAAAACTCTGCTATAGTCATAACTTTGGAAAGTTCTTGGACCCTTCGATGTTACAACTCTTTCTTCGCCCATAGCTTTAGCCCATCCATGAATGAGAAAAATGCCTCATTCTTACTCAAATTGAAAATATGGAGCATGAGTTCACTAAACTCTCGTACATGCTCCCTTACTTGAGTTGTTGCATAAGCTGATGTAACTTAGCCCCAACCTCATCCTCGATATACTCTAGGTAAAACCGTGCCTTGAATTCTCTATGAAACTCTTCCAAAGTCCTAATAACGATACCACCTCGTCTCTCATCTAAGGACTTACAACAACACCATAACAAAACAACATCAATAAAATACATGGAAATAGTATTTACCTTCGTAGCATCATCTATGATGTTGTAAAATTAGGTTTGAAAAATGCAATAGAAATGTAACATCCTGAAAATGGGCCTATGCATTTTTGATTTAATTAAACGAAATGGCATGTCTTATGTGTTATGAATGTATTATGAACATTTTTGGAAACTTGGAAATGATTTAGAAATGTTAAGTTTCAAAAGAGGAAAGTGAACATTTTTGGAAACTTGGAAATGTAAGGAAATGATTTAGAAATGTTAAGTTTAAAGAAGGCAAATGAACATTTTTGGAAACTTGGAAATGTAAGGAAATGTAAGGAAACGTTTTAGGAAAAGTTAAGTTTTGAGGTTAAGAGAGGGAAGTAAAGCAGGGTGGCCTTAAGAAAATTTATGGGTGAAATATGATGTACAAATGGACTTGGAAAAGTGGCTTGGAGGCACCACTTAGGGCCTCTGGAGTTGACGCCACAAGCAGGTGCAATTGGGCCTGGGTTCGAGTCACTTAGGGAGCAAATAAAAGAATTTTATTTTGGTGCCAGGAACAAGAGAAGTGGACGGCATTAAGGCTCTATAGGGAGGTGTTTTATTGTTGTTAAAATTCGGCAAATAGATGGATAAATGATGGATTATTATTGATATTTTTAATTAAGAGATAAGAGATAATTGAGGGATTAATTCTAATATTGAATAAAGTGATAATTAAAAGATAAAATTATCACATAGGAAGAGTGGTGGCCAAGTAGGGGACTCTAGCCTAGTATTTTCGGCCAAGAATAAAAAGCAAGGCCATTCTTTGTATTTTCTTTTCTTTCAACTCTTCTCTCTGTCGAATTCCTAGAGCATCTCTTCTTCTTCTTTTTGTTAGCCAAAGCCGAAAACTAAAGTAAGCCTAGTCGAATTCATAGCTTTGTGATCTCCATTAAAATCGAATCCATAAACTCCTCAAGATACCATCATTAGCCGATTTCTTTATACCAATCAAAAGCCGAAATCAAGATCTTTCTAGCCTACATAGCCGAATATTGCTAAAGGTTCAAGCAAGGATTGCCGATCTCTAAAGTAAGGGTAAGATCTCATTCAGTTTCTTTTAAGATTTGCCGAAATATAGGACTAACCCCATTAATATCTTGTTGCCGAAACCTTGAAGAGATCTTTCGGGATTTACTAAGTGTCGACTACAAGGAAGGAGAAGTTCTTTTCTCGAAGGTACACCATAGGCCGCGTGTTCCCTAGTTATTCAGTGAGTTTCGGGATTTAAAATCCACAAGGTAAGTGTCTATAGCATTTGGCCAAGGCTTATTTTGATATCTAGATCTATTTCATAATTGTTTAAAAAGCCGAAACTAACCTGGGATGTGATTTAATGTTTGGCCGAATACAAGAAGGAATACAACAAAGTTTCGGGACTTGATTCTTAAGTCAATCGGCAACAAGGTAAGTTTTAGTGTACTAATTGTAACACCCCAAACCCGGTCAATACGCCACGACCGAATCCGGTATGTCACTGAGGAAAATATTTTGAAGAAAAACGAGTTAACGATTAAATTTTTGTGAAAAACCCTTTGAAATTCTATATTTGTAGAAATCAGGTGTATAATAAGTTAAAATTAATAATTTACTTTGACATTACGTAAAACTTTAAAATAAGTGAATAAATCATAGGTTAGAAAACATTTATATCATTTTAAGAAAACTCGAATTATTACTTTGAAAACCAATTGCATTTCAATGTAGAAACTAGATATTTGAAAATCATTTAAATTACCGAAAACACTTAAGTTGTTAAAATTATCAAATGATTTATGTTACCCGATGTAACGTTTTAAAAACCATCGCGTTGTGTAGTTTAGAAAACTTGGTGCTCAATTTATTGTAATAATCAAGAATTTATAACCATATTTAAAACATAATCAAAACATAAAAATAATCCAAAACATAATTTAAAGAGGCCTTATTACAAACCCATAAAATATGAAAACCAAATTAAAGTAAAGTACCCAAATGGAAGTTCATATAAAACCAACTTTTATTGCATGGCCTCCTCGAGTTCATCCGGCTCCATATCCACGATCTCACGAATCACCTGAAATGATAAGGGAGAAGGTGAGTCACCAAGACTCAGTGCATATTCCCTCTCCCGGGTAATTACCACATACTTACACAGATTATAACAAAGCAATATATGTATAATGCACCCAACCTAGCCATCCATAACTCCTTTTCTACCCCGTGTGGTACCAAACCACTGGTGGTGCCAAACCACTGGTGTCCAAAGACACAAATGTGATACCAAATCACTGGTGACCGAAGTCACGAATAATCCATCTGTGGGGCCATCCCACGTGTGATACCAAATCACTGGCAGACGATCCCATATCTCAAAAGTGGGGCCAACCCACGGTGGTGTTAACCACAGGGACAAGTCGCTATGAGGTGCCAAACCTCTGGTGTCCGAAGACACGAATGTGATACCAAATCACTGGTGGTGCCAAACCACTGGTGGTGCCAAACCACTGGTGACCGAAGTCACAAATCATCAAGTTGTGGGGCCAACCCACGTGTGATACCAAATCACTGGCGTCGATCCCATATCTCAAAAGTGGGGCCAACCCACGGTGGTGTTAACCACAGGGACGAGACGCTATGAGGTGCCAAACCTCTGGTGTCCGAAGACACGAATGTGATACCAAATCACTGGAGATACCAAATCTCTGGTGTCCGTCGACATGATATTAATCTTCCCCCTCCTCTCATATTGCCCATACCAATGCAATAGATAACCAAATCATGTTAATACACTTTAATATGAATCATATAATAATACCATAAATCATAGATCATGATTTCAATCCACATGTATTAACAACATATCGAAACGGACTTACCCGAATCCTCATTCATACCATCAAGGTATCATATCCAAAACTCATCGTTTTTCCCACTTTCATAATATGATTAGTTATAGAACACACATGAATACATATATAATCCAAGTTATAAAGTGTGTAAGATACACACCTTTCACCAAAGCAAAACTAACTTCCGAAGATCCGATCTACCACACTAGATCCTTGTCCTACAATCGGCCATATCATAATATTTTAATGAAAACCATTCGGCCAACAACATATCTTAATCCAATAAAACCTTAGGCTTCCTCAACCAACTTTAGAAGTATAGAATCCTTACCACTTGACTTACCAACTCCGATTCGCTAAAGGAATGACTTAAATCGATTGCTTCCGAAATCCCAAAGAGCCTAAGAGAATAATCGAATCCTAAAAAAATGGTTAGAACCTTGCAAAACAAAGCCCAAAGATTCGACTTTTGTCTACAAGAAAATAACTTGGAAAAGAGAAAAGAATTGAAAGAAAAATCGGCCATGAACACTTACCCTTTTCCAAAATCGATTGAAGAAAAATCAAAGATAATCTACCCTTGAATATTCGGCCAAAACAAAGACTAAAAGAAAATAGAAGATTCAGCTATGGTGAAGTAAAAAAAAGAAAAGAAGAAATAGAATAGAAGTAAATGTTTTATCTTTGAACAAAAGAAAAAGAAATGGTATTTGAGATGGAGAAATATTCGGCCAAGAGAGTGTAAAAGAAAAGTGTTTATGAACCAATGTCAAAAAGAAAAGAAAAGAGAGATGTGGGAGAGATGAGATTCGGCCAACACCTATTTTGCCTAAAAGAAAAGTGCAAAAATACCAAAATGAAGTTTTGGTTTCAAAAGCAAAGATGAAAGAAAGGAAATAGCATTTTTGGTTCAATAAAACAAGAGCTAAAACAAAAGCTAAATTTGCACAAAATGCACAATAACATTCGGCCAAAGAAAGGGTTTTTGGAGAGGGAAAACAAAATGCAAAAAGAAGTTCAAAAGGAAAAATTGGCCAACTATTCCCACCCAAACCACCTAACAACATTCGGCCACCCCACTAGACACCCATGCCGTCCACATACATGCTCTAAAGCCTTGAATAAAGTTTCCAAAACATCCCCTATACTCCATGCCTTATGTCTCCCCAACCTTCCATAACTTCAAGATTCTTATCCCTACTATCAAGCTTTCCTTAAACATATATTCAACTTACCAAAAGATGAAAGTCCAACCTATCATAAACATAAGTTGACCGTCCATAAATGCTATGATGAAATAAAAATCCTCAAAATGTTTTCCTTGATACTTGAACCACTAACCTCAAGCAACCTTTCAAGAGCCTTAACCATCATGCCACTTATTCATCTTGTGCTTTAATTGAACACTTAAATTAACTTAAGTGTCAAACTCACTTAATCCACTTCATTAAATAAACCATACTAAAAATTTATTCTAGCTTCCTAAATAAAATCAAGCCTTCACAAGACTTTGCTAACACACAAAATTCATACCCAAGCCAACACAAATAATACTCAAATTTTAGGATGTTACAATTCTACCCCCTTAAGAAAATTTCGTCCTCGAAATTACCTGATCAAAAGAGTTGAGGATACTGCTGCCTCATCGCATCCTCTGGTTCCCATGTAGCTTCTTCCATGCCATGATTCCGCCATAAGACTTTCACTAATGGTCCTACGCAAAACTTTCACATCTCACTCTAGGAACTGCACAAGTTCTTCTTCTATCGTTAAATCTGAACTCACTTCTATTTCCTTTACTGCCACGACATGCGATGAATCAGAACGGTAGCGTCTAAGCATGGAGACATGAAACACATCGTGAATCTGGCTCAATTCTGCTGGCAACTCAAGCTGATAAGCTACTGATCCCACTCGCCTCAACACCTTAAACGGTCCAATAAACCTTGCACTTAACTTGCCTTTTCTCCCAAATCTTATTACTTTCTTCCATGGCGAGACCTTCAGAAAAACTTTGTCACCCACGGCAAACTCTATATCCCTCCACTTGAGATCGGCATAAGACTTCTGCCTATCCGAAGCTTCCTTCAGACGAGCCTGAATCAACTTCACCTTATCCTCAGTTTCCGCAACCAACTCTGGTCCTAACATCTGACGCTCACCCAACTCTGTCCAACATGTAGGTGTGCGACACTTCCTACCATACAACGCCTCATATGGTGCCATCTTAATGCTTGCCTAATAACTGTTGTTGTAAGCGAACTCAGCTAGCGGTAAAAACTCTTCCCAGCTACCCCGGAAATCCAAAACACATCCTCTCAACATATCCTCTAAAATCTGAATAACTCTTTCCGACTGCCCGTCAGACTGTGGATGAAATGCGATACTAAAATCCAACCGTGTACCCAAAGCCTGATGCAACGCTCTCCAAAACCTCGACGTAAATCTGGGATCTCTGTCTGAGATGATCGACACTGGCACACCGTGCAACCTCACTATCTCCGCCACATACAACTTAGCTAACCTCTGAAGCGAATAATCCACCCTTACAGGAATGAAATGAGCTGACTTAGTCAGACGATCCACAATCACCCATACTGAATCCTTCTTACTAGGCGTAAGAGGTAATCCACTGACAAAGTCCATAGTGATCCTCTCCCACTTCCACTGTGGAATATTTACCGGCTGAAGTAACCTAGATGGCAACTGATGTTCAGCCTTGACTTGTTGACACGTCAAACATTTACCCACAAACTCGGTTACCTCTCGCTTCAGACCTGGCCACCAAAATTGCTCTCTCAAATCTCGATACATCTTGCTACCTCCAGGATGCTTAGCATATGGGCTGCTATGTACGTCCCGAAGAATCCTTTGCCTCAACTCTACATCCTTCGGCATACAAGCTCTCCCCTTAAAGCACAAAACTCCATCACTGGACAAACTAAAATCCTCTAATCCACCATTCTGAACCCGCAACCTCCGATCATTCAAACCATCATCCTCTAACTGTTTCTCCTTGATCTGATCTAACCAAGTCGGCTTGACTTGCAATTCTGCCAAAAGACTCCCATCGTCATACAAGCTAAGACGAGCAAACATCGATCTTAGATCAGATACAACCTTACGGCTCAACGCGTCTTCCACCACGTTAGCCTTGCCCGGATGATACTCGATCGAATAGTCGTAGTCCTTCAACAACTCGATCCATCTACGCTGCCTCAAGTTCAAATCCATCTGATTCAAAAGATACTTAAGACTCTTGTGATTCGTGTAGACTATCGACTTCTCTCCGTACAAATAGTGCCTCCATATCTTCAAAGCGAAAACCACTGCTGCTAATTCCAAGTCATGCGTCGGATAATTAGCCTCATGCGGTCTCAACTGCCGAGATGCATAAGCCACTACCTTCCCTTCCTGCATCAGCACACATCCCAAACCAGTATGTGATGCATCACAGTAAACCGTGAATTCCTTGCCTGCCTCAGGTTGAATCAAAACCGGAGCTTCAGTCAGAATCTTCTTCAACTTGTCGAAACTTTCTTGCTGCTTCTCGGTCCACACAAATGGAACTCCTTTCTTCAACAACTTGGTCATCGGTGCGGCAATCAAAGAAAATCCTTCCACAAATCTTCGGTAATACCCCACCAAACCTAGAAAACTCCGAATCTCGGCCACTGACTTAGGCGGCTTCCAGTCCAACACTGCCTCAATCTTCCGAGGATCCACTCTAATCCCCTCGGCTGAAAAATGTGACCCAAGAAAGTCACCTCCCTATGCCAGAACTCGCACTTACTAAATTTGGCATACAGCTGCTTTTCCCTTAGAATCTGCAACACTACTCGCAAATGCGCATCATGCTCCTCCTCTGACTTGGAGTATACCAAAATATCGTCTATAAAAACCACAACAAACTGATCTAAGAACTGCTGGAAAACCCGATTCATCATGTCCATGAATGCTGCCGGTGCGTTAGTCAACCCAAATGGCATCACCAGAAACTCGTAGTGCCCATACCGAGTGCGAAAAGCCGTCTTATGGATATCAACCTCTTTCACCTTTAGCTGATGATATCCAGACCTTAAATCAATCTTGGAGAAAACCGCTGCCCCTTTAAGCTGATCAAACAAGTCATCTATCATTGGCAAAGGATACTTGTTTTTGATCGTCAGCTTATTCAACTGGCGGTAGTCAATACACATCCGCATTGTACCATCCTTCTTCTTGACAAAAAGTACCGGCGCTCCCCAAGGCGAAACACTTGGTCGAATGAAACCTCGATCCAACAACTCCTGAATCTGAGCCTTCAATTCCATCAATTCCTTCGGTGCCATCCTATACGGAGCTATAGACACTGGCGCTGTTCCGGGTAACAGATCTATACCGAATTGGACTTCCCGATCCGGAGGCAGTCCCAGAAGTTCTTCAGGAAATACATCAGCATATTCCTTTACAGTTCGAACATTCCCCACAGAAGACTCCTTAGCTTCCAAAGCACACACATGGACCACAAATGCTTCACAGCCCTTCCTAACCATCTTCACAGCTTTCAACGCAGATACCACATTAAATAGATAATCTCTTCTATTACCTATCATGACCACTTCTTCACCTTCAGCTGTCTTCAAAACCATACGCTTAGCAGCGCAAACCAGACTTGCTTGGTACTTGACCAACCAGTCCATCCCAAGAATCAAATTGAACTCCCCAAACGGCAGTTCCATCAGATCAGCTACGAACACTACCCCTTGATGTTCTAGGGGTACATCCCTATACAGCTTGTCTACTACTACAGAGTGACCTAGAGGACTAAGTATGGTCATCCTCCTAGAAGCAGTTTCAGAAACTAAGCTCATGGTCTCTACTATGCTACAAGCAACGTAAGATTGCGTCGAACCCACACCTATCAAAGCAGTCTATGGAACACCAAAGATTAAGAACGTACCGGTTATGACGTCCGGTGCGTCTCCCTTCTCACGACGTCTCGCAGCATACACCAAACCAGGCTGCCTAGCCTCAGTGTTGCCAACACCTCTGCCAGCTACTCCGCGACCTCGACCAGAGCCATTACCTCCTCTACCATTACCACGACCTCTCTGCGGTGCCGGTCCCTCCTTTCTGAACTGAGCACGACCTTGACCTTCAGATTGATTCCTGGCTTGCTTACGTGGACAGTCTCTCACACGATGATCCAGCGAGCCACACTCAAAACATCCTTTCCCTCAGGTCCAACATTCGCCCCAATGAAATTTCCCACCTCGGTTACACTGTGCTGGTCTCTGATTAGCAGTAACAGGCCTCCCAGACTGATTCAGCCCATTTTGCCTAGCCCTCTTCTGAACATTACCGGCTGACCCAGATGATCCATATCCTCTCTTATGCTTATTCCGGTCGTAACTCTGTCTTCCAAATTCCTTTATTCCTTCGGCTATCTTAGCCTTTTCAACCAACGCAGCAAATTCTCGCTCCTGATGTGGAGCAATCAGCAATCTCAGCTCGTCCTTCAAACCATCTTCAAATCGAACACATCGCTCGTGCTCCGAAGCCACAATACCTCCAGCATACCGGCTCAATCTTAAGAACTCAGCCTCATACTCTGATACGGATTTACTCCCTTGGGCCAAACTCAGAAATGCCTTACGCTGCGCATCAACGTAACTAGACCCAATATATTTCTTCTGATACGCTGCCTTAAAATAATCCCAAGTGAGATCCTCCGCTGCAGCACCATTCCGAACCGTGAGCCACCACTGATATGACTCGTCATGAAGAAGCGATACAATCCCTTTCAGCTTTTCCTCGACATTCAGATCCAGATCATCCATGATTCGTTCCGTCGCCTCTAACCAGTATTCAGCTGAGCTGGGAGCTACACCCGAAACACCTCGAAATACCTCGGCTCCGTTGGCTCGGAGTCGCTCAGGAACAGATTTCCTAGCTCCCACGCCTCCACCTACTCCAGCTACCCTCTCAAGAACTCGCAGCATCGCCTGAGATACTGCGTCATCTCCCGTTTGGTCCTGATGCTCAACTCCAACCGCTGGTGGTGGAACTGGTGGTACCTCATTCTCGGATCCCTGACCCGACCTCACTGGCTCAGACACAGCCATCCTACCTCGACCACGTCCACGAGTAACACGACCTCGACCACGAGTACTCATGTCTAACGTCTCGTATTATCTAAGTTAAAAGTTTTATGCATTAGTCATTATTCCGCTTTCTTTAAAGAACAATTTTATGAAAAAGATTTCTATAAGAGGTTGTTTCGCGAGTACATCCAACCTATAGTTTTAGGTCTCTAGAGTAGTTCCTACTACTACACAATCATATCATCATCATCATCATATTATCAAAATCAATAGTTTGATGTACTTACCCGAGCGGATTGATACCGGAGACTCGGGGCCATGCCTTTCCAACCATAAAATTTTCAACAATAACATTTTAAAACCATACTTTAAAACATTTTGGGCCTCGGGCCCACAGCCGAGCTTTTGAACTTGGCTCTGATACCAATTTGTAACACCCCAAACCCGGTCAATACGCCACGACCGAATCTGGTATGTCACTGAGGAAAATATTTTGAAGAAAAACGAGTTAACGATTAAATTTTTGTGAAAAACCCTTTGAAATTCTATATTTGTAGAAATCAGGTGTATAATAAGTTAAAACTAATAATTTACTTTGACATTACGTAAAACTTTAAAATAAGTGAATAAATCATAGGTTAGAAAACATTTATATCATTTTAAGAAAACTCGAATTATTACTTTGAAAACCAATTGCATTTGAATGTAGAAACTAGATATTTGAAAATCATTTAAATTATCGAAAACACTGAAGTTGTTAAAATTATCAAATGATTTATGTTACCCGATGTAACATTTTAAAAACCATCGCGTTGTGTAGTTTAGAAAACTTGGTGCTCAATTTATTGTAATAATCAAGAATTTATAACCATATTTAAAACATAATCAAAACATAAAAATAATCCAAAACATAATTTAAAGAGGCCTTATTACAAACCCATAAAATATGAAAACCAAATTAAAGTAAAGTACCCAAATGGAAGTTCATATAAAACCAACTTTTATTGCATGGCCTCCTCGAGTTCATCCGGCTCCATATCCGCGATCTCACGAATCACCTGAAATGATAAGGGAGAAGGTGAGTCACCAAGACTCAGTGCATATTCCCTCTCCCGGGTAACTACCACATACTTACACACATTATAACAAAGCAATATATATGTATAATGCACCCAACCTAACCATCCATAACTCCTTTTCTACCCCGTGTGGTACCAAACCACTGGTGGTGCCAAACCACTGGTGTCCAAAGACACAAATGTGATACCAAATCACTGGTGACCGAAGTCACGAATAATCCATCTGTGGGGCCATCCCACGTGTGATACCAAATCACTGGCAGACGATCCCATATCTCAAAAGTGGGGCCAACCCACGGTGGTGTTAACCACAGGGACAAGTCGCTATGAGGTGCCAAATCTCTGGTGTCCGAAGACACGAATGTGATACCAAACCACTGGTGGTGCCAAACCACTGGTGCCGAAGTCACAAATCATCAAGTTGTGGGGCCAACCCACGTGTGATACCAAATCACTGGCGTCGATCCCATATCTCAAAAGTGGAGCCAACCCACGGTGGTGTTAACCATAGGGACGAGACGCTATAAGGTGCCAAACCTTTGGTGTCCAAAGACACGAATGTGATACCAAATCACTGGAGATACCAAATCTCTGGTGTCCGTCGACACGATATTAATCTTCCCTCTCCTCTCATATTGCCCATACCAATGCAATAGATAACCAAATCATGTTAATACACTTTAATATGAATCATATAATAATACCATAAATCATAGATCATGATTTCAATCCACATGTATTAACAACATATCAAAACGGACTTACCCAAATCCTCATTCATACCATCAAGGTATCATATCCAACTCTCATCGTTTTTCCCACTTTCATAATATGATTAGTTATAGAACACACATGAATACATATATAATCCAAGCTATAAAGTGTGTAAGATACACACCTTTCACCAAAGCAAAACTAACTTCTGAAGATCCGATCTACCGCACTAGATCCTTGTCCTACAATCGGCCATATCACAATATTTTAATGAAAACCATTCGGCCAACAACATATCTTAATCCAATAAAACCTTAGGCTTCCTCAACCAACTTTAGAAGTATAGAATCCTTACCACTTGACTTACCAACTCCGATTCGCTAAAGGAATGACTTAAATCGATTGCTTCCGAAATCCCAAAGAGCCTAAGAGAATAATCGAATCCTAAAAAAATGGTTAGAACCTTGCAAAACAAAGCCCAAAGATTCGGCTTTTGTCCACAAGAAAATAACTTGGAAAAGAGAAAAGAATTGAAAGAAAAATCGGCCATGAACACTTACCCTTTTCCAAAATCGATTGAAGAAAAATCAAAGATAATCTACCCTTGAATATTCGGCCAAAACAAAGACTAAAAGAAAGTAGAAGATTCGGCTATGGTGAAGTAAAAAAAAGAAAAGAAGAAATAGAATGGAAGTAAATGTTTTATCTTTGAACAAAAGAAAAAGAAATGGTATTTGAGATGGAGAAATATTCGGCCAAGAGAGTGTAAAAGAAAAGTGTTTATGAACCAATGTCAAAAAGAAAAGAAAAGAGAGATGTGGGAGAGATGAGATTCGGCCAACACCTATTTTGCCTAAAAGAAAAGTGCAAAAATACCAAAATGAAGTTTTGGTTTCAAAAGCAAAGATGAAAGAAAGGAAATAGCATTTTTGGCTCACTAAAACAAAAGCTAAAACAAAAGCTAAATTTGCACAAAATGCACAATAACATTAGGCCAAAGAAAGGGTTTTTGGAGAGGGAAAACAAAATGCAAAAAGATGTTCAAAATGAAAAATTGGCCAACTATTCCCCCCCAAACCACCTAACATTCGGCCACCCCACTAGACACCCATGCCGTTCACATACATGCTCTAAAGCCTTGAATAAAGTTTCCAAAACATCCCCCATATTCCATGCCTTATGTCTCCCCAACCTTCCATAACTTCAAGATTCTTATCCCTACTATCAAGCTTTCCTTAAACATATATTCAACTTACCAAAAGATGAAAGTCCAACCTATCATAAACATAAGTTGACCGTCCATAAATGCTATGATGAAATAAAAATCCTCAAAATGTTTTCCTTGATACTCGAACCACTAACCTCAAGCAACCTTTCAAGAGCCTTAACCATCATGCCACTTATTCATCTTGTGCTTTAATTGAACACTTAAATTAACTTAAGTGTCAAACTCACTTAATCCACTTCATTAAATAAACCATACTAAAAATTTATTCTAGCTTCCTAAATAAAATCAAGCCTTCACAAGACTATGCTAACACACAAAATTCATACCCAAGCCAACACAAATAATACTCAAATTTTAGGATGTTACACTAATCCTACTAGGATTTGGATTTATGGCCGAATGGCTCTTTACTAAATATTAAATGATTGATTAAATGTAGAGATCTAAGATCTAAGGCATTAGATCAAGCTTTTCGAGATTTGGATTGGAAACCTTAAGCGAATCAGGTGTGTACCTCACACTATTTCTTGATATATTTATGGCTATAATTAATATGTATGTGACTATAAGAATGTGTAAGAATATGGCTAAGGTACCATGTAATGGTACAAAAGTACTCAGGTACGTTTCCTACTCCTACTAGGAATATGAAATTATGTTATATATGTAACATGTGAAAAGTGATAAGAATGTGAAATTATGTAATATGCATGATATGAATGATATGGGGCATTCGGGTTATATGAAAGGGGAAGTGAATGTGGTGACCTAAGACCACGATATCTGAATGTGGTGACCTAAGACCACGATATCTGAATGTGGTGACCTAAGACCATGATATCTGAATATGGTGTCTCATGACACAAAATATGTATCTGGTGGCTATGCCACGAATTCTATAAGGGCGAAGAGCACGTCGACTGCAGCGACTGCCTTCGATGATGTGTAGCGGATGGCGGGTTGACTTAGTAGTCCCCACAGTGTGCAGGTTGGTACGGGCGATGTGTAGCGGATGGCTATCTAGGTTTGGGTTCGGGTTGCATCATTATTTTATATCTGTTATATGAATAAGTATGTGATATGATATTGTATGCCTGAATTGTTAAGTTTTAGTGTTGGTTACACATTGAGTCAGTTTGACTCACCCTGTTGGGGAATATTTTTCTTCCAGGTGATGATCACTAATGGATCGGGTCGGCAGGAGCTTAAAGGTGGCCATGCACAGCAAGGAAAATTTTATTATTTGGACTCTTATTCTATTTAAGCATTTTAATTTAATTTTGGGAATTATTTTGATGTAATAAGGCCATAGTTGAACTACTTTATTTTCTTTTATTTATTATGTTACGAATTTTTAATGGTTGTAAGATTAAGTAAATTTAATTTAAAATAGACTTTAAATATTTTGTCACCTGAAATAAATGGGTTTTCAATATAAAATAAACTCTTTTTCAACTCAAGCCCAACCCAAAACAAACTTTCTTTCAAAACACACAAGTTTTTCCTAAGTAACAAAAGAATTTTGAATCAGTTTTCTTCGAGGAACATACCAGATCCGGTCAGGGCTCGTGGGCCGGGTTTGGGGTGTTTCAAGAAAATAAATTTATGAAAAAACCAGAGTTTTAAAAAAATTCAAAATAATAACTTGGTTGTGGTATCTAAAGTAATAAACATTTAACCAAAATTGTACCTTTTTTATTCGTTTAGGATGAACGCTTCGATCGAGTAGTCTTCTTCGCTGTCCTTAAGCTCACGTCTGCCTAGTGTGGGCTCGCTTCTAATCAGAAAATTTTTCACAAAAATTACCAGTGGGGTAATTTCACAAATTCTCTAAACTTCTGGACCAAGTTGTAAATAAGAAAATATCTCAAGAAATTTTCTGAAATAATTTCTACAGAGAATTTTCTCTCTGCAACTTTCTCTTGAATTCAAGTGTATAAAAATAATGACCCAAGGCTCTATTTATATAGGAAGTGTGTACAACTTAATCATAGTTGAACTCTCCAAACTCTTCCTATATAAAAAGAGCATTGGGTCGTTATTTTATTAAATTAATATTAAATCTTATTAAATTAATAGAATATTTATCTACAAGATAAATATTAAATTTAATCTAATATTAAGATAACCACTTTAATAGTAAATTAATAAAATACTATTAAAATAAGTATTAAATTAAATTAAATATTAAATCTATTAAAATAATATTATTTTTGGAATTGTTAATTTGAAATCAAATTCTCTTGTAAAGTCCCAGTAGGAGTGTAATTCTTCCACTGATTAACCACCGAAGATCCACCGCCGCCGACCATTTTTCGGCTACTGGAATGCCGCCGTCGCATCCGCTGACACTTTGAGCTGATTCGATTTCTATAGGTTTGGTTTGGGCCAGTGACGACTCAACTGGTCCGGTCCAACCGGTCGGCCCGGTTTCACATACCAAGCCCGATAAAACCAATTTTTAGGTCCTGTCTTGATTTTGGGCCCCCAGGCCCAATTTACGATCTCGGGTCCAATTTTCAAATTCAATTACCCATTGGGCAAATTGTTTGACTTAGAAATTAATTTTCAAAAATATCATATTAATTTTAATTAATTTGATTAATTTAATTTTACTTGATCAAAATTAATTTTTCCAAAAATCACTTAGGTTTTCTAAATTAATTTTTCAAGAAAATTCTTTAATCAAAATCTCTATTTGACCAATTCTTACGACCGCCCAATTTAATTTCACATTGAATACATCGACTCAATTAAATTAATTCCAAAGTTGTAAATTTTCTTCTAATTCAAATGCAGTCCGATCAAACTTTTGTTGAGCTAATAGAGGGACCAAACGGACATATACAATTAGGCTCTAGTAATTGCAATTATGTTCAGAAGCATCGTTTCGATAATTCGCAATTACATAATCATATAGTCTGTCACACCCCTTACCCGACCTGGTCGTCGGACCTGAGTAAAAAGATGCTATAGTAATAATCAACAATTGATAACTACTTTACTAAACAATACTTAATTAATTATAATTGAAATTCTATAATAATCAAACATATTAAAATTGACACTCTATAAGTACCTAATTGTAAAATCCAAGCTTATAATAAGATATAATTACAAAATTCCCAAAGTTTTAAAGAACATAATGAAAATTCGTAGTTGCTATCGATACTAAATCGATACTTTTTTTTTGAAAATCGATACCAAAATTGAATATTGTTTTCTTAAAAAAACTAGGGTATGGATAATTATTTTAGGGTATGGATATTCTTTTCTAAAAAAAGTATCGATACTGAAATAAAAATTGATACCAATTTGGAATCTTGTTTGTTTTAAAACTGTTCATATGGTCAGGTATCGATAGCAAACGCCAACGTATTGATACTTAGGTTCAAATGGTAAAATCTCATCTTTAAATTTTCATTTCATACCAAATTACGTATCACACAAAATACATTATTGTTACCTATTCAAACACATGAAAATCTAACCAATGTCCCTCATTGACACCACAATTCAATATCTAAACATAATTCACATTTCATTCAAAGTTCTCTAATACTTATAATATTTTATGCCAAATCTACTGTAACACCCCAAACCCGGCCCAAACACTTCCAAACAGCATACCAACACACAAATACCAATAAAAACCATAGCCCCCAAATCTAGGATATTACAGTTCTACCCCCCTTAAAAATAATTTCGGCCTCGAAATTACCAACTAACTAACAGTCGTACATCCTAACTATGCTCCTGCTGCGCACTCTACTCCTAACAAAACTAATATACTTTCTACTAAATCTTGGAACCCTTCCTCACCATCTTCTCTGCCTTAAGAGCAGACATTACATGGGATAAGTAATTCCTCCATTCACCTATCACTATAACCCCTGAACCTCGAAAGACACTTCCCTAAAGACTGATTGCCCTAAAGGACTAAATACAGTCATCTTCCTAGGTATAGTCTCAAAGTTCACACTCAAAGTTCCAGATACAATACTAGCAATATAAGAACAAGTTGACCCAATGCCTATTAAAGTTGTAAAGGGTAATCCTGCAATAAGAAACGTACCCGTGATCACATCTGGCGCATCACCCTCCTCGTGATGTCTGACTGCATAAACCAATCCTGGCTGTCTCGCATCTGAACCCCCAGCACCTCTGTCTAGTGCTCCACGACCCTGGTCGGAACCATTCCCTCTATGGTTCGGACCACGACCCCTCGTCGCCTGCTGACCACCTCTGCCCGGCTGCACATACCCCGGACGAGCCCTACTCAGATCCTGAGGACAATCTTTAATCAAATGAGACTTAGACTTACACCTAAAACACTCCTGATCCCGTCCCCAGCACTCCCCAACATGAAACCTTCCACACCGAGCACACGGACGGTCCCGATTTCCAGCAGCTGGCATAGAAACACGAGCAGAATTCTCAACCCTCGGTCTTATTTGAAGACTCCCAGATGATTCTGACGGCTCAAAACTCCTCTTACTTTGGTTCCTATCCCTATCTCTATTCTGCCTCTCGGCCCTCTTGACCTCTTCGGCTATCCGAGCTTTCTCCACTAGGATGGCGAAGTCCCTTTCTCGCTGCGGAGCAATCAAAACCCGCAGCTCATCCCGCAGCCCATCTTCAAATCTGACGCATCTCTCATAATCGGTAGCCACGATGCCCTGAGCATACCGGCTCAATCGCAGAAATTCAGCCTCATACTCTGCTATTGACTTGCCACCTTGCACCAAATTGAGGAACGCCTTTCTCTGAGCGTCCACATAACTAGCTCCGACGTATTTTCCCTTAAACTTGATCTTAAAGTAACCCCAGTCTACTCGGTCTGCAGGGGTACCCTCTCTGACAGTGAGCCACCATTGGTAAGCCTCATCCCGGAGCAACGAAACAGCACCCTTAAGCTTTTCCTCAGTAGTGCAGTCCAAATCGTCCATGATCCTTTCAACTGTCTCTAGCCAGTACTCCGCCACGTTCGGAGCTACCCCAGACACCCCTCTGAATACCTCAGCTCCATTCGCTCTAAGTCTTTCAGATACTGACTTTCGAACCCCATTGCCCACATTGACTCCCGCGACTTGTTCTAACACCCACAGCATAGCCTGCGACATTGCGTCATTTCCACCCGTCTGATCTTGATCCTCCGCGCCCACCGTTGGCGGCGGCGGCACATCATTTTCTGACCTATGGCCAGACCCCACTGGTTCCGACACTGCCATCTTGCCTCTACCACGCCCACGAGTATTGCGACCACGTCCCCTAGAACTCATGTCTACTATCGCGATTTAATCTGATTTAGGAAATTTTATGCATTAGTTATTTGTTCCACTGATTACCCGCGAACAATTTTATGTAAAGAAGATTAGTAGTAGTTCTTTCGATCAATCAAAGTTTTCATCTCAAGTTTTCTACTCTAATTCTAAGAGTCACATTCAGTCATCAACAACATTCACTACACTACTTTGGGATTTTGCCGTTCCCAACCCAGGGGTATTTTCGTAATTCATCCTATAGGGGTATTTTAGTAATAAATCAGGGTAAAAAAATATCTTTATAAATCAAAGGCATTCCGGAATTTTGAAAACTCGAGGTTATTTTGAAAATTTTTCCAAATCAAAGGTATTGCGGAAATTTCAGAAATCGGGGTTATTTTGGTAATTTTGTAAATCAGGGGTAATTTAGAATTTTTTTTTAAACCGGGATATTCTGGTCATTTTCAAATCTTAAGGTAGTTTTTACAAAACAGTGTAGCTGGTCCCTTTCGGGTTTTAATTATCGGGTTAAGCCGGTGAATAAGTCCTCTTGGTTAAGGGTGAACTGTCACTACGCACCAGGTAGAATTCGAGTGAAGAGGAGGTGAGTCACTAGGACTGCTTAAATACCATGCTCCCACCGAATCCAATCCTAGACATGCGCACAACTGTTGCCACACCCTAACTCGGCGACTTACTCACAGGTTTGTTTGGTTGCACGTAAGTCTTATGTATTTTGTGTTGAAGTAAACTAGTCCTAGGGTTCAATAGCTCCTACTCTACTAATCTACGATCCCATAATGCCCATAAAGTTTCACATACCAATCACTTCAGTAGTTAGGGGTACTTACCTGGTGGACTTCGGGCCGGAGACACAGGTGCCATGCTAGAATAAACCTGAAATAATTCATGAAAGTCTATGTTTTTGAAAAGCCCATCTTTGAAAAAAAATGTTTTTGGCCCAAAAACCCTCAAAGCCGAGTTTTGAACCAGGCTCTGATACCAAATTGTAACACCCCAAACCCGGCCCAAACACTTCCAAACAGCATACCAACACACAAATACCAATAAAAAGCATAGCCCCCAAATCTAGGATATTACATCTACCATTACTATTCAATTCACTCCTTCCTATTTCTAACATAATCTAGCCACTCACAAGTAGCATTGAACAAAATAACCAATACTCATACATAAGGACTTTTACAAACCAAAAGCCAAGGCATATATATACACATATGATCCAAAATCTAACTAAGACATCATCATTCAAATATAAGAAAAACCACAAGTGACAAGCAGCCACAACATTTACAATCACCTATTACATGCCATATAACCCAAATATAAACATTCAAAAACTACCAAAAGATATCTAGATAGCGTGTTTTATTCGAGTTGATCCGATCGCCCAATTTCCACACAATGTAAACTACAAGAAAACATTAGAAATAATACGAGTAAGCTTTACTAGAGCTTAGTAAGTGCAATAGTTAAAAACAATAAACTTACCGTATAAATTTATATAATTCATACATTATCATTTTATAAACTATGTTCCTATTAATCACAACCATTCAACAAGTAAGTCCTAATAGCAATACACTTAATAAATAACCCAATAAACAATAATAGATCTTACAATATCATCTCAAGCTAATCAGTCAATAAATCATATAATCATTTAAAAATTTGCCTGATCATTGATATAACAGATCCAGATATACGGTTAACCATCCAAAACACACCATAACGCTCAAGTGAGCTTAACCAACTGAGAACACACCTGGGAACCAGGTGCCTAGCCCATAGTCTAACATCCCTTCGTAACACACCAGGGCACCAAGTCCCCATGCCCGGAGGCTTTACATCTGCTCCAGTAACACACCAGAATCACTATAATATAACTCAAAAGTCCGCAACAAATGCTGGACTTCAGTATATTCAGTGAACAGTAACGAAATCAATAATTATTCTCTCAACACAATCAAACCCATACAATTCACATTAAAACACACTGGCATGCCAATTGTATCCTATCCTACGTTTATCGGCTCAGTATAACATCGAATAATAATGTTCAAGTCAATAAATTTCTCGACACACATCATCTTATTTCAATTCTATTATATCAAAATATTCAATTCATAGTTAATATAACATTTAATTTAATACACAACTAAATTATATGAACTTACCAGGGCTAAATTGCAAAGACAACGAAAGTTCAGGGACTATTTGACAACTTTCCCTTTTCCTTAGTTATCTACCATTTCTTTATCTATAAAATAATTTATTTCAATTTATTAACCTCAATTTCATATAATATTCAATTTAGTACAAATGATTTCCTATTTATAAATTTTCTCATCTACCCCAAACTTTTACATTTAATTCAATGTAGTCTTCAATATTAAAACGAGTCTATTTTCACACTTAGTCCCTAAACCCAAGTGTCGAACTCATTTACATCATTAAACATTTCACACATGTTGAAATTTTTCAGGAAAAAGATATCTATTCAAACTCATTCTCAATTTAACCCCTTAAATTTAAAAACTACTTAAAAATTACTTTACCAACTAAATCATAACTATCATCAAGCTTAAATCTCAAGAATAACATTAAGAAATTTCAAGAACATTAATGGTGAATTTTATAACCTTTAAAATTTTCACAAAATAACCCCTAATCTAACTAGATATCGAGATAACAGTTACAAAAATAAAAATTTCATGAAAACCAAGCTAAGAAAACCCTTACATGCAATAACTTTGGTGTGGTCGAATATCAAGCTTCTTTAATGGAGTTTCTTAGCTAGAATTTCGATGGTGCACTAAAGAAGATGATAATACTTTATAATCTTTTGTTTTTCTATTAACCAAATTACCTTTTTAACCTTAATATTAACTTAATATTTCAATTATAAACATACATGAATCATCCCACTAATAAACCATATGGTATAATTTCCACTTGAGTCCTTCCATTTATATTTCTAGAGCCACTTAACTCTACAACTAATAGAAACTATCTTTTATAGTTTTTACAATTGAATCCTTTTTAATTAATTAACTATATAAACATTAAAATTTCTTAACCAAAATTCAATATGACACAAATGACTTCATAAATATTAAATAATTAATATTTACTAACTGACACGTTAGAATTGTGGTATTGAAATCACTATTTCTGACTCCACCGAAAAACGGGCTGTTACAACTCTCCCCCTTAAGAAATTTCGTCCTCAAAATTTTTACTTGAGAATAAGTTCGGGTATTGTGATTTCATCGATTCTTCAGCTTCCCAGGTGGCTTCCTCAATACCTTGTTAATGCCACAAAAATTTTACCACTAGTACTTTTTTATTCCGAAGTTCTTTTACCTCGCGTGCTAAAATTTTTATTGGCTCCTTAGAATACAACATATCCGACTGTAATTCAATCTCACTAGAAGTAATCACATGTGAAGGATCTGACCTATACTGTCTTAGCATTTAAAGATGAAAAACATTGTGAATTTTTTCAAGTTCAAGAGGTAATGCCAATCTATAAGCTACAAGACTGATTCTTTCGACAATCTCATATGGTCCGATAAACCTCGGACTCAGTTTTTGCTTTCTGCCAAACCAAAGCACTTTCTTCCATGGTGCAATTTTAAAAAACACTTGATCACCTACGAAAAATTCTAGCTGATCACCAACGAAAAATTCTAGCTTTTCTTTTCAAATCTTCATAAGATTTCTAGCGATTTGATGCGGCTTTCAGGAAACCACGAACAATTTAAACTTTATCTTCAGTTTCACGAATCAAATCGATTCCAACTAACTTGGATTCACTCAACTTAGACAAATAAAGCGGTATTATATATTTTCGTCCATATAAAGCTTCAAATGGTGCCATTGTAATACTGGACTAATAACTATTATTGTAAGAAAATTTAGCTAACGGTAAATACTCTTCCCAGCTACCTTCAAAATCGAGAATACAACACCATAACATGTCTTCCAACACTTGTATTACCCGTTCTGATTGTCCGTCAGTCTGTATATGAAATTCTACACTAAAATTGAGTTTAGTGCCCAAAGCCTCACGAAGTTTACTCCAGAACCTAAAGGTGAATCTTGGGTCTCGATCAGAGATAATAGATATCGACACTCCATGCAATCTAACGATCTTAGATACATACAACTCAACTAACCTTTCGAGCAAATAGTCGGTTCTGACCGAAATAAAATAAGCTGATTTTATTAATATGTCAACAATAACCCATATCAAATCTTTCTTTCTCAGATTTACTGGCAACCTCGATACAAAGTCCATTAAAATTTGCTCCACTTCCATTCAAGAATTACAATAGGTTATAATAATCCAGAAAAAACCTGGCGCTCGACTTTTACTTGCTGACAAACCAAACTTTTCGCCACAAACTTCAAAATATCTCGTTCCATACCCAGCGACCAGTACATTTTTTTCAAATCACCAAACATTTTTGTACTACCCGGATGAATAAAGTACGTACTACTATGACCCTTAAATAAAATGTCTTGTTTCAACTTCAAATTATTCGAAACACACAATCTGTTACTAAAATACAACATGCAATCAGTTGCAACCTTAAATCCTGTAGTCTGATCACTTTGAATTTGTTCTCAAATAGCTATTAGCTTTGGGTCATCATTTGCAACTCTCGGATTCATTGTAGAAAGAACGGTCTATCCTTCAATTATGCAAAAATGGAACCATATGAATTTAAAGTCAAATGAGCATTTAAATCTTTCAATGCAAAAATTGATTTCTGAATTAACGCGCCTGCAACCACATTAGCCTTCCCCGAATGATAGTCAATAACTAGATCATAATCTTTCAACAATTCGAGCCATCGTCATTGCCTCAAGTTCAGTTCTTTTTGAGTCATCAAATATTTCATGCTTTTATGATCGGTATAAATGTGGCATCTCTCACCGTACAAGTAATGTCGCCAAATCTTCAAAGCAAAAACAATTGCGGCCAGTTCTAGATCGTGAGTCGAGTAATTTTTGTAATAGCCCGCTTTTGGGTCAGATCAGAACAGTGGTTTCAAGACCACCAATTTGAAGTTGAAATATTTATTTTATTATAATTTTAACATTTAAAATATGACATTATGTTGGTGTGAAGATTTCGTTAAGAAATTTTATCATTTGATAGGTCAATTTGGTAAAAAGGACTAAATCGCGTAAATTGCAAAAGTGTTGTTCTATTAGCTAATGGTGTTAAATAGCCATAGAACCTTAAATTTTAGGTCCTTAAGTGGTAAATATACCATTAGTATGTTAGTGGATGTTAATGGTTTGGCATAAATGAAATTTTGAATTAATTTTAAGGTTAAAATGGTAAATGGTTAATAAATGATATAATAATTAAAACAAAATCCATTTTTGTTTATTGTCATCTTCACCTAGCCGAATATACAAGAGAAAGAAGCCATTTTTATCTTCAACATTTGAAAATTTTAATTTCTTCAATTAAGGTATGATTTTTGCTTGATTTTTAATAATTTTTACGTTTTTGTGATCGTTGCTTTGTATTTTAGCTAGCACGTACCATCGATTTTGAAAATGTTAAAGATTTAACATGTTGCCATTGTTAAATGTTTGAGTAAATTGATATTGATGATAGATTATGAAGGTTTATTGATAGATTTACTAGTTTTGTAAAGTGATTTTTTTGACAAAAATGTCAAAAACGGATTAATTTGTGAAATTTTAAAATTATGTGGGTAAAAGTGTGAATAAATGAAAAATATGGGCTGATAAGAGAATGGGTAATATTTGGCCAGCATGAATTTGTATTAAATTGAATGAATTGTGATTTTATGTGATAAGGACTAAATTACAAAAATGTGATTTTACCAAAATGTGTAAATTGTGCTAAATTGAATGAAATGATGATTAAATAAGTACATTTTGATATTATATAGATTGAGATAAATGAGATTTGGATCTAGAACGAGGGAAAACAAAGTATCAGATTAGTCGACCTAATTCGTCGTTACAGCTAACGAGGTAAGTTCGTATAATTAGAATCGAACTTTAAATACTTATATTTATTTGAAATGTATGTATATAATTGAGTAATTGATATACTTGGAATACAAATGCTTAATTGATATAGACTGATGATTATCGAGCCCCGTTTGAACTGTATGAATTCGTAAGATACAAGTGACATGTCACTAGGGTTACCATTTTGGTCGAGCTCCTGCATTTGTTGCAGACTCACCATAGCTCATATGAGCTTACCGATATATCAGCTCGTAAGAGCTTACTGTTTTCAGCTTGTCAGAGCTTACCGTTTCAGCTCAATAGAGATTACTGTCCATCAGCTCAGGAGGAGCTTATTGATCCTAGCTAGAAAGAGCGGAAATGAAAATGAATTGACAGATTACTGATTTATATATGTAATACATACCACTCAAGTATCCCTTAATATTTTAATAGGTTCAACGGGCATAAATTCTGTTATTGGTTATGTGAAAAAGCAATGTGTTATACGAATGAATTACTGTTATATGGATGAAGTAACGTTTAGACGAATGAGTTACTGTTATCGAATGAATTACTGTTATATGGATGAAGTACTGTTTAGACAACTGCTATTGAATGAATTACTGTTTATATGATTGCGAGTGAAATGTTACAAATGATGTACATGATATATGAATTTGATATAATACATTGATGTATGAAATTGAGATTAAGGTTATTTATATGTATTTATGAGACTAACATATTGATGAATGTTTGTGTATAGGCATTTGGCAAGTGAATTTGATATACTTTGTTTATTTGTTTGATTTTGTATAGATGGTAAGTTAAATTCTTAATTATACAGGCTTACTAAGCTATAAAGCTTACTCTGTTTCTTTTCCATGTTTTATAGAGGTTCAGTAGCTTGTTCGATTCGGATAAAGTCAGAGACACGTATCACACTATCCAATTGCCGATTGGTACCTTTGAACTCATGTATATATGTAAATATGGCATGTTATTAATTAGGTATTTGATTACTATGTTGAATTGGTATAATATGTGTATGAAATGTTATGGAATGGCTGCCTATTGGCTTATAAAATGTTGCAAATTATGCTTGTGTATGCATGTAAAAATAGGGTGGAAAAATGGCATTGAAAATAGTCTATTTTTGTCCACACGGGCAAAGACACGGGCGTGTGTCTCGACCATGTGTGACACACGGTCATGTTACACTGTCGTGTGTCCCTTGGTGTTGATATTAAATTGAAGTTAGTATGCTCCACACGGTCTCACACACGGGCGTGTGACTGGCCGTGTGGTATTAGTCAGTATACCCTCTAATTTGCACACGGCCTAGCACACGGGCGTGTGACTTGGCCCTGTTGCATAAGTCAGTATACCCTACAGGTTTAGCATGGCCTAGCACATGGCCTGGTACACGGGCGTGTGTGGGCACTTCGAAGGGCACACGGGCTAGACACACGGGCGTGTGGTTGGCTGTGTGACCCAAGTCAGTATGTACTCCTGTTTTCACACAGCTGGTGACACGGGCATGTCTGATGACCGTGTGAGACACATGGCCTGGCCATACGGGCGTGTGCCCTATGTTTCGAGTAAAATTTTCAAAGTTTCATGAAAGTTTTAGAAGTTATGGGTTTAGTCCTGAACCGTTCTAAAAGCATGCTTAAGGCCTTGTGGGCTATTATAAGGGACTAATTGATTGAGATTGAATGATGATTGTATGAAATTATTGAATGCTTGAGAAAAGTATGATTATATGTGTTATAAGTCTGGTAATGCTCCGTAACCCTATTCTGGCGTTGAATACGGGTGAGGGGTGTTACATTTATTGGTATCAGAGTTACGGTTTAGTTGATTCTAGGACTAACGTAGCGTATGTGAGTCTAGCTATACATTCCATATAGAACCTGTGATAGTGTGATATCTCCCGATTTTGACAAAAATTGTTTTAATTAAACAGATATGCTTTCCAATCGAGCTAATTCCGATAGTGCAGAAAGTGGTACTCAAATATTTTAGTGGAAATGTTTTTATGATGATTTGAAATTCATAAAAATATGAATAAAGGTTCATAATATTATGTTATTGATAAGTGTTATGTTATGTGCATGTATATGTGAATGTTAAATTTGAGGCTTTACGACCCTCATCCCCTTATCAGTATAGTGTTACAATGAAATCCATAAGATTTAGATTGAATAAGCTCACAAGTGTAGAATTATAGAGTTCCGTGATTGAAGGATTAATACTGTGTTCAGATAAGAGAATGAGTCAACAGTAAAGACAGTACTAGAAGAGATATCGGATCGTTTTGAAGGCTATGGGTGTAACACCCCAAACCCGGCCTAGAAGTTATAGCCGGATCTAGCATGTCACATCAAAAGGTAGTTGAAAAGCTAAGCGCTTGTTGAAAATGTTGTATCTCTTTTTGAAACTCCAAGTTTTTGTTGTTTGTTTGTAAAAGCAAAATTCGCTTAATGTCTATTCTTGTAAAGATATTATTATTTTAAAAAAACAGTGTTTGTTATGAAAATTGAACTTGAATAGTTGCAGAAGCGTGCTATTTTGAAAATGGTTACGAAAATTTTAAAAACTCGTGTTTAACTGATTAACAATTCTTAATTAACAGGTTTACCAAATGAAAGTTTTACAAGAAATTCCCAAAGGCCTTATTACAACAAATATTAACACAAATAAAGAAAATAAAGTAAAGATGAGTTAAAACCAAATTTACTAAGCTCCGTACAAAGCAAATCCGAAGTATGGCCACCTTCGAGTCCTCCGCAGCTCCAAATCCTCTAACGCTGGGGATTACCTACAAGGTTTAAAGAAGGGGGTGAGTTACGAGAACTCAGTGTGTAATCCCCTAAACGGTCACTATCTGGGCCTGAGCCCTTACGGTATTAGTCTGGGCCAAAGCCCTATAATCATGATAATGTAGTCAAAAGAATACAGCCCACCCAATCCAACCATCACACCACCCATACCAACCAATCGCACCATGTGGGGATCAAGTCAACCCACCTCGCCAAACGCACTAATATTGCAGTCAAGCTACTAATCACGGTATTTGTGGTTGAACCACCAAAATAATATATGTGGTATGTGGCAGAGCCACCAGGCTACACTTCCTCCAATCATCAAGCCCAACCCATGCAGCATGGTATGAATGCAGTGTAAAACATTTATAAACATATATATAAAAATCACATACACGATATTTAACCACAATCGAGGGTATAACGGTAATTTTCACCCCCTTGAGGTATTTCGGTAATTTTACCCATCGAGGGTATTTCGGTAATTCACCCACTAAGGGCATTTCGATAATTTACCTTCTAGGGGTATTTCGGTAATTTTGCAATCTAAGGGTATTTCAGTAATTTACCCACTTCGACAATTTCATAAACCAAGGTATTTTAAATAGAGATAACAATACGAATGGGCCTAAGGCCCATTCTTGGCCCAAATGGGCCCACAAGCTCGTGTGGCCCATCTAGCCCAAATCTAGCCACAATATGAGATTCACATAGACTAGTCCAATATCTACTACACAATCATACAATTTATTCATATGGGCCCACTTGGCCCAAGGCAGCCTAGACTCATGAGAACACTCATGAGGGCCTCAACTATAGCGTCGAATCTCCCACATGTGCGCTCGCATGCTCGTGTGGCTACCATTGTCGTGTGACCGGTATTTCGGCATTTGCCGCTCTACAGCTAGAGTAGGGTGAAATACACCCCTGATAGGAAATCTGGAGTTGATCCCTACTCCGAACACTCCTATGCCCAAACGCCAACCCAGGTATCCTTACTCTCCACATAGATTGCTCTATTTAAAGCCAGCTTCTCACCTTCCCTCTTGCTAGCTTCCCGATGTGGGATCCCTCCTTTAGCAAACTTTAATTCCAACACAAACTCTGGCCGTCCCAACTTAGCAAAATATATATCCCTTTTTGCTTGCGATGGGATTCAAACTCGGGCTCCTCTGTAAATTAATCCACGCCCCTAGCCACTAGGCCACAAGCTCCTCTTGTGTCTAAAACCATGCGCAACTAAATATAAGTCTATGGACCAACGTCTAAGTTCACTTAAAAAGAAATAGAAAAGAAATGCAAGTGCCAAAACTTGAACCTTGGACCCCTTACTTCCTTGTGTGGCGTCACTACCTTGTCTCCCATGTGGCGCCATTTGCCACTAGACCACAACTCCTTTTATGTCATTTTTCTCCACATTTTATCCTTAAAGCCTACTTACTAACTCCCAAGGTTTTATTCACCTAAAACCAAAATTTTCCTAAAGCTCAAGTTTGATCCCGGGACTTCATAGAAGCCCCCTAACCTACCAAAATCACTCACCTAATAGGTCCAACTTGTATTAGTGTCATTCTCTTGTTCTCAAAAATTTTAAACGCTCCCCTGGTCAAGGCCCAATAAGCCCAATTCTACTAGGCCCAAATTCGGGTCGTTATAATGGGGATTATGCAAAATCACTATTAAAGAAGAAGTTGACTTCGATGAAACAAAATATTCAGGTATGATATCTATAGAATGTATTAATTGGGAGTTCTACTTAATTGATTTTTTTTAGTGATGGGATAAAGAGGAATCAATAATGACAGAATTAGATAGTGGAATAATGTTTGAATTGTAAAGATATTTGAGTATTGCAGTATAGTTGAATAGCTTATAATGATCTCTTCAGGGTATTCTATGTGATCAATTATTCTCAGAGGTATATGTGGCTATTTATGTTCAAATGAAACTCTTATCGTATGAGAACACTAGCTAAACATACTGGTATACGAAAGCACTGTTGGTCTTTTTAGGTTATGATCGGCATTGCTCTATCTTTCCCTGGTATTCTATTCCATTGTGTTGATAGAAAAGTTGATGGTAAAATCCATATGATGATAGTATTCTATTTCTACTGGTTATTATTTTGTTGAATATACATGAAGATTATATTGCTTTTGTCACAGTTGATTTCAATGCTTATGAGTGATGTTTTCTTCTGGAATTTCTCTGGGATATCATAGAGATCTTTTGTAACGCCTCAAATTTTTGGGCCTAGTATATTTGGGCCTATTGCGCCTTAGGCATGGAAGCGTTTAAAACTTTTGAGAATAAGAGAACATCACTAATTCAAGTTGGACCTATTAGGTGAGTGACTTTGGAGGGTTAGGGGGCTTCCATGAAGTCTCGGGTTCAAACTTGGGCTTTAGGAAAAATTTTGGTTTTTGGTGAATAAAACCCTGGGAGAAAGTAAGTAGGCTTTAAGAATAAACTGTGGGAAAAAATGACACAAGGAAGTTAGTGGTCTAGTGGCAATGCGCCATTAAGGTTGCAAGGGAGCATGGGTTCAAGTCATGGCGCTTGCAATTCATTTTGATTTCCTTTTAAATGAACTTAGACTTTGGCTCATAGGCTAATATTTAGTTGAGCATCTTTTAAGTCACAAAAGGAGCTTGTGTTGTGGTGGCATGTAGCTTATGGAGCATAGGAGAAGGCAAGGGTTCGAATCCCATTGCAAGCAAAATGGGATATTTATTTTGCTAAGTTGGGATGACAGGTGGTTGTGATGGAATTAAACTCTGCTGAAGGTAAAATCCCACATCTTAGGAGAGTAAGCATACCTTGGTTGGCGTTTGAGCATAGGAGTGTTTGGAGCGCGGATTAACTCCAGATTCCTATCAGATGTGTATTTCGCACTACTCTAGCTGTAGAGCTGCAAATGCTGAAATGCCGGTCACACGGCGATGGTAGCCACACGAGCATGCGAGCGCACGTGTGGGAGCATCGACACGATAGTTTAGGCCATTATGAGTGTTCTTCTGGGTTTAGGCTGTTTGGGCCGAAATGGGCCATGTGAGGCCAATGGGCCCGTGGGCCCAATCGGATAAGTTGTATGATGTGTAGTAAATATTGAACTGGACTATGTGAATCTCATATCTGTGGCTAGTTTTGGGCTAAATAGGCCACACGAGTGTGTGGGCCCATTTGGTCCGAAAAATGGGCCCTAGGCCCATTCGCCTCATTATTTCTGTTTAGAATACTTTGGTTTAACTGGGCAAATCGCAGTTTGATCACTCTAGCAAAGGTGACGGCCCTCGTGATTATTCAGTACTCTACGTGATAAGGTGTGTATCCGTATACACTGTTCTAATTGTTAATCTGTTGAAAAGCCGAATGTGTGTACTCACACACACACCACGCAAACAGTAGATCGACAAATGCTGAAAAGCCGAAGTACCGGCGAATGATGCCACACGAGCGTACGATCGCACGTGTGGTGGACCGAGCCCACGGGTATGGGCATAAGACGGTGGAGGCCACCATGAGTGTTCTCATGGGCTTAGGTCGTTATGGGCCTCGTTGGTTCAATATGGGTCGTATGGGCCCAATGGGCTCGTGGGCCCCACACAAACTAGTTTACGAAAAGTGCCAGAAATTGAATTAAGCTATAACATGCACATAACCGTGATTGGAAATGGGCTGAATAGGCCACACGAGAGTGTAGGCCCACTTGGGTCGAGTATTGGGCTTTAGGCCCAAATACACCGTATTGATGATGTATGTTATCTGCATCGCTTGAGGCGACTGTAGACCTTTGGGAAGGTTGTATATTGACTGAAATACCCTCGAAGGGTAAAATTACTAAAATACCCCTAATGGGTAAAATGACTGAAATACCCCTAAAGGGTAAAATGACTAAAATGCCCCTACATGTTATATGATTGTTACTGTATGCTATTTATGGTATGTCTACATTCATGTGATATTATGCTGCATGAGGGATGGGATTATTGATCTGAAGGAAGTATATGAATTGTTAGGGTTGCATGGTCGCTTGATGACTGTAGATCCACTGATGGCTTTAAGCCGATTATGTGATTGGAAGCTCTACTGCAATATTGGTTAGTGTCGCAACCGGTGCTACATAAGGAGTGTAGGGATGGATGGGTCGATTAAATCCCCACAGGAGTACAAGGTTGGATAGGAGACGGATTGTAGGATTGGTATGGGCATTAATGCATTACATACACTTGTTCTGTTATTGAGATGGGCTTAGGCCCAGATAGATGTGATATGTGACATTTGATATGGGCTAAGGCCCAATTGCCACCATTACTGTGTTGGGCTTAGGCCCACATTGATTACTGTAATGGGTTTAGGCCCGAATTGATGTGATGTATGCTTTACGACCGATGAGGGTTGTACACACTGAGTTTTTGTAAACTCACCCCTCTTTTTAATTTTTTCAAGAAATCCTCAGTAGGCGGTTCGACGAACTGGAGTACTCGGAGGTGGCCACACTACAATCAGCTTTGGGTTTTAGTATTCTACTTTTCATTACTTAAACCGCTTTCTTATTGGGTTGTAATAAGGCCATTTTTAATTTTTGATATTTAATTTGGGGTTTTTAGTTTATTATGATTTATATCTGCTAGAAGTAGAACGCGGTTTTCCCAAAACGATTACTATTTTCAAAACATTACGTTTCCGCAATGCAATTTTTAAACATCACATTTTCGTAAATCATCTACTTTAAATTAAGCTTCCGCAACAAATTACGTTTTAAAAGGGAATGACTTTTTAATAAACCACAGGTAAAAATAAATTGACGTAATTGGGATTTTTACTCAAGTTTTTTTCTTTAAGAAGGGCTTTCAATGAAAACATGGTTTTCGAAAAACACTTTAATGTGGCACACCGAATTCGGGCCTAGCTTCTAGGCCAGGTTTGGGGTGTTACATTTAGTGGTATCAAAGCCCGATTGCAAAGCTCGGGTTGTGAAATGGGCTTTAGTTTTATTTTAAAGATGTTTACAAATAATTCGGAAGTAGTTTTGAAAGATTTTTGTGTGGCACACCGAGTCTCCGACGTTGAGCCAAGTAAGTTCTCCTGATACTGAAATCTGTTTTAAACTGTTATACTGTCAACAGTTACTGGGCTTACATTAGATGATAGACTATATTGAGACTCTTAATTAGAGTAAAACTGAAGCCCGTAAGAGACTAAAAATTTAGTGAGCTTGCGACTGTGAAAACAACTCTTAACTAGTACTTCCATAAAACATTTTTTAATTATTGAAACTATGAGCTAAATTCATAAAAACTTCTAATTTAGATAATACGCAAAGCGATAATGAGCACTAGAAGGGGTGCAAGAGGCCGCAGTAGAGGCTGTGGAAGTGCTAGGTCTGGATTTGGCATCAGGCCATATTCCTAACGCTGTAGCTGGAGAGGCTCCGACTTCACCAGTAATCGAGACAGGGTCGTTCGATCGAGCTGCTGGGGATGACGCACTGTCCCGGGCGATGCTTCGTATTTTAGAAAGAGTTGTTGGGTCTGTTGAGCCTAATACCGTTATTTGAGGCCGTGGGTCGATTATGAAACGACTCCAGTAAAATGGAGTAGAAGTCTTCAGGGGAGTTTCTGGGGTGGCCCCAAGTGTGGCGGAGTACTGGTTGGAGGTCACCAAAAGAATTATGGACGATCTCGACTGCATGCCGAAACAAAAGTTGAAAGGTGTCATGTCCTTGCTGAGAGATGAAGACTACCAGTGGTGGCTTACGGTAAAAGAGGGTACCTCGTCTGATCGATTGACCTGGGAATTCTTCAAGTCCACATTTCAGGGAAAGTATGTGGGCACTAGCTATGTGGACGCTCGTAGGAAAGAATTTATGGATCTGGTGCAAGGTGACAAGTCTGTGGCTGAGTACGAGGCAGAATTTTTGTGACTTAGCCGGTATGCTCAAGGAATTGTGGCAACGGAGTACGAACATTGTGTTCGGTTCGAAGATGGCCTCAAGGACAGTCTCCGAGTGTTGATAGCTCCACAGAGGGAGCGGAACTTTGCTACGTTAGTAGAAAAAGCTAAGATCGCTGAAGATGTGAAGCGCTCTGAGCACCTAAATCGGGAAAAAAGAAAGGGGAAAAAACAAGAAGACCTCAGAGACTTAAGAAAAGGGCCAGAATGGATGGGCCAGTCAGAGCTGGGCCCTCTGTTGCTACTACTGTGTTACCACCTTGTGCTACTTGTGAGAAAGGTCATGTGGGCGAGTGCTGGAGAAGGACGAGGGCTTGTCTGAGTTGTGGGTCCATGGAACATCATCTCAGAGAGTGTCCCAGAAGACGGGGTCAGAGGCAGTCCTTCGGTAGGGGTAATATACAACCACCGATGGATGGTCAATAGTCGCCTAGAGGCCGTGGGCAGGCCAGGGGTGGAAATGGTTTAGGTCGTGGAGCTCCAGGCAGAGGTGCTGGTCATGCGGAGGCGAGGCAGCCAGATTTGGTTTATGCAGCACGTCACCGAGAGGACATAGACGTTCTAGATGCGAATACTGGAACGTACTTTACCCATAGTGTGCTATTTACCTAATTTGCAATTAGGACTAGAGTGTGTAGCGGAAGCGTAGTGGTGTAACCGGTGTTGTGCGGCTACTAGATAGTTGGAAATTTCGAGGATGAAATTTCTTTACGGGGGTAGAATTGTAATGCCCCAAATTTTTGGGCCAAGTAGAATTGGGCCTAGGGCATGGGAGCGTTTAAAATTTTTGAGAACAAGAGAATGGCACTAATGAAGTCTTGGGTTCAAACCTGGGCTTTAGGAAAAATTTTGGTTTTAGGTGAATAAAACCCTGGGAGTAAGTAAGTAGGCTTTGAGGATAAATTATGGGGAAAAAATGACACAAGGAAGTGAGCGGTCTAGTGGCAAGGCGTCATTAAGGTTGCAAGGGAGCATGGGTTCAAGTCTTGGCGCTTGCAATTCATTTTGATTTCCTTTTAAATGAACTTAGACATTGGCCCATAGGCTTATATTTAGTTGCGCATGTTTTAAGTCACAAAAGGAGCTTGTGTTGTGGTGGCATGTAACCTCTGGAGCATAGGAGAGGGCAAGGGTTCGAATCTCATTGCAAGCAAAAAGGTATATTTATTTTGCTAAGTTGGGACGGCAGGTGGTTGTGATGAAATTAAACTCTACTGAAGGTGAAATCCCACATTGGGAAGCTAGCATAAGAGTAGGCGAGAAGCTGGCTTTAAGTAGAGCGATCTATGAGGAGAGTAAGCATACCTTGGATAGCGTTTGGGCATAGGAGTGTTCGGAGCACGGATTAACTCTAGATTCCCCTATCAGGTGTGTATTTCGCACTACTGTGGCTGTAGAGGGGCAAATGTCGAAATGCCGTTCATACGGCGATGGTAGCCACACGAGCGTGCGAGCGTGTGAGAGCTTCGACGCGATAGTTGAGGCCATCATGAGTGTTCTTGTGGGTTTAGGCTGTTTGGGCTGAAAGGGGCCATGTGATGCCAATGGGCCCGTGGGCCCAATGGGATAAGTTGTATGATTGTGTAGTAAATATTGAACTGGACTATGTGAATCTCATACCTGTGGCTAGATTTGGGCTAAATGTGAGACACGAGCGTGTGGGCCCATTTGGGCCGAAAATAGGCCCTAGGCTCATTCGCATCATTATCTATGTTTAGAATACTTTGGTTTAACTGGGCAAATCGCAGTTTGATCGCTCTAGTGAAGGTGACGACCCTCGTGATTATTCAGTACTCTACATGATAAGGTGTGTATCCGTATACACTGTTCTGATTGTTAATTAGTTGAAAAGCCGAAGGTGTGTACTCACACACATACCACGCAAACAGTAGATCGGCAACTGCCGAAAAGCCGAAGTATCGACGAATGATTCCACACGAGTGTGCGATCGCAGGTGTGGTGGACTGAGCGCACGGGTATGGGCGTAAGACGGTGGAGGCCACCATGAGCATTCTTATGGGCTTAGGTCGTTATGGGCCTTATTGGGTCGATATAGGCTATGTGGGCCCAATGGGCTCATAGACCCTACACGGACTAGTTTACGAAAAGTGGCAGAAATTAAATTGGGCTATAACGTGCACATAGTCGTGATTAGAAATGAGCCGAATAAGCCACACGAGAGCATGGGCCCACCTGGCCGAATATTGGGCTTTGGGCTCAAATACACCGTTTTGATGATGTATGTTATCTGCGTCGCTCGAAGCGACTGTAGACCTTTGGGAAGGTTGTATAATGACTGAAATACCCTCGAAGGGTAAAATTACTAAAATACCCCTAATGGGTAAAATGACCGAAACACCGCTAGAGGGTAAAATGACTAAAATGCCCCTGCATGTTATATGATTGTTTATGTATGCTATTTATGGTATGTCTGCATTCATGTGATATTATGCTGCATGGGGGATGGGATTATTAATCTGAAGGGAGTATATGAATTGTTAGGGTCGCATGATTGCTTGACGACTGTGGATCCACCGATGGCTTTAAGCCGATTATGTGATTGGAAGCTCTGTTGCAAAATTGGTTAGTGCCGCAACTGGTGCTACATAAGGAGTGTAGGGATGGGTGGGTCGATTAAATCCCCACAGGAGTGCAGGGTTGTACAGGAGACGGAGTGTAGGGTTGGTATGGGTATTAATGCATTGCATACACTTGTTTTGTTATTGAGATGGGCTTAGGCCCAGATAGATGTGATCTGTGACATTTGATATGGGCTAAGGCCCAATTGCCACCGTTACTATGTTGGGCTTAGGCCCGCATTGATTACTGTAATGGGTTTAGGCCCGGATTGATGTGATGCATGCTTTATGACCGATGAGGGTTGTACACACTGAGTTTTTGTAAACTCACCCCTCTTGTTAATTTTTTCAGGAAATCTTCAGTAGGCAGTTCGACGAACTGGAGTACTCGGAGGTGGCCACACTATGATCAACTTTGTGTTTTAGTATTCTACTTTTCATTACTTAAACCACTTTCTTATTGGGTTGTAATAAGGCCATTTTTAATTTCTGATCTTTAATTTGGGAATTTCAGTTTATTACGATTTATATCTGCTAGAAGTAGAACGCGATTTTCCTAAAATGATTACTGTTTTCAAAACATTACATTTCCGCAATGCAATTTTTAAACATCACGTTTTCGTAAATAATCTACTTTAATAAACCACAGGTAAAAATAAATTGACGTAACTGGGATTTTTACTCAAGTTTTTTTTTCTATAAGAAGGAATTTCAATGAAAATATGGTTTTCGAAAAACACTTCAATGTGACACACCGGATTTGGGCCTAACTTCTAGGCCGGGTTTGGGGTGTTATTTCTTTATCATTCTATATGGGTTGTAATTTCCAGAAATTCTTTACAGTTCCATACCTTGAGATTTTGCTACCTCAGTTTTATTATGATTCTATGTGATTATCTGTAAGAGATATTCTTTTGACGGAGACGAATATATATTATGATTATAATTTCTGGTTTGATTATGGGAGTACAGTGGAATTGTCATCAAATTTACAGAGGTTATGTTTCTACATTCATTTCTGTTGAAACTATATTTGATTTTCTTTTGTGTTCAAAATACTTTATTAACACCAGGGATATTATCTATTTATATGGTTGAGATGTTGGATTTATTATGGCATTATGATTCTTGTCTAACGGAGGTGGCTTCTGTATAATACAACGTTTCGATGATTAAAATTTGAGATAGCTTTATTATATAATCGTTTTTGGTTTTCTTAAAAGGGAATTGAAATCGGCAAAAACATAGAAGATAGGAGATCAAGTTCAAATCTATATAATAGTTATCATTTCCAGGCAAATCATGTTATATGTCAATGAGTAAAGATAGAATGTTGTGTCATATGTGAATTATGCAGTTTTTAAGAAGATGTATGACTAGTATCCTAAAGAAATTGCGATAAATTATATGTATGAGTTATCTTAACAGCACGAAGAAAGGTTTTCTTTGAAAAGTTATTGTTTGATAGCCAAGATCGATTCAGTTGTTTAGTTTGATTGGGTCATTTGCTTGAAAGGTTAATTGAGTTATATGAGTTTGTGTTTATCCTTGGGTCTGAAAATAAATTTTGTGCATTCACGGATAAATAGATGAATAGTTTGAATGAAGAATTCATATTTTAGAAGACATGATACATATAACGCCCCAAAAATATAGGGTCTTTAATTTTTCATGTTCTAACAAAATTGCTTGTCTGTTGTAATGGCTAAGTGATTTGGGTATGTTTGGGGGTATTTAGGAAGCCTGGGTTCAAGTATGGCCTCTGGCAAAATTTTGATTTTTGCTCTTTTTGAAACTTGGATGTTAGCTTGAAGGGCATATATTAAGTCAGGTTTGTTTTATGACACAAAACATCTGGTGTTGTGGTGGCAAGTGGCGTGTTGGACAGTTAAGAGGGAGTGGGTTCGAATCCTATGGCATGCAAAGAGAGGGTTTTATTTTATGTCTCTGTGGCGTTAGAGGTAGAGTTTAATTCAAACTCTGCAGAGGTGGTTGGAGACTTGGTCATCAAATTTGAATGAGTTTGAATGGAAGGTGTAGAGTGAATCTAGGAGGAATCGGTGGAGACTTTCAAGGAGTTGGGATGTGAAGGGAGTCATAGCCGAATAGGGTAGCTAGAGTAGAGGAATTTGGCTATGAGCATTCATTGGTGCATTTTCGGCAATTAGGGGGAGAGTATAGAAGCCGATTGTCTTCTGTGCTGTTTTGGGATTTTCCTTTTTCTTCATTTCAGGTTTTTCTCTGCTTGTGACGTTCTGTGCAGTGTTTTGACCATTCGGGTCTTTTTCTTTTCAGTTCACTTTTGTCGAAACACCTATACCAAGTGTCGAATTCTCCCTTGAAACCCTTCCTTTCTTCTGCACACTTTCTCTCTGTCGATTTGGCATTCTTCTTCTTCTTCTTCTCTTTGGGCTAAACCGAATTAAGTTCTTCTATTCCTTTCTTCTTGAGTGTAGCCGGATACCCTGCCTCCTCTTCTCATCTTCGAACTCTGACAAGCCGAATATTGGGGTAAGTGACTGGGTTGTTCTTGTACTTTGTGATTTCCCTTTTAAGATTATCGTGTTGCTATTCAATAATCCTATTTCGGTTTACTCTCTTTTAGATCAAACACAATACTCCTCCCACGCGTGCTGTTCTTTTAAGTCAGCTTTCGGTTCTGAGGCATTCGGTAAGTGTTTGGCCGAATGTTACTTTCCCTTTTTAGGGGAAAGGTTGCGTGTATTTTCTTTGGACTGATGTGTGCTAAAACATGGTTTTAGACTAACGTGATTGATAGGTTGTATTTGTAATGTAGTTAATCATCAAAGAGGAGCGTGATCAACTCTAGCTTGTGATCTAAGGGAAATAAACCGATTAGCGATCAGTCAATGTAAGTAGGGATTTTCGTTTTGGGCTTGGACAGTTATTAACTTTATTGGTTGTAAATCTGATACGATATGTTGGTTGATTATAGGATTCGAAGAGCATGGATCTTAGCTAGTTTCGCAAACAGATGTGTAATCGTATGCAGTATTCGATGATCGGCTGAAAAGAAGAAAGTATGTAATGTTACACTGCTATGACTGTAGATCGGAAAAATGCCGAAAAGCCAGAAATAGGGCGTATGATGCCACACGAGCATGCGATCGTGCATGTGGTAAACTGAGCCCATGAACATGGGCGGTAGACTGTAGAAGTCACCGCGAGCGTTCTCGTGGGCTTAGGTCGTAATATGCCTCGTTGGGCTGGGGTGGGCCTAATGGGCTCATGGACCCCATATGGGTAAAATCTACTATAAGCGAATAATAATGGATTCGGCTACGAAGTTCGCATAGCCATGACTGAAATTGGGCTGAATGGGCCACACTAGTATGTGGGCCCACTTAGGCCGAATAGTGGGCTTTGGGCCCATTTACACAGTTTTGACCATATAGGTTATCCGAGTCGTTCAGATGACTATAGGCTTTTTAAAGGTTCGTTATCTGTGCCGAGACCTTTAATGATTAAAAGACTAAAATACCCTTAATTAGTAAAATGACTGAAATACCCTTAGTGAGTAAAATGACTGAAATACCCTTGTAGGGTAGAATTACCGAAATACCCCTAAGGGGTGAAATTACCGTTTTATCCCTAACCAACAAAAGGACCATTATACCCCTAGTGGTAGTTTAGTGATCTGTGTATGATATCTATATGACTGGTTATGAATATGACATACTGCATACACGTAAAATTTATGACACGACATTCTGCATTGGGGTTGGGATTCTGATTTGGAGGAAGTATTGTACTAGTGGCTCTGCCACGTTTTTACTGTTCTAGTGGCTTCGCCACGTATTGTGATTTTAGTGGCTTGGCCACGTTTACTGTAACTAGCAGCTTTGTTGCGTTACTATTAGCAGCTATGCTGCGATATTGGTGTGTTGGCTAGGTGGGTCGACTTAGTCCCCACATGGTGTGTTGGTTGGTACGGGTGGTGTGTTGGCTAGATTTGGGTTGGGTTGCATCACTGCTCTGTACTGTTATTATTTTAGGCTTATACCCACACTATTACTGTATTGGGCTAAGGCCCACGCTCTACTGTTACTGAATAGGGCTCTGGCCCAGACTGTTACTGCATGATAGGGGATTACACACTGAGTTCTTGTAACTCACCCTTTTCTTTTAACTATACAGGTAATCCCCAGCCTTAGATGATTTGGAGCTACGAGGGACTCGGAGGTGGCCACATGTTCGCCAGTGTTTTAATTTATACCTAGCTTTTTAAATATTTTATTTTGGGGTTGATATTTATGTAATAAGGCCATTTGAGGTTTTAACTTTTATTTGGTTTTAATTTCTTACTTCAACCTGCTAGATTAGGAAACTTGGGTTTTCAAAATAATAATTGTTTCAAAAGGAAATCATGCATTTCAAATTTTACAAAAGCTTCCGCGGTTTTTAATCCAGATTAATAAACTTGTAATAAATGATATGACCAATAAGTGATTAACGATTTTTTATTTTACAACCCCAACGTTTTCAATAGTAATTAGTTTTAAAAGGGATTTAAAACTTTAGTCATGAATTTTCATCGACAAGATCGATTTTTCAAATCAACACTTCAATGTGACACGTCAGATATGGTCATAACCTCTAGGTCGGGTTTGGGCTGTTACATTTAGTGGTATTAGAGCCAAATTACAAAACTCAGCTGTGGAATGGGTTCTTGAAAATTTTCCTAAAATTGTCTGAATTTTGGTTTTGGAAAGAAAATTGAAAGGTTGTTACTGAAAGTGTGGCACACCGAGTCTTCGGTGCCAAATCTGTAAGTTCTCTGACATTGTTTACTGTTATAGACTGAAATGTTATACTAAGAAACTACCATAGATAGTAGTACTTTGCTAAAACCCTTTTGTTATGGTAAACTAAAACTGTAGAAGACTGAAAATTGTAGTGAGATACCTCAATCTACGAAAATAGAAACTTTAAATACTGATTGACATAACATCTGTTAATAATTACTAGAACTATGAACTGATTCATAAGATTGTTAAAACAGATAATACGCTATATCGATATGAGCACAAGAGGTAATCGCGAAAAGGGTACACGAGGTAGTGGTAGAGGCCGAGGTACTAGGGCTGGGTCTTCAGCATCGGGTCACATGCCTGCTAGGGAGGCACCAGCCTCACCAGTAATTGAGACAGGGTCTTATGACCGAGCAGTTGGGGATGATGCTCTATCTCAAGCAATGCTACGTGTTCTTGAAAGAGTTGCTGGAGAGAGTACTAGATCAGTGGGCCGAGGGTCAATTTCTAAGCGACTCCGTCTAATGGAGCGGAAATCTTTAGGGGTGTTTCTGGTGTAGCCCCGAATGTATCATAGTATTGGTTAGAGGCTACCGAGCGGATAATGAATGATCTCGACTGTACTGTGGAACAAAAATTAAAAGGAGCAGTGTCCTTATTGCGAGACGAGGCATACCAATGGTGGCTCACTGTAAGAGAGGGTACGCAGGCCGACCTTTTGACGTGGGATTTCTTCAAGACGGCCTTTCAAGGGAAGTATGTGGGCGCAAGTTATGTGGATGCCCGAAGAAAGGAGTTTTTGAGCCTGACCCAGGGAAATAAGACAGTGGCAGTATATGAGGCAGAATTTTTACGGTTGAGTCGTTATGCTTGCGGTATAGTCGCAACTGAGTATGGACATTGTGTGCGGTTCGAAGATGGCCTCTGTGATGAGTTATGTCTACTGATCGCTCTGCAGAGGGAGTGAGACTTTGCTGCCCTTGTTGAGAAAGCAAAAATTGCTGAGGATGTGAAGCTCTCTGAGCGCCAGAATCGTGAGAAAGATAAGGGTAGATTTAAAAGGGATTCAGGGCCCTCGGGTTCTTCTGGAAGGCCTATTAAGAAGGCCAGATTTGATAGGTTAGACTGAGCGGTTTCTGTTACTATGGTTAGACCGCAGCCTTGTGCTGATCATGGGAGAGCTCACCAGGGTGAGTGTTGGAAATGAACTAGGGCGTGTTTCAGATGTGGGTCCATGGATCATCAGGTTAAAAACTATACTCAAAGGACTGTTTAGATGCAAGCCGCAGGTCAGGGCCATGTCCAGCCAGGGAGAGGTGGTCAGCATCCACCGAGAGGCCATGGTCAGGCTAGAGGAGGAAATGGTTTGGGAAGAGGTCGTGGAGCACCAGGCTGAGGTGCTGGTAACACGGAGGTGAGACAGCCAGCTTTGGTCTATGCTGCTCATCATCGAGAAGATGGCGATGCTCCGGACATCATAACTGGTACGTTCCTAATTTATAAATTACCATACACTGCTTTAATTGACATTGGGTCTACACACTCGTATGTTGCATGCACTGTGTCTGGGACGCTGGGTTTTCAGTTTGAAATTACTAATTGGGAGATGACTGTGTTAAGTCCACTGGGACAGTCGGTTAGGGTGAATAAGTTGTTTAGAAACGTGCCCCTAGAGGTCCAAGGGGTTGTCTTTCCGGCGAATTTGATGGAACTACCGTTTGGCGAATTCGATCTTATATTAGGCATGGATTGGCTAGTGAAACACCGTGCGAATTTGGATTGTGCTGCTAAGCGTATGGTGTTGAAGTCTATTGATGATGAGGAGGTGGTTGTGTTGAGGGAGCGAAGAGATTATCTGTCTAATGTAATCTCAGCATTAAAGGCTGAGAAACTAGTTCGCAAAGGTTGCGAGACATTTTTAGCATATGTCAGCAGTTCTGATTCTAAAGGTCCTTCTGTTAGAGATATTAGAACTGTTAAAGAGTTTCCAAATGTATTTCCTGAAGAGCTTCCTGGGTTGCCCCTAGACCGTGAGGTTGAATTTAGTATTGAGCTCCTACCGAGAACGGCTTCGGTGTCTATCGCCCCTTATAAGATGGTACCGAAGGAGCGGTAGAGTTAAAGGCTCAAATTCAAGAGCTACTGGACCAGGGATTCATCCGGCCGAGTGTGTCTCCATGTGGAGCACCAGTGTTATTCGTAAAGAAGAGGGATGGATCCATGCACTTGTGCATAGATTATCGTCAACTGAACAAACTGACTATTAAGAACAAGTACCCTTTATCGAGGATAGATGATCTGTTTGACCAACTGTGAGGAGCTTCAATTTTCTCTAAGATAGATCTTCAATCTGGGTACCATCAGCTAAAGATTAAGAAGGCGGATGTGTATAAGACTGCGTTCAGGACTCGTTATGGTCATTACGAGTTTCTGATAATGCCGTTTGGGTTGACGAATGCACCAGCTGCTTTCATGGATATGATGAATCGGGTATTCCAGCCCTATTTAGATCGGTAGTGGTGTTTATAGACGACATCCTAGTGTATTCCAGAACCGAAGAGGATCATGATACACATCTTCGAGTTGTTTTGCGAATGCTGAGGGAAAAACAGCTATACGCAAAGTTCAGCAAGTGTGAGTTCTGGTTGCGGGAAGTGACATTTCTGGGTCACGTGGTGTCCGTCAAGGGGATTAGGGTTGATTGTAATAGCCAGATTTCGGGGCTAGTCGGAACAATGGTTTCGGGACCACTAACCTGAGGTTGAGGAAAATTATTTTAGTATTGATTATTGTGTTATGGCATTAATATATGGCTATATGAAAATTTTGGTGCTTTAATTTTAGCAATTGTATGTGTAATTGTGAAAAAGGACTAAATCGCATAAAGTGAAAAAGTTCCATTATAAGTGGGAGAGGTGTCTAATAGCCAAAGAATATCAAATTGGAGGTCCTTAAAGTGAAATTAGGCCATTGGATGTGTGATGGCCGGCCATATAGAGGCTAGAAAGACAAGCAAGTTCTTGGAAGGAACTTGAAAGGAATAACGGTTCTTGGAAGCAAATTACTATTCCTTCTTCTTCCACCTCCGAAAATTGAAAGGAATAACGATTCTTGGAGTTCAAAATTTTCAGCAAAACAAATCTCTTGCGAGCAAGTGATTTTAGTGGTTTTATTTGACAATTTTTGTATTTTTGGAGTCTCTAAAGCTTAAGCTAGCTAATGAGGGGACTAATTTGTGATATGGTTGAAAGTCCAGGGACTTGCCATGAGAGTGTTTATGTTGTTAGCTGTGTTTTATGGAAGAAAATGAATATTAGGGAAATGAGAAACAACTTTTGTGAAAGGTGTTAGCATGAAAACACCTAAATAGGACTTGAACGCAAAGATTAAAAATGTGTAATAAATGCATGAAATAGTTAGATTTGAGAGTAGTTGTAAGAGAAATAAATGTTTAGCTAGACTTGTTTGATGTGTCGAAAAATGATTTACGAGCCTAGGGGAAAAATCATAATTTTGCCAAAGTGTAAGGGCAAAATGGTCATTTTTGCCTAAGTATAGATTTTGATGCATTATGATTATAAAATGTTTTAAATGAGTGAATTTTGTTGTTATAGACCAAGAAGAACGTGGAATCAACGTTGATCGAGGAAAAGGCAAATAGACTGTTGATTAACGCGTTTTCAGTAAGGTAAGTTTATGTGTAAACGATGCATCGTATAAACATGTTGTTACTTACTGGTGCGTTGTATGATTGGGAGCATGTATGATTCAAGTGGATTGAATTTGGTAGATATTAAATAATTTTCGTCTGAATGACGAAATAGATATGTAAATGTGAAATAACATCTGTAGTAATAAATGGTGGGCTGTGTGATACCACCTTAGTAATTCTTAATGGTGGGCTAAGTGCGATACCACCTTATTACTTATTCATGATGGGCTATGTGTGATACCATCGTTTATATTATTTGGTGGGCTAAGTGCGTTACCATCGTAAATATTCTTGTTGGTGGGCTATGTGCGATACCACCCTGTTAAGGATTGATGGTGGGCTAAGTGCAAAACCACCGAGTGATTGGTCTGATTATGAATGGTTTATTTGGGAAAACTTATGATGTGTTGTTTCGTGTGATCATGTGGTGATAAGTGCAGGGATGTATGTTAAATAATGTGGGCCTTTGGCTTGTGATATGGTTGGAATGTGGTAAGAGATGAAATGAGTAAGCATGATCATGGAATGTGGATTGTTCTTGCTTAGTATGTAATGCTATTTATTGTTTAGCACATACCATGATGTAATTTGTTTACTTGTAAACTTACTAAGCTTAAAGCTTACTCCCCTTTTCTTTTCCCTTGTTTTATAGTGTTAAAGAGCCGGGTCGGGATACGAAGATAATTAGAAGATCACCCACACTGTCAGCTCCTCTCGATATATCTAGACTTAATGTTTTGAGTATGGCATGTATAGGGGCTAGACTAGGTAAATTGTTTTGTTATTTTGGTGAAGAGTGTGTTGGCCCCCTTTAAAGGTGAACTCTTTTGTATATAGTCATAGTTGATGGCTCATTATTATTTATGAAAAGATGAAGTTATTCATGGAAATGTATATTTCAAATTTGAGTTGTTTAGTGATTTGTTGAATGGATTTATGTTGTGTGAGTTAGGGTGGTGAAAAGATTTTAACAAATAGCCTTGTTCTTGTCCACACGGGTAGGCACACGAGCGCATGTCTAGGTCGTGTGTGACACACGGTTAGTCCCATGGGTGTGTGACCAGGTCGTGTGTCCCCTGCATGTTAGTTTTACTAGTCAGTAAGCTTTGTAATAAACACACGGGCAGAGACACGATCGTGTGTCTCAGCCGTGTGGTAGGCACGGCCACAAACATGGGTGTGTGCCCAGGCCCTGTGAAGTCTACACCTTGAAATTGAAATTTAATTCGACACACGGTCTAAGGACACAGGCGTGTGCCTTGGCCGTGTTACCATAGTGAGATGATGACGTCATAAACAGAATGCCAAGGTTTTGGCACACAAGCTAAGACACGGGCGTGTTCAGGCCATGTGAAGGACACGGGCCAAGGACACGGGCGTGTTTCTGGCCGTGTGAAAACCCCTGTAGGTTTGAAATGAAAATAAATCTCACACAAGCGGGCGTGTGTGACCACACGGCTTACCCACACGGGCGTGCCCCATTTCACACGGGCATGTGGCCCCTGTTTGGGTGAAAATTTAAGTGCACTGAAGTTTCTGATTGGATTTTGAAACCCTCTGTATGCATGTTTAAGGCCTCCTAGTTCCTTAATGAGAATGTTTTGATGGTGAAAGAGATATTTTAAGTTGTATGACCAAGTGAGTTAAGTCCGGTGATGCCTCGTGCTCGGTTCCGGCGTAAGATATGGGTAAGGGGTGTTACATTTAGTGGTATCAGAGCTATGGTTTAGTCAGTTTTCAGACTATCGTAGCGTATGTAAGAGTCTAGCTATACATTCCATAAGTGTATATTGATAGTGTGGTGGCTTCTGATAATTTTAAACTTTGTTTTTATATAGTAAATGGATCTCGATCGAGCAACTGCTGATGACGCAGCTAGTAACGCGCCTGTAGAGAGTGGACCCGAGACTAGGGGTCAAGGAGAAGAGGCCCGGGAAGCATTTCTCCAAAAGATGAGTAACTGGTACACAGAGTATGTACGAGCAAACCTTAATGCTCAACCTTTTCCACCCCTCCTATACCTCAGCCAGTTCCAGTGGCTCCTCAAGGTATAGATTTAGTGAGGATAACCAAGCCCCCAGTAGACAAGATTCGGAAGCAAGGGGCTGAGGAGTTCAGAGCTAATACAGATGATGACCACGAGAGGGCAGAATTCTTGCTTGAGAACTCGATGAGAGTCATTGATGAACTCTCTTGTACGCTTGAGGATAGCTTAAAATGCGCTGTGCCTTTGTTGAAGGACTCGGCATACCATTGGTAGAAAACATTGACATCAATGGTTCCAAAGGAGAGAGTGACGTGGGACTTCTTTTTGGAAGATTTTCGAAAGAAGTATATAGTGAGCTATTTGTTGATCAGAAACGGAAGGAATTCCTTGCGTTAAAGCAAGGAAAAATGACCGTGGCAGAATATGAGCGTGAGTTTGTTAGGTCAGCAAGTACGCACAAGAATGTGTGTCAACAGAAGCTATCTTGTGCAAGAGTTTTGAAGATGGGCTGAATGAGGATGTTAGACTTTTAGTTGGGATTTTGGAACTAAAAGAATTTGTAGTGTTGGTGGATATGGCATGTAAGGTCGAAGAATTGAATAAGGAAAAGAGGAAGGCTGTGAGTGAGGCTCGAGATGTAAGAAAAAGGCCGATAAGTAAATCATACCAAACTCAATCGAAAAAGTCCAAGGGCGTAAACCCTCGGACGACTGCGTTAGTTGGGTATCCGCATAGAAATCGAGGTAACACATACTCAGGCTCGAGAGTTCAAACCACTTCGATGGCAAGTGTGGGCAATCTGAAGCCCAAACCGGAGTGTCCAAATTGTGGAAGACAACACACGGGGGAATGTTGAGGGAATAGCAGAAACTGTTACAAGTGTGGTTCACCCGATCATTTCATCCGAAATTGCTCTGAGAGGGATGGCAAGGAAAGGAAGCAAGAGATAAGATCTAGCAATGTATCTTCAAGGGGTAGATCACAAAAGAACCCAAGAGGCGGGACTAGTGGTAGAGGTGTGTCTCGAGATTCTGCCGTGAGACCGGAGGGTTGGGCATCTGCAAGAACCTATGTCATTCGTGCTCGAGAAGAGGCATCATCTCCAGATGTGTTAACGGGTGCTTTTTCTCTTCATGACACCTTTGTTATTGCTTTGATTGATTCGGGGTCTACCCATTCTTATATTTGCATAAGGTTGGCATCTAGTATGAGCATGATTGTTGAGTCTACGAAATTTGTAGTAAAGGTGTCAAACTCGTTAGGCAAACATGTGTTAGTTGACAAGGTGTGTAGTAACTGTCATTTAACAATTAGAGGTCATTGTTTTTCGAAAAATCTTATGTTGTTGCCGTTTGACGAATTTGACTTGATTCTTAGTATGGACTGGTTGACTACTCATAGTGTTTTAGTAAACTGTGGCAGTAAATTTATTGAATTGAAATGTGAAAATGGAGATGTCATTCAGGTTGAATCAGGTGGGTCAGATAGTTTACCAATGATAATTTCTTCCATGGTGGGTGAGAAATATTTGAGAAAAGGATTCAAGTCCTACCTCGCTTTTGTGCTAAATACTCAAGAGTCTGAGGTAAAGATTGAAGCAGTGCCGGTGGTATGTTAGTATTCTAATGTATTCCCGGAGGAGTTACCCGGATTACCTCCAGTTAGAGAGGTCGAGTTTGGGATTGAGTTAATTCTGGGTACGGCATCTATTTTGGTTGCTCCGTATAGGATGGCACTATTGGAACTGAAAGAATTGAAAGTTCAGTTGAAAGAGTTAACGGACAAGGGTTTTGCATGACCGAGCTATTCACTGTGGGGTCCTTCAGTGCTTTTTGTGAAGAAGAAAGATGGGTCAATGAGATTGTGCATAGACTACAGACAACTCAACAAAGTGACTGTGAAGAATAAGTATCCTTTGCCAAGGATAGATGATTTATTTGACCAACTGAAGGGAGCTATGGTGTTCTCTAAGATAGACCTAAGGTCTATCTATTACTAGTTAAGGGTTAAGGAGCAAGATGTACCGAAAACTACATTCTGGACGAGGTATGGCCATTATGAGTTTCTTGTCATGCCATTCGGTCTAACGAATGCTCCTGCGATTTTTATGGATCTAATGAACTGTGTCTTCCGACCGTATTTGGACAAGTTTGTAGTTGTCTTTATCGACGACATACTGATTTATTCTCAGGATGAGAGTGATCATGTAGAGCATTTAAGAATCGTTTTGCCAACTTTTAGAGACAAACAACTGTATGCTAAATTTAGCAAGAGTGAGTTTTGGCTGTGAGAGGTCGGATTCCTAGAACACATTGTGTCGAGATGGTATTAGAGTTGATCCGAGTAAGATCTCGACTATTGTGGAGTGGAAACTGTCAAGGAATGTTTCAGAAGTTAGAAGCTTTTTGGGTTTAGCGAGGTACTACAGACGGTTCGTAAAGGGGTTTCCTGTGATTACTACCTCGATGACAAGACTGTTGTATAAGGATGTCAAGTTTGAATGGGCTGAGAAATGTCAACAGAGTTTTGAGAGATTGAAAACATTGTTGACTGAGGCACCGGTTTTAGTACAACCTAAGTCGAGGAAAGAGTTTGTGGTCTATAGTGATGCGTCATTAAATGGTCTCAGTTGTGTGTTGATGCAAGAAGGTAAGGTAGTAGCTTAAGCCTCGAGACAAATAAAATCGCATGAGAAGAATTATCCGACTCATGATTTGGAGTTGGCTGTAATTGTTTTCGCATTAAAGATCTGGCGTCATTGTTTATGTGGTGAGAAGTGTCGAATCTTCACCGATCATAAGAGTTTGAAGTACTTAATAGACCAAAAGGATTTGAATTTGTGACAACAGTGGTGGCTCGAATTATTGAAGGACTATGAGCTAGTAATTGATTATCATCCGGGGAAAGCGAATGTAGTTGCGGATGACTTGAGCAGGAAATCTTTGTATTCTTTGAGAGCTATGAGCACGAGATTAGCGTTGTCTGATAATGGTGCTATATTGGCCGAGTTGAGGGCTAGAATGCTATTTATTCAACAAATATATGAGGCTCAAAAGAATGACAATGAGATGCAAGCTAAGAGAGCTAAGTGTGAATTGGGTAATGATTCTGGTTTTCGGGTGAGTTCGGATGGTTGTTTAATGTTTCACGATAGAATTTGTGTACCAAAAGATGATAAGTTGATTCAGAAAATTTTACATGAAGCACATAGTGGTCATTTGTCAGTACATTCCGGTAGCACGAAAATGTACAATGATTTGAAGAGATTTTATTGGTGGTCGGGTATGAAAGAGACATCTCTGAGTTTGTGACAATATGTTTGATCTGTCAACAAGTAAAAGCCGAGCACCAAGTACCTTCGGGATTGCTTCAGCTGGTGATGGTTGCCGAGTGGAAGTGGGATCGAATCACCATGGATTTTGTGACGGGGTTGCCTATGACTCCAAAAAAGAAAGACGCCGTATGGGTTATTATTGTTTGACTAACGAAATTAGCTCACTTTATATCGGTGCGAGTAGATTATTTGCTTGATAAGCTGGCTGAGTTGTATATTGCTAAGGTAGTGAGATTTCATAGGGTACCTATATATTATCTCGGATAGAGATCCGAGATTTACTTCGAGAATTTGGAAGAAGTTGCAGGAAGCCTTGGGTACAAGGTTGAGTTTTAGTACCGTGTTCTATCCTCAAACTGACGGCCAATCTGAAAGAGTGATTCAAGTTCTAGAGGATATGCTCCGATGCTGTGTGTTAGAATTTGAAGATAGTTGGGAAAGATACCAACCTTTGGTAGAATTTGCCTACAAAAATAGTTATCATTTGAGTATACGGATGGCACCGTATGAAGCTTTATATGGACGTAAGTGTTGGGCTCCCTTATATTGGACCGACCTTAGTGAGAAGCAAATTCATGGGGTTGATCTAATTAAAGAGACCGAGGAAAAAGTGAAAGTGATCCGTAGTAGTCTGAAAGCTTCTTCGGATCGACAAAAGTCGTACGTAGATTTAAAAAGGAAAGAAATTGAGTTTCAAGTGGGCGATAAAGTATTTCTAAAAGTATCCCCGTGGAAGAAAATATTGAGATTTGGTCGAAAGGGAAAACTGAGTCTACGATTCATAGGGCCGTATGGGATTACCAAAAGAATTGGGCCAGTGGCATACCAGTTGGCTTTGCCGGTAGAGTTAGAGAAAATACACAACGTATTTCATGTGTCGATGTTGCGACAATATCGTTCCGATCCTTTGCATGTGATCCCTCTATCAAAAATTGAGATACGATTGGACATGACGTATGAAGAGGAGCCAATTAAGATTATGGCTCGAGAAGTGAAACAGTTGAGGAATAAGTTATAGCTTTAGTAAAAGTATTATGGAAAAAACACGGTGTGGAAAAGGCTACGTGGGAACCAGAAGAAGCCATGAGAGAACAATATCTAAACCTTTTTACCGATAAGATTTTTTAGGGTGAAAATCTCTAAAGGAGGGGAGAGTTACAACAGCTCGATTTCGGGGCTAGTTGGAACAGTGGTTTCGGGACCACTAATCCGAGGTTGAGGAAAATTATTTTAGTATTAATTATTGTGTTATGGCATTAATATATGGCTATATGAAAATTTTGGTGCTTTAATTTTAGCAATTGTATGTGTAATTGTGAAAAAGGACTAAATTGCATAAAGTGAAAAAGTTCCATTATAAGTGGGAGAGGTGTCTAATAGCCAAAGAATATCAAAGTAAAGGTCCTTAAAGTGAAATTAAGCCATTGGATGTGTGATGGCCGGCCATATAGAGGCTAGGGAGACAAGACATTAAATTTTGGTCAAATTTGGTGGAAATTAGGTGATAAAAATAAGTAAAATAAGATGAATAAAAGATGTTGTCATATTTTACTGTTCCTTCTTCTTCTACCACTGAATATTGAGAGGAATAAAGGTTCTCGGAGTTCAAAATTTACAGCAAAACAAATCTCATGCAAGTAAGTGATTTTGGTGGTTTTGTTTGACAATTTTTGTACTTTTAGAGTCTCCAAAGCTTAAGCTAGCTAATGAGGGGACTAATTTGTGATATGGTTGAAAGTCTAGGAACTTGCCATGAGAGTGTTTACGTTGTTAGCTGAGTTTTTATGGAAGAAAATGAATGTTAGGGAGATGAGAAACAACTTTTGTGAAAGGTGTTAGCATGAAAACACCTAAATAGGACTTGAATGCAAAGATTAAAAATGTGTAATAAATGCATGAAATAGTTAGATTTGTGAGTAGTTGTAAGAGGAATAAATGTTTAGCTAGACATGTTTGATGAGAAAATGTGTCGGAAAATGATTTACGAGCCTAGGGACAGAATTGTAATTTTGCCAAAGTGTAAGGGCAAAATGGTTATTTTTGCCTAAGTATAGATTTTGATGCATTATGATCATAAAATGTTTTAAATGAGTGAATTTTTTTGTTATAGACCAAGAAGAGTGTGGAATCAACCTTGACCGAGGAAAAGGCAAGGTTACAGAATAGACCGTTGATTAACGCATTTCGCACCGAGGTAAGTTTATGTGTAAACGATGCATCTTATATAAACATGTTGTTACTTACTGGTGCGTTATATGATTGGGAACATGTATGATTCAAGTGGATTAAATTTGGTAGATATTGAATAATTTTCGTATGAATGACGAAATAGATATATAAATGTGAAATAACATCCGTAGTAATAAATTGTGGGCTGTGTGCGATACCACCTTAGTAATTCTTGATGGTGGGCTAAGTGCGATACCGCTTTATTACTTATTCACGATGGGCTATGTGCGATACCATCATTTATATTATTTGGTGGGCTAAGTGCGTTACCATCGTAAATATTCTTTTTGGTAGGCTATATGCGATCCCACCTTGTTAAAGATTGATGGTGGGCTAAGTGCAAAACCACCGAGTGATTGGTATGATTATGAATGGTATATTAGGATAAATTATGATTTGTTGTTTCGTGTGATCATGTGGTGATAAGTGCAGGGATGTATGCTAAATAATGTGGGCCTTTGGCTTGTAATATGGTTAGAATGTGGTAAGAGATAAAATGAGTAAGCATGATCATGGAATGTGGATTGTTCTTGCTTAGTATGTAATGCTATTTATAGTTTAGAACATACCATGATGTTATTTGTTTACATGTAAACATACTAAGCTTAAAGCTTACTCCCCTTTTCTTTTCCCTTGTTTTATAGTGTTAAAGAGCCGGGTCGGGATACGAAGATAATTGGAAGATCACCCACACTATCAGCTCCTCTCGGTATATCTAGACTTAGTGTTTTGAGTATGGCATGTATAAGGGCTAGGCTAGGTAAATTCTTTTGTTATTTTGGCCAAGAGTGTGTTGGCCCCCTTTAAAGGTGAACTCTTTTGTATATAGCCATAGTTGATGGCTCATTATTATATATGAAAAGATGAAGTTATTCATGGAAGTGTATATTTCAAATTTGAGTTGTTTAGTGATTTGTTGAATGGATTTATGTTGTATGTGTTAGGGTGGCGAAAAAAGTTTAGCAAATAGCCTTGTTCTTGTCCACACGGGTAGGCACACGGGCGTGTGTCTAGGTCGTGTGTGACACACGGTCAGTCCCATGGGTGTGTGACCAGGCCGTGTGTCCCCTGCATGTTAGTTTTACAAGTTAGTAAGCTCTGTAATAAATACACGAGCAGTGACACGACTGTGTGGTAGGCACGACCATGAACATAGATGTATGCCCAGGCCGTGTGAAGTCTGCACCTTGAAATTGGAATTTAATTCGACACACGGTCTAAAGACACGGGTGTGTGCCTTGGCTGTGTGACCTTAGTCAGATGATGGCGTCATAAACAGAATACCAAGGTTTTGGGACACAGGCGTGTCGTGGCCATGTGAGGGACACAGGCCAAGGACACGGGCGTGTGTCCGGCTGTGTGAAAACCTCTGTAGGTTTGAAATGAAAAAAATCCCACACGGGGTAGGGACATGGGCGTGTGTGACCACACGGCCTGCCCACACAAGCGTGTCCCATTTCACACAGGCGTGTGGCCCCTGTTTAGGTGAAAATTTTTAAGTGCACTAAAGTTTCCGATTGGATTCCGAAACCCTTCATATGCATGTTTAAGGCCTCGTAGGTCCTTAATGAGAATGTTTTGATGGTGTAAGAGATATCTTAAGTTGTAAGACCAAGTGAGTTAAGTCCGGTGATGCCTCGTGCCCAGTTTCGGTGTAAGATACGGGTAAGGGGTGTCACATTGATCCTCAAAAAAGTGAAGCCGTATTGAATTGGAAACCACCAAAAATTGTATCTGAGATTCGAAGCTTTCTAGGTCTGGCTGGGTATTACAGATGTTTTTTGGAGGGGTTTTCACTGATTACTGTACCTCTGACTAAGTTACTACTTAAAGGGGTACTGTTTAATTGGACCGATAAGCAGCAAGAGAGTTTTGAGGAACTGAAGAAAGTTCTGACTGAAGCCTCTGTGTTAATACAGACAGAGTCTGGGAAGGAATTCACTGTCTACAGTGATGCGTCGCACACTAGATTGGGTTGTGTGTTGATGCAAGAGGGTAAGGTGGTTGCTTACGCATCTCGTTAGCTTAAGCCTCATGAGGCGAATTACCCCACTCATGACTTGGAGTTAGCTACAGTGGTCTTCGCACTGAAGATTTGGAGGCATTACTTATACGGTGAGAAGTCTATTATTTACACGGATCATAAAAGCCTCAAGTTCCTCCTTACTCAAAAGGAGTTAAATCTTAGGCAACGAAGATAGATAGAGTTGCTTAAGGATTATGATTGCTCGATTGAGTACCATCCGGGTAAAGCTAACATGGTGGTCGATGCAGTGGGCCGTAGGGTTGTATCTGATTTGAGAGCAATGTTTGCTCGTCTCAGCCTGTTTGAATATGGTAGTTTGTTGGCTGAAATCCAAGTGAGACTGACTTGGAATGATCAAATTAAGGAGAAACAGTTGTTGGATGAATAGTTGGTTCCTCGTTTCTGATTGGTCGAGAAGGGGGAGACTGCAGACTTTGGGCTGAATAGTGAGGGAGTACTATGTTTCTTTGGGAGAGTTTGTGTACCGAGAGATTCTGATCTAAGGCAGTCTATCCTATGGGAGGCACATAGCAGTCCTTATGCTATGCACCCTGGTGGAAACAAGTTGTATCGAGATCTGTATGAACTGTACTGGTGGCCAGGGCTTAAGATCGAGGTTACTGACTTCGTGGGTAAGTGCCTGACATACCAACAAGTTAAGGTTGAGCATCAATTTCCTTCTGGGTTACTGCAGCCAGTAAAGATTCCATTCTGGAAGTGGGAGAGGGTAACCATGGATTTTGTAAGTCGGCTACCCTTAACGCCGACTAGGAAAGACTCAGTATGGGTTATTGTTGACCGACTAACTAAATCTACCCACTTTATACCGATCCGCACTGATTATTCACTGCAGAAGTTGGTTAAGTTATATGTGGCTGAGATTGTGAGACTGCATGGGGTACCAGTTTCTATCATTTCAGACAGAGATCCTAGATTCACATCTCGATTCTGGAAAAAGTTACACGAGGCTTTGGGTACAAGGTTGGACTTCAGTACTGCATTTCATCCTCAGACTGATGGTCAGTCGGAGAGGGTGATTTAGATATTGGAGGACATGTTAAGAAGCTGTGTAATTGATTTCAAAGGCAGTTGGGAAGACTACTTGCCGCTAGCAGAATTTGCATATAACAACAGCTACCAGTCCAGTATTTAGATGGCACCATACGAGGCGTTATATGGCCGTAGGTGTCGTGCCCCTACCTGTTGGACAGAACTGGGTGAGCGGCGAGTGTTGGGGCCAGAGTTAGTTTTTGAAACTGTAAAAATGTAAAGTTGATTCGAGATCGGTTAAAAGAAGCATCTGATAGGCAGAAGTCATATGCGGATTTAAAGCGTAAAGAGATAGAGTACTCTGTGGGGGATTATGTCTTTTTGAAGGTTTCACCATGGAAGAAGATTTTGAGGTTTGGATGGAAAGGAAAACTGAGCCCTAGATTCATCGGACCTTATCGAATATTAAAGTGTGTTGCCTCCTAAGTTAAACCAGATACATGATGTGTTCCACGTCTCCATGCTGAGGAGATACCACTCTGATCCCTTACATATAGTGTCGGTTGAGGAGATTGAGGTTAGCCCTGACCTAACTTTTGAGGAAGAACCTATACAAGTACTGGATCGTGATGTTAAGGTATTAAGGAGGAAATTTGTTCCTTTGGTCAAGGTGCTTTGGCGTAATCACGGTACCAAGGAAGCCACATGGGAGCCTGAGGAGGCGGTGCAACAACAATATCCTCTCCTATTCTGACCAGGTAAATTTCGAGGCCGAAATTTCTTTTAGGGGGTAGAGTTGTAATGCCTCAAAAATATAGGGTCTTTAATTTTTCATGTTCTAACAAGATTGCTTGTCTACTTCAATAGCTAAGTGATTTGGATGTGTTTGGGGTATTTAGGAAGCCTGGGTTCAAGTATGGCCTCCAGCAAAATTTTGACTTTTGCTCTTTTGGAAACCTGGATGTTAGCTTGAAGGGCATATATTAAGTTGGGTTTGTTTTATGACACAAAACATCTGGTGTTGTGGTGGAAAGTGGTGTGTTGGACAGTTAAGAGGGAGTGGGTTCAAATCCCATGGCATGCAAAGTGGGGGTTTTATTTTATGTCTTTGTGGCGTGAGAGGTAGAGTTTGATTCAAACTCTACTGTGGTGGTTGGAGACTTGGTCATCAAATTTGAATGAGTTTGAATGAGGGGTGTGGAGTGAATCTAGGAGGAATCAGTGGAGACTTTCAAGGAGTTGGGATGTGAAGGGAGTCATAGCCGAATAGGGTAGCTAGAGTAGAGGGATTTGGCTATGAGTATTCATTGGTGCATTTTCGGCAATTGGGGGTAAAGTGTAGAAGCTGATTGTCTTATGTGTTGTTTTAGGATTTTCCTTTTTCTTCGTTTCAGGTTTTTCTCTACTTGTGACGTTCTGTGCAGTGTTTTGACCATTCGGGTCTTTTTCTTTTCAGTTCACTTTTGCCGAAACACCTATACCAAGTGCCGAATTCTCCCTTGAAAACCTTCTTTTCTTCTGCACATTTTCTCTCTGCCGATTTGGCATTCTTCTTCTTCTACTTCTCTTTGGGCTAAATCGAATTAAGTTCTTCTTTTCCTCTCTTCTTGAGTGTAGCCGAATACCCTGCCTCCTCCTCTCATCTTCTAACTCCGACAAGTCGAATATTAGGGTAAGTGACTGGGTTGTTCTTATACTTTGCGATTTTTTTTTAGGATTATCGTGTTGCTATTCAATAATCTTCTTTCGGTTTACTCTCTTTTAGATCGAACGCAATACTCCACCCACGTGTGCCGTTCTTTTAAGTCAGCTTTCGGTTCTGAGGGATTCGGTAAGTGTTTGGCCGAATGTTACTTTCCGTTTTTAGGGGAAAGGTTGCATGTACTTTCTTTGTACTGATGTGTGCTAAACCATGGTTTTAGACCGACGTGATTGATAGGTTGGATTTGTAATGCAGTTAATCGTCAAAGAGGAGCGTGATCAACTCTAGCCTGTGATCGAAGGGAAATAAACCGATTAGCGATCAGTCAAGGTAAGTAGGGATTGTCGTTTTGGGCTTGGATAGTTATTAACTTTATTGGTTGTAAATCTGATACGATATATTGGTTGATTATGGGATTCGGAGAGCGTGGATCTTAGCTAGTTTCACGAATAGGTGTGTAATCATATGCAGTATTCGATGATCGGCTGAAAAGCCAAAAGTATGTAATGTTACACTGCTATGACTGTAGATCGGCAAATTGCCGAAAAGCCAAGAATAGGGCGTATGATGCCACACGAGCGTATGATCGTACATGTAGTAAACCGAGCCCATAAACATGGGCACTAGACTATAGAAGCCACCGCGAGCGTTCTCGTGGGCTTAGGTCGTAATGGGCCTCGTTGGGCCGAGGTGGGATGTGGGCCTAATGGGCTCAGGGGCCTCTCATGGGTAAAATCCACGGTAAGCGAATAATAATGGATTGGGCTGCGAAGTTTGCATAGCCATGATTGAAATCGGGCTGAATGGGCCACACGAGCGTGTGGGCCCACTTGGGCCGAATAGTGGGCTTTGGGCCCATTTACACTATTTTGACCATATATTTTATCTGAGTCGTTCAGGATGACTGTAGACCTTCTGAAGGGTCGTCATCTGTGCCGTGACCCTTAATGAGTAAAATGATTCAAATACCCATATCAAAGGTTTTGCTTTTGTGGTGCATTAGATACACATATCCATATCGAGAATAGTCATCGATGAAAGTCATGTAATAATGTTACTTCCTCGGGTACTGATGCTTGTTGGACCACATACATTTGTGTGCACAAGTTCTAAAGGTTGGTTGATCCTTGTACCTTTCGCATTAAAAGATCTTTTATTCATTTTACCTTTGAAGCAAGATTCACATTGTGGAAGACTAACTTCCTTAAGCATACTTAAGGGACCATCTTTCATGAGTCTAGTGATTCTTTCTTGGTTAACATGACCAAGTACTCCTCTTATTAGAATGAGAAGTTTTAATCTTTTTATTCACTATTTTAGTTTGAAGCATTAAGTAGTTATTTGGTTTGATAAAGTAGAGATTTTCTTCCATCCATCCATTACAGATTAAAGAACGATTTTGTGAATAACAATCCCTTTATTGAATGTCACGATATAACTGTCATAAAATAAACATGATACAAAAATTAAATTCCTCTTAAAATGAGGTACATTAAATACGTTCTTTAAAATAATACTCCTAAAATTATCAAAGTGTAAAATAACTTCTCCCACTGCTTCGGCTTAAACATAGCTCCCAACTCTAGTCTGTAACGAGAGGCTCTTGTCACGTACACTTCTCATTTTGCTAAACCCCTGTAAAGAAACACATACATGGTTAGTGGCTCCAAAATCAGTAACCCAATTGTCAATTGATTCTTCCACTAAGCAAGCTTCAACCAAAAAGAGTTCCATATCTTTGCCATTTTCGACTAGGTAATCCAAATACTCGTTGCAGTTTGATCTAAAATGACCTTTCCTATTGCAGGAGAAACATTTAATGTTTTTAGGATTTTTTGACTTCTTAGCCTTCTTCCAAACCACACGAGGTGAAATCAAAGACTTATTCAATTTCTTATTTCTCTTATCTTTCTGTTTCCCCTTAGAGGATGACGGGTCCATATCTAAGTTTGCCTTAGGTTTCTCTTAAATTGACTTACCACTATTTAGCATCAACTTATAGGATTGTAATTTCTTCATGAGCTGAGCCAATGTAAACACCTTTTTCCCCAAGTTGTAGGCGACCATAAAACCAACAAACTCCTTGGTTAAGGATTTGAACACTATTTCAATCTGAGTGTTCACATCTAGTTTATCCCCTTTGTCCTTCGGTTCCACAAAGAATCCCATAAGCTTAAGCATATGTTCTTTGATCGGAGTGCCGGGTTTCAACTGAGAGTTCATCAAATTTGTAATACTGGATTGTCGAGCCAATGCGACTTGACCTCCAAGAAAATCCTCCAAATTTGTCATGATCTTTTTGGAAGTGCATAAATTATTGTGTTGCTTTTGCAACACACTATTCATGCTTGCTAACATATAACATCGAGCAGTTGAGTTAGAATCTCTCCAGCAATTTCTCGCTTTGGGCTGAGCTTTAGGAGGGCACATTTCGTCAAGAAAAAATTTGTGTTTCTCACAGTTGAGAACTATTAACAAGTTCCATTTTCATTCTAAAACGTTATCCCTATTCAATTTATTCTTAGTAAGAAGGAGTAAGAGACATATTTGAACTGGAAAAAATAATGATTCACTAATTACTATCTTTGTATTAAGCAAATATTTTTATTTCAGCAACATATCAAGAATGTAGTATGATGCATGCGTCTTGTATTAAAACCTTGAAAAAACATTTTTCTGTTGCTATGATCATTCTCAGACCCATCAACCATGTCGCCTTGGGGTCCCATGGTTAACTAGGAAGAACATAGATTACATCAAATCAATTCGTGAATCTTAATTCTCAAGACTCCACACAAACCAACGATCGTTTAACGCTTGGCCATCATCTCTAGCTTAAATATCATTTCTTGGGGAACTATTTAATAAGAGAAGATATTGAGTATGTAATGACTTAACACCAATCATGAACACTTTCATTTGTGAGTCATCTTGGGACAATTTCACTGAGAGTCATTCATGACTAGTTGTCCTTAAAAGGAAATCTAATCCAGTGAACCCACATGATAAAGTTTACCTTAGGGTGCGGCCAGGGTAGGAACCGACTCAAAACTTTATCATGCTATCACTTAAGGACCATTAATGGAGGCCATAGGTTTTGTTCAATGACCTTATCGCACTCAAAATTTTAAAATAACATGCAATGTTTTTTATATCCCATATTTCAAGAATAATCATACATTAGTCCTAGTGGCATTCTTAACTAATCTATATGACATGCTTCAAATATATGCATGGCATGGTATGAAAATTTTATAATATTCATATTCATTTATTCACAAGAATCAATCAATCATAAAACAAACAAATTTGATTTTGCACATTTTTTCTTTCGAGGGAAAACTGAAGAAGTGAATGTGAACCGTGCACCAAGTAGGGTTTCAGGAAAAGGAGGTGTGTAACACCTCTAACCCCTCTCTGTTGTCAGATTAGGGTCACGAGCATTACTAGCACTTCAAATAATTAATCAATAATAATTAAACATGTAAACTAGCCATTAACAATATAATATACAAGGGCAGTTCACAACAATCAAATACTATCATACTAGAATATTATACAATTGAATAACGAATTATGCTATGCAATGCTAAACTTGGTCTTCCACTATCTACACTCTTATTGCCATTTATCCCTTCTTGAATGTCAAAAGTCGAATACATACAAGACTATTCCAATTATTAGCATCAGAGTATTGATTCATACTCTGACTATGATTATGTTTTTAATTTATCTTCGATGATGTTAGTAGAATGCACTCTATATAGGTTTGCTAATCTATTCCAATTCGGAGTAAAAGTTACTCTTACAACCCCTATTTTGAGTCTACAGGACCATAAAAATAGTTTAAAAATAGGCAGTGACTAATTTGAAAAAATTCTAAAAGTCTAGGGCCATTTACTAGAATTCCTAAAAACAGGGGACACATGGCGGTGCGGAATGCCCCAAGACGTGTGACTCTCGAAGTTGGAACACACAGCCGTGTCCCAACCCATGTCTCAGCCCGTGTAACTCACTGACTTGAGACACACGACCATGTCCCAGCCCGTGTCTCAGCCCATGTAACTCATTGACTTCGGTCACACTCCCGCATGTGTTGCCCGTGTGTGACACACGGTCGTGTACACCAAAATGTACCTTAAAACTCAAGTTTACCATTTTCTACTTGCTTGAGCACTAAGCAACTCAATTACCTACCATTTAACCTATCCAAAACACAATTAAACATATTCAAAATATGTCAAAACAATCATCCAATATGCTTAACCAATGTACCTTCATTGGTACCACATTTTATATCTTCAAATACATCAACAACACATCAAACATTCAAGACTTTCATTCATATCACATTCACCATAATTGGACTAACTTTCAACTCCTAAAGTTACCAAATTTGAAGCTAAGCACATACCAAGCATTATGTTAAGCTACCATACCAACATTGCCTCAACTATAACCACATATATATATATATACAACTATCCATCATTTCACTAGAATCAAAATAACAACACCTTATAAACAACATAAAAAAAAGGACTCCCTAGGTACATGCCATTACAAAATAAGATATCACCACATTTGAGCTTGGGATTTGTTGTTTGCTGCTTAGTCGACACTATGTCGAAAAGTACCTAGCCTGCGCACGAAAAACAAAATGGCACGCTAAGTAAAACTCAGTGGTATTTCTATAATTCGAAGAATTTAACTTAATACGATAAATAAAAATGTGAGAAAGTAACAAGAAATGTTATGCGCTTATGTTTCAAATCAATAATACAAAATTTCTCATTCTTTATTACATCCACTAAATTCCACGTGTTCAAGTATATATATATCAATGGCATTTCATATAATATTTGAATACATCAACTCATGAAATGACATGATTCATCTTTTTGATCAATACTTGAATTCATTTCAAGTTTCACATCTCATTTCATCATTTCATATTTCATTTCGCATCTCATATTCATTCTCATCTTTGCCGTTTCAATATTTTCTCATCTCATATTCATTTCTCATCTTTTTCATTCCAATATCAATCACATAAATTATTATTTTATTTCCCCCTATTAATACGACTCAGACTCGGATGGATACATGAATCCAGCCAACACACCAGTTTGGCACCCAGTGCCTCATCGAATAAATCTGAAGTAATAATTGCGCCCAACGCTATATAAATTGACACCTAATTCTCATTAGTTAAATCCAAGCAAATTGACACCCAGTTCCTCATGAACTCGAGGTCGAAGAAATCCTTGAACTATTCTTATCCTATGGCATGCCATCTATATCCGACTCAGCCCGATACAATTAATAGGGTTTCATTTCACTTTGTAATACAATAAATGTCTCAATTTCACATATATACATATTATCACATATAAACATATATTCAATTCAATCTTCATATTTTCAATAAATTCATATTATACCAAATCAATCCATTATAATTGACTATGAATTCAATTCAATTTCAAAGTACAAAAGTACTCACCTCAAGTGCTTACCATATGCAGCAATTCAAAATGCAATAATTTATAACTTATTTTAGATTATAGAAACACAAACCGTGAATTCCAAGCTATTTGACGTTGATTTTATCCTTTCCCTTTTTACTCGAGGATTCCGGTACGATGTTAGCTACAGAATAAAACAATTAAAATACATTAATATTACACAATTCAATTTCACATTAAAATTCAATTTTCACACTATATTTTGCTTATTCTTTAATTTAGTCCTTAAACCAAGACTAATTTTAACCTCCACATTTAAACTCAAACTTTTATACTAATTTCACTCTAAGCTAAATTTAGCTTCCTTTTTTCCAATTTGATCCCTTAATTTTGAATTTTTCACAATTTAGTCCCTATTTCTCAAAATTAATAATTTATTCCACAATTTAGTCCTTTTCCATTTCTAACTTAAAAAACTATCTATTTAATCCCTAATACTTAAACTATTCAACAATGTAAACATCTAAAATATTGAACAATACTAACAATTACAACATGGGTCGAGTAGCCCTAGGTACCAGGATTCCAAAAATGTAAAAATTACAAGTATAGGGACTAAATTGCACTAACCAATTTGAGCTTGAACCCGAAAATTTCCTAGCCGTGCATCCCTTTCTCTTTTTTCTTTCTTTCTTTTCTTCTTTTCTTTTAATTTGCATGCACTCATCTCTTGCTTTCCACTTTCTTTTTGTTTCTTTATTATGTTATCATTTTTTTTATTATTATTACATAATATAAAACATACATATATATAATATACACTTGTATAACATTTAGCCCATGATCGGCCACCTATACATAACCATTTATTAAATGGTTTAATTGCTACTTTAGCCCCTTTAGTTTATTTCAATCTATAATTCAACTTTTAACCCTTACACGATTTAGTCTTTGTACCATAATAGCTCTTAATTCATGCAAATTACCTATCCAAACTTTAATTAACTACACAACTAATTATTTAAATATTTAATAAAAATATTTACGAGTCCAGTTTACTGGAACGGAGTCCTAGGAATACACTTTCTGACACCCCTGACCATCAGGTTGTTACAATTCTCCCTCCCCATCGTCTCTTCTAGTTCCCAAGTCGCTTCCTCAACACTATGGCTACGCCATAGAACTTTTACTGATGGAATACATTTATAACGCAATTCTTTCACCTGGAAAGCAAAAATTTTGATCGGTTCTTCTTCATACGACAAGTCAGGTTGAATTTCAATTTCTTTTATTGAAATAACGTGTGACGGATCTGATCGATACCTTTTAAGCATTGACACATGGAAAACGTCATGCATTCTCTGTAATTCTGCAGGTAAAGCTAATCGATACGCCATTGGTCCCACTGTTTCAATGATTTCATACGGTCCAATAAAGTGAGGACTTAGCTTCCCTTTTTGGCCAAATCTTAAAACTTTCTTCCAAGGTGCCACTTTTAAAAACACTTTTTTACGAACAGAAAACTCAATATCTCGTCATTTCAAATTCGTGTACGATTTCTGTTTATCGAAGGTTGTTTTCAATCTATTTTAGATTATCTTAACAATATCTTTTGTTTCTTGAACCAATTCTGACCCAACAACTTTTCTTTCACACAATTCCATCCAATAAACAGGTTTTCGACACCTACGACCATACAAAGCTTCGTACAAAGCCATTTGAATACTCGATTGGAAACTATTGTTGTATACAAATTCGGCCAAAGGTAAATAACATTCCCAACCTAATTCCAAATCGATTACAAAAGTGCGAAACATTTCTTCAAAATATGGATAACACGTTCAGATTGTCAGTCTATCAAAGAGTGAAAGGCTGTGCTAAAATTAAGTCTCATACCAAAAGATTCATACAACTGCTTCAAAAATCTCAAAGTGAAATGTGGATCTCGATTAGATATAATCGACATAGGGACGTTGTGCAATTTTACAATTTTCTCAATGACTTCAGGAAGTTTTTGAAGTGACCAGTCAGTCCTGACTACAATGAAATGAGCCAATTTCATAAGTCGATCAACAATCATCCACACAACATTTTTCTTGTTCAGAGATAATATGGTACCCCTATTACAAAATCCATTGTGATGCGTTCCCATTTCTACTCAGGAATTGAAACGGGCTGAGTAATCCTATGGGAACCTGATGTTCGACCTTAAATCATTGACAAATTAAGTATTTAGCTACGTACTCAACTACATCTCTATACTCATAATTGGACTCGATGTGAGGGACACCCAAAAACTCCTCATGACATGAAGGGGGTGGCAACCCTAGTAGAAATACTAGGGTGTGCTATCCACCTTAGTCTTATTCTAGGTAGGATGTTGTTTTTCTATTTGGAATAAATCACTATAACTCAACAAGGGTTCTACCTTCTCTTCCATAAATCGATGACACCAATAGAACTATTAACACAACTTTGTGAGATTGATATTTTGCTAAAAAATAGAGAGAATTTATTCTCAACTATTACATATATTTTTTCAGAATAACAATTTCATCGGTTTATATTAAGAAGAAAAAGTTTTTGCTTACACCCCAAAAGGAGAGAAAAATTTTTGTAGTTCTGTCTTTCGATTCAATTGGTTCGAACCCACACTTGAACCAATTTTTGGTATAAAGATAACAGAAAAGATAGTTTTTTGAAACTTGGGAACAATAAACGTCTGCAAAGATGAAAACATAGGTGCAAATTCGGCTAAGGTTATTGCTATAAATATCACAAACTGGGTTGATTTTCAAAATTTTAATTTTGCACTATGCAATAAAACCCTTTTCAAATCGAGATTTTTCTAACAACTGCTATGTTGATGGTGTAAACCGACACCTAATCTTTCTCTTCATCTTGTTTGATTAATATTTGATAAGATGTGACGTTCTTATAATTATTCGTATGTTTAGAGAAATTTATGTGAATGAATGCAATATTATATATATTTGTTATATAATTATTTTTTTTTGCCAAGGTTGTGGTTCTTAGGAAATAGACCGTGGACTATCATCTCCATGTAAGATTATTTTTTATTTATAGAATTCTTGTGAGCCAGAAATGGATATAGGACATAAATGTAATTTTTTTCAAAAAGGAGTCCATGATGAGGAGAAGATGGGGTAATGGTATTCGAAGACACAAGGAATGCATAGTTGATTGTCGAAATCAGAGCTTTAATATTTATAATGAGAATGATCGAACCTGGAAACTAACTCTGACAACAATTTTAAGGGAAGCGCACCTATCGAACAATAGTATAGTTTAGGCAAGACTGGAATATTCGAATCCCAAAGGAACCAAAAGTACTAATACTAACTCTCTTTCTATTATTTAGCCTAAGAATTAAGTGAATGTTTATCTAATCTAAATTTAACTATCTACTAAGCTAAAGGCGCAAAGACAAAAAGAATGAATTGGGGAAAATACTGTTGGGAAAACTCAGTTGATTAAGACGATACCCTTAGGAAAAATCCATGTAACACCCCAAACCCGGTCAATACCCCACGACCGAATCTGGTATGTTACTGGGAAAATCGTATTTGAAAGGTTAGGCTTCCGAGTAAAAATTTGAGAAAAACCCTTTGTTGTACTTATACTTGTGAAAATCTTGGGTAAGATTGTTTATAACCAATAGTGCATTTTGAAAACCTGGGGATTTTGAAAACTTCCTTGAATCCATAAGTAAAACAAGTGTATCTCATTTAGAAATCCACGTAATTCCTTTTAGTTGCTTAAAAACATTTTCTTGAACTTAGTGTGGAAAAATCTTAAGTTTGAAAAAACATTTGAGTTGCATTCATTTTAAATTACAGCGTGATACCCGATGGTAAAGCTTAAAACCTATCGCTTTGTAGTTTTGAAAACCTTATCTTTCCAAGTTTTATCCACTATTAACCCATTAATTTGTTAAAACATATTTGGAATCAAATCTAAGCATAAATAACCAAAACATAACTTTAAAGGCCTTTTACAATCCCAACAAAACCAAATGAAAATAAATGAAATAAAGTACCAAGTTTTTTTTTTTGAAATAGTGCACATCCGATTTTATGCATGGCATGGTCACCTCGAGTCCACCCGGCTCCATGTCCGCGATCTAGGTGTCACCTGAAATGATAAGGGAGAAGGTGAGTCGCAAGACTCAGTGCATAAATCCCCCTCCTGATTAATGCAACATACCAACACACCATAACAAAGCAATACAATTAATGCACCCAACCCTAGCCATCCATAACACCTTTTCTACCCCGTGTGGTACCAAACCACTGGTGGTGCCAAACCACTGGTGACCCAAAGTCACGATATCCATCAATGTGGTGCCAAACCACTAGTGACCCAAAGTCACGAATAATCCATCTGTGGGGCCAACCCACATGTGATACCAAATCACTGGCGACGATCCCGTATCTCAAAAGTGGGGCCAACCCACGGTGGTGTTAAACCACAGGGACGAGTCGCTATGAGGTGCCAAACCTCTGGTGTACCAAAGACACTAATGTGATACCAAATCACTGGTGACCGAAGTCACGAATAATCCATCTGTGGGGCCAACCCACATGTGATACCAAATCACTGGTGTCGGTCCCATAATATCATCCGTGGGGCCAACCCACTGTGGTGCTAAGCCACTGGGACAAGACGCTATGAGGTGCCAAACCTCTGGTAACCCAAAGTCACAATAAATCGATCTGTGGTACCAAACCACTGGAGGTGCCAAACCTCTGGTATCCCAAAGACACGGATATCATTTTCCCCTCCTCTCATATCACCCATTATCATACCGACTCATGTAAAGTATGCAAATCATGCAAATCATGCGAATCATGCCAAAATGTTTAGTGTTGCATCCCATAGCACATACATCGTAGATCATGATATCGTGTATATCAATATCAGAACTCGTAATGAAATGGACTTACCCGAATCCGTGTACATACCCCATAGGGTATCATATCAATCAGCCATACTGTTTCGGCTTTATCAAACAATCAGGTTATTAAGCATATTACTAAGCAAAGAGTGTGTTAGTTTACACACCTATTAAAACGCAAGCCTTAATCCCAAAGAACCGATCTAAGACCCTCGATTACCTTGCTCCTATAATCGGCCAAACATGAACATCAGAACTAAGGCCATTCGGCCAAACCAAATAACTCAAGAGGGTTAACGCTTGAACCCTTACCTTACAACCGATTTGGTTTCCTACCAAATCCCGAACCAAATGATGGTTCACCTCTGACAGTCGGCCACACCCTATTAAGAAGAACAATTAATCCTTTATAGCCTTTGGCTTAACGAAAAACTAAAAGAATAGACTAATAAAACCAACCCTTACCACCACTTACCAATCGATCACTCACAGATGGAGGCTTCGCTTGACTGTTCCGAAATCCCGGATGCCCTATAATAAAATCGGTTCCAACATGTGATTAGCACCCTTAACAACAATTGCCGAAACCAACTCTTACCTTTGTAAAAGTCGACAGAGCACAGAGAGGAGAAGAAAATAGACATTCGGCCAAGCACTAACCTTTTTCAACGATTGAAAAACACCAAACGAGATCAACACCACACTAATATTCGGCCAAGGTGAAAACTAATAGAAGAGGGGAAGTTTCGACAACAAAAAGGGAGAGGTTCGGCTAGAGTCTTGAAGGTAGAAACAATAAAATATGGTTCAATAAGAAAGAAGAAATCGGCAATGGAAGATTAGAAGTGAGGGAGAAAAGATTCGGCTTGCAAAATGATGGAAGAAAACAAAAGAAATGGGAGGGAGAATGTTGATATTTGGCCAACAACCAAAATGGGAAAAAGAAGAAGAAGAAATGTTTAGGAGAAGAGAGTTTTGGCTACTAATGAGGTTGAGGGAAAAACAAGTGCAAAAATTCGGCAAAGATGAATGTTGCTTGAGGGTTTACGGTTTCAAAGAAGAAAATAGAGAGAACTTACTTGAAATTTCGGCTAGCTATTGACAAATGAAAGAATTTTGGCTTACACAAGCTGACCGAAAAAACACCAAAAATGCCTAAGGAGTTTCGGCACCCTCCCCTTACTCACCTACCAAAACCGGCCACTCCCCCCATGAAGCACCCAAGATTCGGCCACTACCCACAATCACTCATGGCCACTAATTCAAATCATTTGAACTAGTTAACCTCCTTGATTTACTCTCCACCCACCATTCAAATTATTTGACTTGGTCCCCCTTCAACGACCTTGGCGTCAAAATGGAAACAAAAGGTAAGACTTCTGCAGCTCGAACACAGGACCTCCTTCCCCTGCAAGTGGCATCACACACAAGCTCTAAGTGGCGCCTTCCTGCCACCTTGCCAAGCCCCTTTCTTGTGCTAACATTCACCTAAAAATACCTATAGCCCTTAGCTCCTTCAGCTCCTCCCACATAAAGCTTAAAAACTAACATTTTTCCTACCACTCAGGCTTACACCAGGCTTACACCTAAGCCCCAAAACATCAAAAAAACAACATAGCAGACCAAACACATGGAAACAATGCAACAACAAAATAGCCCCTAATCCAGGATATTACAGTTCTACCCCCCTTAAAAATAATTTCGGCCCCGAAATTACCTGATCAGAAGAGTTGAGGGTATTGCTGTCTCATCACATCCTCTGGTTCCCACGTAGCTTCTTCCACACCATGATTCCGCCATAGTACCTTTACCAAAGGAACTGACTTCCTACACAGGACTTTCATATCCCGATCTAGAATCTGCACTGGTTTCTCTTCCATGGTCAAATCTGGATTCACCTCGATCTCTTCCACTGCTACGACATGCGATGGATCTGAACGATAACGCCTAAGCATCGAAACGTGAAATATGTCGTGAATCTGACTTAGCTCTACTGGCAACTCAAGCTGATAAGCTACCGGTCCCACTCGTCTCAGTACCTTATACGGCCCAATAAACCTCGGACTTAACTTGCCTTTCCTTCCGAACCTTAACATTTTCTTCCATGGCGAGACCTTCAGAAAGACCTGATCCCCCATAGCAAACTCTATATCTCTCCGCCTTAGATCGGCATAAGACTTCTGCCTGTCCGAAGCTTCCTTCAATCAAGCCTGAATCAACTCTGGTCCCAACAACTCTGGTCCCAACAACTGACGTTCACCCAACTCCGTCCAACATGTAGGTGAGCGACACTTCCTACTATACAACGCCTCATATGGTGCCATCTTGATGCTTGCTTGGTAACTATTGTTGTAGGCGAACTCAGTTAATGGCAGAAACTCCTCCCAACTACCTCTGAAGTCCAGAACACAACCTCTCAGCATATCCTCTAAGATCTGTATAACCCTTTCCGACTGCCCATCCGACTGCGGGTGAAAAGCCGTGTTGAAATCCAAACGCGTACCCAGAGCCTGATGCAACGCTTTCCAGAACCTTGACGTAAATCTGGGATCTCTATCCGAGATGATCGACATTAGCACACCATGCAGCCTCACTATCTCTGACACATACAGCTTCGCCAACCTCTGAAGTGAGTAATCAACCCTTACCGGTATGAAGTGAGCTGATTTAGTCAGACAATCCACAATCACCCAAACTGAGTCTTTCTTGCTAAGCGTAAGCGGTAGACCACTGACGAAATCCATAGTTATCCTTTCCCACTTCCACTGTGGAATCTTCACTGGCTGAAGCAACCCTGACGGCAACTGATGTTCAGCCTTGACCTGCTGACATGTCAGACACCTTCCTACAAACTCCGTCACCTCTCGCTTTAGACCTGGCCACCAAAACTGCTCTCTAAGATCCCTATACATCTTGCTACCTCCAGGATGCATAGCATATGGGCTGCTATGTGCGTCCTGAAGAATCTTCTGCCTCAGCTCAACGTCCTTCGGCATACAAGTTCTCCCTTGAAAACACAGCACCCCATCACTAGACAAACTGTAACCCTCCAAACCACTATCCTGTACCTGCAACCTCTGCGCATTTAGAACCTCATCCTCTAACTGTTTCTCCTTGATCTGCTCCACCCAAGTAGGCTTGACCTGCAACTCTGCCAGAATACTTCCGTCATCATACAGACTCAAATGGGCAAACATCGTTCTTAAGTCCGAAACAACCTTACGGCTCAACGCGTCTGCCACCACGTTAGCCTTGCCCGGGTGATACTCAATCGAACAATCGTAGTCCTTCAGTAATTCAATCCATCTGCGCTGCCTCAAATTCAAATCCTTCTGAGTCAGAAGGTACTTCAGACTCTTGTGATCTGTGTAGACTATCGATCTCTCTCCGTACAAGTAGTGCCTCCAAATCTTCAAAGCGAAGACTACTGCCGCTAACTCCAGGTCGTGCGTCGGATAATTGACCTCATGTGGCCTCAGCTGCCGAGATGCGTAAGCCACTACTTTACCCTCCTGCATCAGCACACAACCCAATCCCGTATGTGATGCATCGCAATATACTGTGAATTTCTTTCCTGCCTCAGGTTGAATTAAGACCGGAGCTTCAGTCAGAATTTTCTTTAGCTTGTCGAAACTCTCCTGCTGCTTCTCAGTCCAAACGAACGGAACTCCTTTTCTTAATAGCTTGGTCATCGGCGCTGCGATCAACGAAAATCCCTCTACAAACCTTCAGTAGTATCCTGCCAAGCCCAGAAAACTCCGAATCTCAGCCACTGACTTAGGTGGCTTCCAATCCAAAACTGCCTCAATTTTCTGAGGATCCACTCTAATTCCCTCAGCTGACACCACATGACCCAAGAAAGTTACCTCTTTAAGCCAGAACTCGCACTTACTAAACTTAGCATAAAGCTGCTTCTCCCTCAGAATCTGCAACACTACTCGCAAATGCGCATCATGCTCCTCCTCTGTCCTTGAATACACCAGGATGTCGTCAATAAAAACCACGACGAACTGATCCAAATACTGCTGGAACACCCTATTCATCATATCCATGAATGCTGCTGGCGCGTTAGTCAACCCAAACGGCATTACCAGAAATTCGTAGTGCCCATCCGCATTGTACCATCTTTCTTCTTGACAAAGAGTACTGGCGCTCCCCAAGGTGAAATACTTGGCCTAATAAAGCCTCGGTCCAACAACTCCTGGATCTGAGCCTTTAACTCCACTAACTCCTTTAGCGCCATCCTATACGGAGCAATAGACACTGGCGCAGTTCCGGGTAACAGATTTATCCCGAACTCCACCTCACGATCCGGTGGCAAACCCGGAAGCTCCTCTGGAAACACATCAACAAATTCCTTAACTGTTCGGACCTTCCCAACAGCAGACTCCTTAGCTTCCAAGGCATACACATGAACCACATACGCTTCACAGCCCTTCCTGACCATCTTCTCAGCCTTTAAAGCAGATACCACGTTGGATAAGTAATCTCTTCTATTACCTATCATGACCACCTCATCATTCTCGACCGTCTTTAGAACCATGCGCTTGGCCGCGCAATCCAACCTCACCTGGTACTTAACCAACCAGTCCATCCCAAGAATCAGATCGAACTCCCCAAACGGCAGTTCCATCAGATCAGCCACAAACACTACCCCTTGGAGTTCTAGGGGTACCTCTCTATACAGCTTATCTATCACTACAAAGTGACCTAAAGGGCTAATTACTGTCATCTGCCTAGAAGTAGTTTCAGAGTCTAAATCCATGGTCTCTACTATGCTACTAGCAACGTATGAATGCGTTGAACCCACATCAAACAAAGTAGTATATGGAGAACCAAAGATCAAGAACGTACCGGTTATGACGTCCGGTGCGTCGCCCTCCTCTCGGCGCCTCGCTGCATACACTAACCCAGGCTGTCTTGCCTCAGAACTACCCGCACCTCTGCCCGGTGCTCCGCGGCCCCGACCAGAACCATTACCTCCTCTGCCATTACCATGACCCCTCTGCGGTGGCAGTCCATTATTCCTGAACTGAGTACGGCCCTGACCCTCAGACTGAATCCTAGCCAACTTACGCGGACAGTCCCTCACACGGTGATCCAAAGAGCCACACTCGAAACATCCTTTTCCACCGGTCCAGCATCCTCCCCAATGAGATTTCCCACAACGGTTACACTGTGCAGGTCCTTGATTAGCAGCAACAGACCTACCAGACTGATTCAGCCCACTATGTCTAGCCCTTTTTTGAGAATTACCTGACGACCCAGAAGATCCAAAACTCCTCTTATGCCTGTTCCTATCCATGTTTTGCCTCACAGACTCTTTAACTCCCTCGGCTACCTTAGCCTTCTCTACCAAGATGGCAAACTCACACTCCTGCTGTAGAGCAATCAGCAACCTTAATTCATCTCTCAGACCATCCTCGAATCTAACACACCTCTCATGCTCAGTAGCCACAATGCCTCTAGCATACCGACTCAGCCTCAAGAATTCTGCCTCGTATTCTGACACGGACTTACTCCCCTGAACTAACCTCAGAAATGCTTTCCGTTGCGCGTCAATGTAACTAGCCCCAATGTACTTTTTCTGATAAGCATCCTTAAAATAATCCCACGTAAGATCTTCTGCTGCAGCACTGTCCCGAACCGTGAGCCACCACTGGTATGACTCATCCCGAAGAAGCGATATTATCCCCTTCAGCTTCTCCTCAACAGTCAAGTCCAAATCATCCATAACCCGCTCCGTCGCCTCCAGCCAATACTCAGCCGTGCTGGGAGCCACACCGGAAACACCTCGGAATACTTCAGCCCCGTTTGCTCGAAGTCGCTCAGGCACAGATTTCCGAGCTCCTGCGCCTCCACCTACTCCAGCTACCCTTTCCAGAACTCGCAGCATCGCCTGCGACACTGCGTCATCCCCAGTCTGATCTTGAAACTCACCACCTCCAGCTGGTGGTGGTACCGGTATCTCATTCTCTGACCCCTGACCAGACCCTACTGGTTTAGAAACTGTCATCCTACCCCGACCACGTCCTCGTCCACGTCCTCCTCGAGCGCTCATGACTAAAATCTCGACTTTTCTGATTTAAAAGTTTTATGCAACTGTAATTATTCCACTGTTTAAAAGCAAAGTCTTATGAATATTGCTTATTAAAGGAGTTTTATTTTCGCAAGTCCACAGAGTCCTATCAGTTTCAGTTTCTAAAGTAATCCATTATTGCTAGTCATTTAATCACATCACATCAAAATCACAAGCAATAGTAAGGAGTACTTACCTGGGCGGATTGGTGCCGGAGACTCGGTGCCATTCCTTTCAAAACAAAACACTTAAACCAATCTTTAAAACATTTTGGGCCTCGGGCCCATAGCCGAGCCTTTGAACTTGGCTCTGATACCACAATTGTAACACCCCAAACCCGGTCAATACCCCACGACCGAATCTGGTATGTTACTGGGAAAATCGTATTTGAAAGGTTAGGTTTCCGAGTAAAAATTTGAGAAAAACCCTTTGTTGTACTTATACTTGTGAAAATCTTGGGTAAGATTGTTTATAACCAATAGTGCATTTTGAAAACCCGGGGATTTTGAAAACTTCCTTGAATCCATAAGTAAAACAAGTGTATCTCATTTTGAAATCCGCGTAATTCCTTTTAGTTGCTTAAAAACATTTTCTTGAACTTAGTGTGGAAAAATCTTAAGTTTGAAAAAACATTTGAGTTGCATTCATTTTAAATTACAGCGTGATACCCGATGGTAAAGTTTAAAACATATCGCTTTGTAGTTTTGAAAACCTTATCTTTCCAAGTTTTATCCACTATTAACCCATTAATTTGTTAAAAAATATTTAGAATCAAATCTAAGCATAAATAACTAAAACATAACTTTAAAGGCCTTTTACAATCCCAACAAAACCAAATGAAAATAAATGAAATAAAGTACCAAGTTTTTTTTTGAAACAGTACACATCCGATTTTATGCATGGCATGGTCACCTCGAGTCCACCCGGCTCCATGTCCGCGATCTAGGTGTCACCTGAAATGATAAGGGAGAAGGTAAGTCGCAAGACTCAGTGCATAAATCCCCCTCCCGATTAATGCAACATACCAACACACCATAACAAAGCAATACAATTAATGCACCCAACCCTAGCCATCCATAACACCTTTTCTACCCCGTGTGGTACCAAACCACTGGTGGTGCCAAACCACTGGTGACCCAAAGTCACGATATCCATCAATGTGGTGCCAAACCACTAGTGACCCAAAGTCACGAATAATCCATCTGTGGGGCCAACCCACGTGTGATACCAAATCACTGGCGACGATCCCGTATCTCAAAAGTGGGGCCAACCCACGGTAGTGTTAAACCACAGGGACGAGTCGCTATGAGGTGCCAAACCTCTGGTGTCCCAAAGACACTAATGTGATACCAAATCACTTGTGACCGAAGTCACGAATAATCCATCTGTGGGGCCAACCCACGTGTGATACCAAATCACTGGCGTCGATCCCATAATATCATCCGTGGGGCCAACCCACTGTGGTGCTAAGCCACTGGGACAAGACGCTATGAGGTGCCAAACCTCGGGTGACCCAAAGTCACAATAAATCGATCTGTGGTACCAAACCACTGGAGGTGCCAAACCTCTGGTGTCCCAAAGACACGGATATCATTTTCCCCTCCTCTCATATCACTCATTATCATACCGACTCATGTAAAGTATGCAAATCATGCAAATCATGCGAATCATGCCAAAATGTTTAGTGTTGCATCCCATAGCACATACATCATAGATCATGATATCGTGTATATCAACATCAGAACTCATAATGAAACGGACTTACTCGAATCCGTGTACATACCCCATAGGGTATCATATCAATCAACCATACTGTTTCGGCTTTATCAAACAATCAGGTTATTAAGCATATTACTAAGCAAAGAGTGTGTTAGTTTACACACCTGTTAAAACGCAAGCCTTAATCCCAAAGAACCGATCTAAGACCCTCGATTACCTTGCTCCTATAATCGGCCAAACATGAACATCAGAACTAAGGCCATTCGGCCAAACCAAATAACTCAAGAGGGTTAACGCTTGAACCCTTACCTTAAAACCGATTTGGTTTCCTACCAAATCCTAAACCAAACGATGGTTCACCTTTGACAGTCGGCCACACCCTATTAAGAAGAACAATTAATCCTTTATAGCCTTTGGCTTAACGAAAACTAAAAGAATAGACTAATAAAACCAACCCTTACCACCACTTTCCAATCGATCACTCACAGATGGAGGCTTCGCTTGACTGTTCCGAAATCTTGGATGCCCTATAATAAAATCGGTTCCAACATGTGATTAGCACCCTTAACAACAATTGCCGAAACCAACTCTTACCTTTGTAAAAGTCGACAGAGCACAGAGAGGAGAAGAAAATAGACATTCGGCCAAGCACTAACCTTTTTCAACAATTGAAAAACACCAAACGAGATCAACACTACACTAATATTCGGCCAAGGTGAAAACTAATAGAAGAGGGGAAGTTTCGACAACAAAAAGGGAGAGGTTCGGCTAGAGTCTTGAAGGTAGAAACAATAAAATATGGTTCAATAAGAAAGAAGAAATCGGCAATGGAAGATTAGAAGTGAGGGAGAAAAGATTCGGCTTGCAAAATGATGGAAGAAAACAAAAGAAATGGGAGGGAGAATGTTGATATTCGGCCAACAACCAAAATGGGAAAAAGAAGAAGAAGAAATGTTTAGGAGAAGAGAGTTTCGGCTACTAATGAGGTTGAGGGAAAAACAAGTGCAAAAATTCGGCAAAGATGAATGTTGCTTGAGGGTTTACGGTTTCAAAGAAGAAAATAGAGAGAACTTACTTGAAAATTCGGCTAGCTATTGACAAATAAAAGAATTTTGGCTTACACAAGCTGACCGAAAAAACACCAAAAATGCCTAAGGAGTTTCGGCACCCTCCCCTTACTCACCTACCAAAACCGGCCACTCCCCCCATGAAGCACCTAAGATTCGGCCACTACCCACAATCACTCATGGCTACTAATTCAAATCACTTTGAACTAGTCAACCTCCTTGATTTACTCTCCACCCACCATTCAAATTATTTGACTTGGTCCCCCTTCAACCACCTTGGCGTCAAAATGGAAGCAAAAGGTAAGACTTCTGCAGCTCGAACACAGGACCTCCTTCCCCTGCAAGTGGCGTCACACACAAGCTCTAAGTGGCGCCTTCCTGCCACCTTGCCAAGCCCCTTTCTTGTGCTAACATTCACCTAAAAATACCTATAGCCCTTAGCTCCTTCAGCTCCTCCCACATAAAGCTTAAAAACTAACATTTTTCCTACCACTCAGGCTTACACCAGGCTTACACCTAAGCCCCAAAACATCAAAAACAACAACATAGCAGACCAAACACATGCAAACAATGCAACAACAAAATAGCCCCTAATCCAGGATATTACAATCCACCTAGACTTCACTTGTTATCTAACACTGAACCAGACGATTTATTCACTTGACTTGATCCGTAAGATTCCCTAATTTATATTAAACCCTCTCTCGAGGCGAATAATGTCTAACCCTAGGTTGATTAATTGAAATCTCTTTCTAATTAAAACCCCGAGAATCGCATTAACTCGATCTATGGACTCCCATATTAGGTTTCACCTTAATCCGGCAAAATCTCGTCACCCTATCTCTAGGCGTCCGATCAACTCCGCTTAATTATGCTAGATCTACTATTAAGTAGGGACTTTTGCTCCACCACCTAAGTACATCGTACTTGAATTAATATCCCAGAAATATCAACACAAGAATTAAGAATAAATAAATAAGAACAAATCAAGTATTTATCATATAGTTCAGAAAACAATAACAAGATTTGTCTTAGGTTTCATCCCCCTCAGGTATCTGAGGGCTTAGTTCATGATAATAAAAGAGAACATATCAAAAGAAAAGATGAAACAAAACATAAGAAATCCCTAAAACTCCCTGAAGGAATTGAAGGAGAGATCTGCCGTCTTGAGTAGAATTTCGGCTTCTTGAGATTGATCAACTGGCTATCTTTGAGTGATTCTTTACAAATCTGGCCTTTTCGGCTCGGCTCCTTAGCCTAGCTAACCGCCCCCTTTCAGGTAATACTTAGGGGGTTTATATAGGCTTTCGAAATAGGTTTCTTCACCCCTAAGTATCCAAATCCGAATGAAATTGCTCCTTCCTGCGATAGGGCCACGACCATGGCACACGCCCGTGTAAGTCGTGGCCAGGCTGTGTTCAATCCTATTGAATGAGGCACGGCCGTGTGAATCGGGAGACTGTCGTGTTCTAGTAGGACGAGAAGCACGGCTGTGTGGTCTTCGGCCCAGGCCATGTGGATTTCGTGATATGGCCCATTTACTCTGTTTTTGGGCCCATTTTCCGTTCTTTTCATCCTCAGGTGCTTTCCTGGGTATAAAACATGAAAACAAAGGATTAAGAGCACCTTTTTACATAAATCGAGGCTTAATTCATCCAGAAGCATAGTAACTGTGGGCTTAAAATATGTTACTTTTACGGTTTATCAAATACCCCCATACTTAAGCTTTTGCTTGTCCTCAAGCAAAATTCTCAACTTACAATTAAAACGAACTTTTCATAATTCATAATTCCTATCGACAATGTCTCATCATAATTCATAGATAATTTATACATGGATAATTTAACTCAAAGAGTCCTAAAGATTCAAACAATCAAAGTCATACATTTGTAGCACAAAAACGTAGGTGTCTCCCATTATCTAAATAATTACCTTTAATTCAAAACCGACACGGACTGACATCCTCACAAAAGATTCACTCAAATCACTCGAAGTTTTAAGGTTTAAAATTAAGCACTCAAAAGTCAAACATGAAGAGTTAATCCCATAAGCTTGCATGAAAATCAAATCTCCACCACTTAATATGATATGATACACAAATCACAAGGTCTTTAACAGGGTTGTAATGAGGCTTGGGTTAAAGGTGTGGATAAAGGCTGAATTAGAGGGTTAGAATCGAGATTGACCTGACAAGTTACCTAACTAGAAACAACAAACTGATAATGAATAATTATATTAACTGGAAACTAATAAAACGAGCTTCTTTTCCAAGATTTGGAATTTATATGTATAAGCTCATAGAACTAATAATAAATATATTTCGAAATTTTCTTTCTCTTGTTTTTAAGAACAAATCAAGTAATAATAGAAAAAGAACTTTTACAACTGAAATATAAAACATAATTAGGTAACTGTTCAAAATCAAATCTCGACAAAAAGGGTAATTAGAAGGATGGTAATAACAAATACAAAAGGTTTTGGGTAATATTAGTGGGTGGGTCAATAAAAAGGGTTGTTAGGATTAAACGGGGTTGACTAGGGGTTAATTTATGAAGGTAGGCTGTTTAGTGGAGTAAATGGGTTAAAACCTAGGTGCCTTAATCATCTCTGTATATCAAATCAAAGGTGTGGTCTCGATATGTATGAACGAGGCAAGTTCTAGAATAACAATTCAAAGTTGACACACTCATAATCAAAAAGTCAGCACGAAAAAAAAATATATGCTCTATAAGGCTAAAAAATCTCACAAAAAATTATGGGTGTTTTGACATCAACCTTGTAAATTTTAAATTTCAAAGTAATATTCAGATTTAGGTTAACAATCTAGTAAAAATTTTAATTCTGAAAAATAGACTTATCTTGCTTGATTGTAACACCCCAAACCCGGCCCAAAAACCACGACCGGATCTGGTATGTCACTAAGAAAAATTTTGGAAAACATGTCGTATTTTCAGAAAATATTTTTCTAAAGTTTATCCTTTTATTTGAAAAAAATTAAATAGTTGATAGTTTAAATAAAATATGCCTTTATGAATTAAAAACCCAAATTTAAATACATGCATTAGTTCAATAAGAATTTAAATAACTAAAAGTAATTAAAGCCCAAAATAAAACAAAACATAAACTAGTGGCCCATGGCCTTATTACAACGAGATTTATAATCCATTAATTAAAAATATAAAATAATAACTTGAGTCTTTTTTCTGGATCCAGATGTTCTTTTGCATGGCCACCTTGCGTTCCTCTCCAGCCCGGTCCAATGCACTAGGTATCACCTGAAAGGTTAATTAATAGGGTGAGTCGCGAGACTCAGTGTGCAATCCTCATGCACCACTAGATTTGGGCTTTAGGCCCATTAAGCAAAATAAACAGTTTAATACACATAATAAAAATTAATATGCAAGCCCAATCCCAAAACCTAAGAGTCCATCCGCTACACGCCCCCGTACCAGCCAAGCACACCATTGGGGATTTCTACAATCGACCCACACCGCTAAACGCCAAGATGGCAGTCATGCTGCTCATCAACATATCATGGCCGAAGCCCTTATAATAGATCACGGCATTAGCCGCTACAACAGATCATGGTAAAAACCGCTACACATATAACGTATAACTTCCTCCTTTAACAAACCCAACCCATGCAATCATAAAATCAGTATACTTTTATCATATAAAGTCAAAACATTCACTGACCTGGTGATTTGCGTCACCATTTTCGGGTTTCCAACATTAAACCGAGATATCAACATTTATCACAACATATAAACTTATGAACATACATTAATAATCAGATCTAGATGGTGGGGAAGTATTACACACTTGATATCGCGAAATCTCCTATCCTTAGTTGATATCCAAATCTACTACCTTCAGTGCAAAGCCTTGCTCAAAAGCCAGAAAATTACACGAAGATTTAGCCCTTCAATATTCGGCCAAGGTTAATAAATCTCAACCTACACATTAAAACTAATAGATCTCTTACTAATTTAGCCCTTAAGAAAACGTCACCTTCCTACCTTCGGCTTTTCCACAAATCGGCACTACAGATCTCAGCAAGAAAGGATTCAGTTTCAAACAAGAGAGTAAAATCGACAGGGCCTTAGAAAACTGATTCGGATTAGAAGCTTGATAAAAGAGAATTGAAGAAATTGTAAAGAAGCAAAATCCCGAAACTTACTAGATTAAAGAGGAGTATGCGGCTTATGGTGCACCTTCGGGAAACAGAAACCTCCCTTGTAGATTCGGCTATGGAGGAGGAATATGAGTAAGAAGAATTCGTCTTTCAGGAAGATATTGAAGAAGAGAAGAAGGCTAGGGAATTTCGGCTAGAAGAGAGAAAAGAGAGAAAAGAATTTTGGCTTGAGAGAAAAGATGAGAAAGTGAGAAAAACAAATGGAAAAGATGATAATTCTCCTTCCAAATTTCGGCTATACATAGGCACACACTCAGAGTTGGAGTTTCGGCCAACTCTCTCCCTCTTGATAGCTCTTATCTTGCATGATAACCCAATCCCTATCTCATCTTTAGAAGAGGCCAACTTAGAACTAACTCTTCCCTCTTAATTATCAGCTTTTAATTATTAAATTAAAAGAAATAAAGCTCCTAAAATGTAGCTCATGTGCCGTCCATCCCCTCCCCCTTGAAGTGCCGAATATTTGACCCACTAATTTGGGCCCCAAGCGGCCATACTAGGCCCAAACTCCTCCCCCTTGTGACGCCACCTACATGCCCACTTATTGCACCTCCAAACTTTGGGCCACAAGCCCAACTTGATACTAAACATACTTATTTAACATTTAATTATACACTAACATTATTTATAAGCAATTTAACCCAGGTTTTAAGCCCAAACCTGAGCCCAATCCACACCTCAAAGCCTTTACCTACTTACTTAGCCATGCAACATACCAAATGCACAGACCCACAAAATTAGAATATTACAGTTCTACCCCCCTTAAAATAAATTTCGACCTCGGAATTTACTTGGTCAGAAAAGCTGAGGGTATTACTGTCGCGTAATATCCTCCGGCTCCCATGTCACTTCCTCCGATCCATGGTTCCGCCATAAAACTTTGACCAAAGGAACGGACTTCCTTCTCAACACTTTTATATCTCGATCCAAAATTTGTACTGGTTCCTCATCAAAAGATAAATCTGGCATTACTTCAATTTCTTCCACTGGCACTATGTGCGATGGATTAGATCGATAACGTCTCAGAATTGAGACATGGAACACATCATGTATCTACTCCAACTCTGAAGGCAACTCCAAACGATAAGCCACTAGGCCCACACGTTCTATCACCCGATAAGGCCCAATAAACCGAGGACTTAACTTACCCTTTCGCCCAAACCTCATTACATTCTTCCACGGAGATACCTTCAAGAAGACTTGGTCTCCTACTGCGAATTCCACCTCCTTTCACTTAAGATCCGCATAAGATTTCTGCCGATCAGACGCTTCCTTCAATCGAGCCCGTATTAACTTATCTTTTTCCTCTGTTTCTGAAACTAGTTCAGGACCCAATACCTGACGTTCACCCAACTCCGTCCAACAAGTTGGAGTATGACATCTCCTTCCATATAAGGCTTCATACGGTGCCATTTGAATACTAGCTTGATAGCTATTATTGTACGCGAATTCAGCCAAGGGTAAATACTCCTCCCAACTACCCCTAAAATTGATGATGCAACCCCTTAGCATATCCTCCAAGATCTGAATTACCCTCTCAGACTGACCATCAGACTGTGGGTGAAAAGCGGTACTGAAGTCTAACCTTGTTCCCATTGCTTGATGAAGAGCCTTCCAAAATAGTGAAGTGAACCTAGGGTCCCTATCCGATATGATCGACACCGGTACACCATGTAATCTTACAACCTCAGCCACGTACAACTTAGCCAACTTTTGCAAAGAGTAGTCGACCTGAACCGGTATGAAGTGAGCAGACTTCGTCAGCAGATCCACAATTACCCAAATTGCATCTTTCTTGGTGGGTGTAAGGGGTAACCCACTAACAAAATCCATTGTGATTCTCTCCCATTTCCATTGGGGAATCTTTATCGGCTGCAACAATCCCGAAGGTAGCTGGTGTTCAGCTTTGACTTGCTGACACGTCAAACACTTCCCCACATATTCCGTAACTTCTTGCTTCAAACCTGACCACCAGAACTGGTCTCGCAAATCCCGATACATCTTAACTCCTCCAGGATGCATAACATAGGTACTACTATGCAATTCCCGAAGAATCATCTGCCTTAGCTCCTCATCTTTTGGCATACAAACCTTCCCACGAAAACACAAAACTCCATCATTGTTCAGACTATAGTCCTCTACTTCACCCTCCTGCACTTGTCAGATTCGAGTACTTAAGACATCATCCAAAAGTTGCTTCTCCTTGATTAGACTTGTCCACATAGGTCTTACTTGTAGTTCAGCCACCAACCTCCCATCCTCATACAAACTAAGATGAGCAAACATCGCCCTTAGGTCTGTTATCACCTTCCTACTCAACGCATCCGCCACTACATTCGCCTTGCCAGGATGGTATTCAATCGAGCAATCATAGTCCTTCAAGAGCTCGATCCACCTACGTTGTCATAAATTTAACTCCTTCTGAGTAAGGAGATACTTCAAACTTTTATGGTCGGTGTAAATTAATGATTTTATAGGTAATGCCTCCAAATCTTCAGGGCAAACACCACTGCCGCCAATTCCAAATCATGTGTAGGGTAGTTCAACTCATGCGGTCTCAACTGTCGAGACGCGTATGCCACAACTTTCCCATCTTGCATCAGCACACACCCTAACCCTGTGTGTGACACATCACAATAGACGGTAAATTCTTTCCCGCCTCTGGCTAAATTAACACCGGTGCTTCCGTCAAAATTCTCTTCAGCTTCTCAAAGCTCTCCTGTTGTTTGTCAGTCCACACAAAAGATACTCCCTTCCTCAACAACTTAGTTAATGGTGCCGCTATTGAAGAGAACCCCTCAACGAACCTTTGATAATATCCTGCTAATCCTAAGAAACTTCAAATTTCCGCCACAGACTTCGGCGATTTTCAATTTAACACAGCTTCGATTTTCCGAGGGTCTACCCTAATCCCCTCTGCGGAAACTACATGCCCTAGAAAAGTCACCTCCTTCAGCCAGAACTCACACTTACTGAACTTTGTGTACAGCTGCTTTTCCCTTAGAATTTGCAACACCACTCGAAGATGTGCATCATGCTCCTCCTCAGACTTGGAATAAACCAATATATCGTCGATAAATACTACGACGAACTGATCAAGGTATGGCTGAAACACCCAGTTCATCATATCCATAAATGCTGCTAGCGCGTTCGTCAAACCGAACGGCATTACCAAAAACTCATAATGACCGTAGCGTGTTCGAAATGCCGTCTTATGAATATCTCCTTCTTTAACCCTTAATTGATGATATCCCGACCTTAAATCAATCTTAGAAAAGATCGAAGCTCCTTTAAGCTGATCGAAAAAATCGTCGATTCTGGGTAATGGGTACTTATTCTTAATCGTCAACTTATTCAGTTGACGATAGTCCATGCACATATGCATGGATCTGTCCTTCTTCTTCACGAATAGGACCGGCGCTCCCCATGGAGACACACTCGGTCAGATGAATCCTCGATCCAATAGCTCCTGAATCTGAGCTTTGAGCTCCACCTCCTTCGGCACCATTCGATAAGGGGAAATAGATACCGGAGCCATACCCGGGAGTAGTTCTATTCCAAACTCTACTTCGCGATCCGGATGTAATCCTGGCAACTCTTTCGGAAAGACGTCTGCGAAATTCTTGACTGTTCGAACCCCATCGACAGTTACCTTCTTAACATCCAAAGCACTAATAAAGGCTAAAAAGGCATTACATCCTTTCCGAATCATCTTAACAGCTTTCAAAGCCGACACTACGTTGGACAAAGAGTTCATTCATTCTCCTAACACAACCACCTCCCCGCCTTCCAGGGTAATTAACACCATGCACTTAGACCCACAATCCAACTTAGCACGATGCTTTGACAACCAATCCATTCCTAGGATAAGATCGAACTCTCCGAATGGAAATTCCATTAAGTCTACCGGAAACACTACCCCTTGAGTCTCTAAAGGTACATCCTTAAACAGCTTGTCTACTACCCTAGATTGTCCTAGGGGACTAACCATAGTCATCTTCCTAGTAGTTGTTTCAGGATCTATACTTAAGGTCTCAGATATCGAACATGGAACATAGGAGTGGGTTGACCCAATATCAATCAAAGCAAGAAAAGGGAGATCAGCTATAAGAAACGTACCGGTTATGACATCCGATGCGTCACCATCCTCCTGTCGACGAACTGCATAAACTAGACCTGGCTGCCTTGCATCTACATTACTTGCACCTCTACCAGGTGCTCCACGACCTCGACCAGCCCCATTTCCTCCTCTACCTGTACCACGACCTCTTGGTCCAGGCTGATCACCTCTCCTCACCTGATCAGCACCTCGGCCTGTTGGCTGTACCCGATCCATCTGAGGACAGTCCTTAATCAGATGTTCTGTGAATCCATACCTAAAGCATCCACCTGTTTTTATTCTGCACTCCCCATAATGCGTCCTCCCACATGTAGAACATACTTGATTTTGACTTGTCGGAGCACAAACTGGCCCATCAGCCCTAGGCCTCTTCTGAAAATTCCCAGATGCTCTTGATGGCCCAAAACTCCTCTTATTCTTACCCCGATCCTTATCCCTTTCTTGTCTCTCAACCCGTTTCACTTCCTCAGCTATTTTAACCTTATCTACTAAAACAGCAAAAACTCTCTCTCGCTGCGGTGCTATCAGAACCTTTAACTCATTTCGCATCCCATCCTCGAACCGAACACAACGTTCATACTCCGTTGCTACCATTCCCCGAGAGTAACGGCTCAAGCGCAGAAACTCGGCCTCATATTCAGCCATAGACTTACTTCCCTGTACCAGGTTCAGAAATGCCTTCCTTTGGGCATCTATATAGCTGGCCCCGACATACTTTCCCTAAAATGACTCCCTAAAGAAATCCCAGTCAATCCAGTCTGCGGCAGTACCTTCTTTCACCGTGAGCCACCACTGGTAGGCCTCATCTCAGAGGAGAGACACGACCCCTTTCAACTTTTCCTCTACCGTGAAGTCTAAGTTATCCATTATGCGCTCAGTCACTTTCATCCAGTACTCAGCTGTGTTAGGGGCTACCCTAGAAACTCCCCTAAACACTTCTGCCCCATTGGCCTTAAGCCGCTCTGACACAGATTTCCGGGCTCCTGTGCCCATGCCTACTCCAGCAACTCTCTCTAGGACTCGCAACATCGCCTAGGATACAGCATCATCTCCGGTCGCCTGATTCCGTAGCTCTCCCTCCACAGCTGAAGGATCCGGCAGTTCGTTACCTGACCCATGGCCAGACCCTACTGGCTTAGACAAGGTCATCCTACCCCTACCGCGTCCACGCGGCGGACGTCCTCAACCCCTTGTACTCATTCTTCCGATTTGCGTTTATCTGATTAAGAATTTTATGAATCATTATTTCTTTCCACTGATTTATCGCGAACAGTCTTATGATTAATAGTTTTAAAAAGTAGTTCTTTCGAATTCATACACAATACAGTCTCAAGTTCATTCATTCAATCATCAACATTCATGAACTCACGTTCATTACAGAAAAGTAGTGTTGTTGTTGCTGTTGTTGTTTTCACTACCCAGGGGTATTTTCATAATTTTGTCCTACAGGGGTATTTTCATAATTTTCCAAAATAAGGTCATTGGTGATTTCGTGGAGTGAGGGTATTTTGGTAATTTTTTCAATTTCGGGGGTATTTCAGTAATTTTGAAATCCAGGGGTATTTCAGAAATTTTGAAAATTCGGGGGTATTTCGGTAATTTTAGAAACTAAGGGTATTTTGGTCATTTTGCAAAACAAGGGTAGTTTGGTAATAATTTTCCTTTTCAAACTTTGATGTTGTTGTTTTTTTTTTACAGGGGTACCTTTGGAAAAACTAGTTTCATGGTCCGTGTTATTCTTGTAAACGTGAAATTTTGGTAACTTTTCCAATACATAGGTATTTTATAAAATCATGGTTAGTTGGAAGTTTTCACAAATCAAATGCATTTTGAATTTTTTTTTCAAAATAGGGTGGTTGGTCCCTTTCGGGTTCTAATTATAAGGTTTAGCCCATTAATAAATCCTCGTAGCTAGGGTGAATAGTCACTACGCACCAGGTAGGATTCTAGTGAAGAGGAGGTGAGTCGCTAGGACTGCTTAAGTACCAAGCTCCCCCTGAATCCACTCCTAGACATGCGTATGCCCATTGCCACACCTTAACTCGGCTAAGGTGAACAGTCACTACGCACCGGGTAGGATTCCAGCGAAGAGGAGGTGAGTCACTAGGACTGCTTAAATACCAGGCTCTTCCGGATCCTTCCTAGACATGCGTATGACGGTTACCACACCCTAGCCTTGCGGCTCGTTAACGGGTTTGTTCAGTGAAATTAAGTTTTATGAAATTTTAAGAAGTAGTTTGTACTAAGCCTAGGGTCCATCAAGTTCTATTTCTAACTTAATCTACGTCCCACTAGGCCCATTAAGCCCACATATATAAAGATCACACAATGGTTCAGAGTACTTACCCTGCGGACTTGGGCCGGAGACGCAGGTGCCATGCCGTGCTAACAGATCTGTTAGTACTTAAAGACAGCCATATTTCAAAAGCCCATTTCAGAAAAAGTTTTGAGCCCAAAAACCCCAGAGCCGAGTTTTGAACCGGGCTCTGATACCAATTTGTAACACCCCAAACTCGGCCCAAAAACCACGACTGGATCTGGTATGTCACTAAGAAAAATTTTGGAAAACATGTCATATTTTCAGAAAATATTTTTCTAAAGTTTATCCTTTTATTCAAAAAAAATTAAATAGTTGATAGTTTAAATAAAATATGCCTTTATGAATTAAAAACCCAAATTTAAATACATGCATTAGTTCAATAAGAATTTAAATAACTAAAAGTAATTAAAGCCCAAAATAAAACAAAACATAAACTAGTGGCCCATGGCCTTATTACAACGAGATTTAAAATCCATTAATTAAAAATATAAAATAATAACTTGAGTCTTTTTTCTGGATCCAGATGTTCTTTTGCATGGCCACCTTGCGTTCCTCTCCAGCCCGGTCCAATGCACTAGGTATCACCTGAAAGGTTAATTAATAGGGTGAGTCACGAGACTCAGTGTGCAACCCTCATGCACCACTAGATTTGGGCTTTAGGCCCATTAAGCAAAATAAACAGTTTAATACACATAATAAAAATTAATATGCAAGCCCAATCCCAAAACCTAAGAGTCCATCCGCTACATGCCCCCGTACCAGCCAAGCACACCATTGGGGATTTCTACAATCGACACACACCGCTACACGCCAAAATGGCAGTCATGCTGCTCATCAACATATCATGGCCGAAGCCCTTATAATAGATCACGACATTAGCCGCTACAACAGATCACGGTAAAAACCGCTACACATATAACGTATAACTTCCTCCTTTAACAAACCCAACCCATGCAATCATAAAATCAGTATACTTTTATCATAAAAAGTCAAAACATTCACTGACCTGGTGATTTGTGTCACCCTTTTTGGGTTTCCAACATTAAACCGAGATATCGGCATTTATCACAACATATAAACTTATGAACATACATTAATAATCAGATCTAGATGGTGGGGAAGTATTACACACCTGATATCGCGAAATCTCATATCCTTAGTTGATATCCAAATCTACTACCCTCAGTGTAAAGCCATGCTCAAAAGCCGAAAAATCACACGAAGATTTAGCCCTTCAATATTTGGCCAAGGTTAATAAATCTCAACCTACACATTAAAACTAATAGATCTCTTACCTAATTTGTCGAATCCCGAAAGTCCTTAAGAAAACGTCACCTTCCTACCTTCGGCTTTTCCACAAATTGGCACTACATATCTCAGCAAGAAAGGATTCGGTTTCAAACAAGAGAGTAAAATCGACAGGGCCTTAAAAAACTGATTCGGATTAGAAACTTGAGAAAAGAGAATTGAAGAAATCGTAAAGAAGCAAAATCCCGAAACTTACTAGATTAAAGAGGAGTATGCGGCTTATGGTGCACCTTTGGGAAACAGAAACCTCCCCTGTAGATTCGGCTATGAAGGAGGAATACGAGTAAGAAGAATTCAGCTTTCAGGAAGATATTGGAGAAGAGAAGAAGGCTAGGGAATTTCGGCTAGAAGAGAGAAAAGTGAGAAAAGAATTTTGGCTTGAGAGAAAAGATGAGAAAGTGAGAAAAACAAATGGAAAAGATGATAATTCTCCTTCCAAATTTCGGCTATACACAGGCACACACTCAAAGTTGGAGTTTCGGCCAACTCTCTCCCTCCTGATAGCTCTTATCTTGCATGATAACCCAATCCCTATCTCATCTTTAGAAGAGGCCAACTTAGAACTAACTCTTCCCTCTTAATTATCAGCTTTTAATTATTAAATTAAAAGAAATAAAGCTCCTAAAATGTAGCTCATGTGCCGTCCATCCCCTCCCCCTTGAAGTGCCGAATATTTGACCCACTAATTTGGGCCCCAAGTGGCCATACTAGGCCCAAACTCCTCCCCCTTGTGACGCCACCTACATACCCACTTATTGCACCTCCAAACTTTGGGCCATAAGCCCAACTTGATACTAAACATACTTACTTAACTTTTAATTATACACTAACATTATTTATAAGCAATTTAACCCAGGTTTTAAGCCCAAACCTGAGCCCAATCCACACCTCAAAGCCTTTACCTACTAACTTAGCCATGCAACATACCAAATGCACAGACCCACAAAATTAGGATATTACATTGATTCTCTAGTATCTTAAAGTATAAGTTATCAATGCACAATTAACTATGACTTCCTCAAAAACATGTCAATAAAAATCATAAATCATCAGAAATTTCATCCTAATTAGTAATATGAGGAAATTACTTAAAAACAAGACTAAATTTAGGGATTTGAGAATAATGCAAAAAGTTAGGCACTTTTACCCCCCCACACTTAAGATGTAGATTGCCCTCAATGTACAAAGATAGATAATAACAATTAGGAGATAATGAAAAGAGAGGGAAAAAGTGACACTTCCTGAATTCTGGATGTGTTCCTTGAGTCGGAGGTGAAAAGATGATGACTTTGTAGTATTGAATTACTCCTAGTAATTTGTTCGTTAGTTGGAATGTGCAATTGAAATTGCGAAGTCACCAGTTAGATGTCTCGGTGGCATGATTAAACAAGTGGTTGTTATCAATACTCGTAGGTTAGATAGCCAATGAAATATAAAATGCAACAAGTTTAAATTAAATTGAAAAAATAAATATTAAAACTAAGAACTAAAAATAAAGAAAAGAAAAATAAAATTAAAGAGAATAAAAGGACTCAAAGGTCCTCATCATCTGCTGGGTCCTGTGGTGGTGGTGGTGAAGAAATATGGAAGTGATGACAAATTGCTGAAGGGTGGCCTCGATCCCATCAAGACGTCGAGCTGTGTCAGTGAACTACTGAGTGCAGTACTGCTCAAATTGGGTAAGGCGTGCAGAGATGTCCAAAAGTGACGCTGCTGCATGGGAGGGCCGCTTGCTCAGGAATGGTTCCTCCTGTGGTGGTGGGACATCATCAGGAATGTCCTCATGCTCATCCTCTTCAATGGGGATGGCTAGTCGGTATTGAGGAGGGTTAGTTCCTCGTCGACGCTGGATCATCCTCATATGTAGCATCGTCTGGATGCCCTATGGGGCCATCTGCCCTATTAATGTGAGGGAAGAGGTTTGAGCATCGATGTGGAGGAGACCGAAATATCTAGCCAGTCATGTGATGTAAGGTCCCATGGATATGACTCCTCTCTTTTGCTGCTCCTCTGGTGTTGAATGGCTCGGGCTATAAAATATGCTAGGTCGACAACATGTCCGTCTGACATGTACCATAGGTAGTAGGCGTCATGGGAAATGACGACGTCGGTGCTCTCTCGTCGACCTGTCAAAGTATGAGCCAAAAGAGCGTGTACATACCTCAGAGACGGTGCTAGGGCCATCGCTTTTGAGCGACTGAGGTCATAATCGAAGGAGTGGGAAGCTATCTTATGCCAACATTCATAGGACTGAAATGTATATGGCGATGCAACTCTGAAAGGTCATTTTCTGCGACAAAATCATCTGTATAAAGTCCTAAAGCAGCCTTGAATTGTGGTACACTAAGTTCTCTTATAACGCCCCCTAGTCGGAATTGGATCGTACCGGGGTCATCGTGTTGTGACATCAATGTCTGGAGATGAAATGTTGAACATAGCTCTAGAGTGAGTTCCAAGTAGGTAGGCTCGATTATATTGAAGAACTGATGCCAAGGGTCAGTGGTTAATAGAGCCCGTACGTCGTCTGCTAACTGGACCTGTTCTAGGGCAGCCCAATCGATGCATCTTCCTGTTCCTAGTGGTCGTGCCCAAAGTATCTTGTAACGGTCCTCTTGGATACTCGGAGGAAATCGTAAAAATGGATGGTGCACTTCCGAGGTTGCGCTAGCTGATGAGGAACCGGGTCCCTTTCATTTTTTAGAGGTAGGGGCTGCACTTTTCTTTCCTCGTGATGATGATATTATGTACCTGAAAAGAATCGATAGGCAATGATTCAAGTAGACATTCAACCAAAACATATATCACAGGCTAAACTTATAATGAATAGAATTAATCGCGTTTAAGCAGGAGCAAGGAAAAGATTCTATCTCATTATAAGCATTATTCAAACTATGATTCAATGGCTATATCAACATGAAAATGTTAATCTAATAAATAAAATTCTAAGTTTAAAACAGTTAAATAGAGGTAAATGTGACAGTGGATGTGACCGGTAGTGTTGTGTTTTATCGGAACACGGGTGTATAGGGGCGAACCACGGGCGTGTGTTGCAACTTGTTCGGGAAACACGGTGGTGGGCGGTTGTGCAGTGTCCGTGTACTCTGTGAGCACGGGCGTGTACTGGTTTTTTAGTGTGAATGTGGAAGAAATTTGAAGATTTGTGATGGGGGAAGGCAATGGTGGGAGATTCTTTGATGGTGGCCGGAATGGGAATGGGGATATGTGAGGGGAACGGCTAGGGTTTAAGTTTTTTTGGAGGGAGGATTTTTGAGGGAGACGGTGGTAATGTTCTTTAAATAGGGAGGGGGCACGGGCAAGTGCCACACCTGTGTGTGTTATTCAGCCCGTGTTTTTTGCATGTTTTCAAATTTGGGCGCGTTTGCTATGTTGGCCACGCCCGTGTTCCCTGGGCGTGTGCAATTGTGTTCGCTTCTCCCACACCCGTGCTATGTTTGCCATGCCCGTGTACATATAGTCAGTGTTGCACATGGTTGGTATGCACGGGCGTAGCTTGTGCTCGTGTTCGTTTACTCAGGATAGACCACAGTCGCTTCGCACGACCGTGGTCTTTTTATCGCAGCCCGTGTTGGGGAAAATTTTTCTTCTTCTTTTCGCACGTCTACCTGCACGCTCGTTTTCTATCCCATGGCGACCACACAGCCACGGGCACGCCCGTGTGTAAGGCCGTGTGGTATGAAACCTGCACTTTCCTCATCAGTTAGTTTGAAAAATTAAAATGTAAAAATTAATGTGGTTAGTGGAGTTAGTGCTCGGGTTGCCTCCCGAGAAGTGCTCGTTTAAAGTCTTAAGCAAGACTTACCCTGTTTTCATTTCTAAAAGAAGGTTCATGGAGCTGAAGCTCTCTCTTAATTCCTTGAAATCCTCACCATTATAAATTTTCAGTCGATAGCCATTTACCTTGAATGTTCCTTGAGTTGGATGGGTTACCTCGACTGTGCCGTACGGAAAAATAGATTTTATCACGAATGGTCCTGACTACCTTGTTTTCAGCTTTCCAAGAAATAGTTTGAGCCTTGAATTATACAGCAGGACTAAGTCTCCTACTTCGAATTGCTTTGATTGTTTTAAACGAGCATCATGGCGTCATTTTGTTGCCTCCTTATATAGTCGTGAATTCTCATAGGCCTCAGTTCGCCATTCATTCAATTCGTTTAACTGCATCATCCTTTTCTCACCTGCATTTTTGAGATCATAATTCAAGAATTTTATCGCCCAGTAGGCTTTGTGCTCTAACTCAAATGATAGATGACAACTCTTTCTGTAAACGAGTTTATACGGGGATGTCCCTAGAGGGGTTTTAAATGCTGTTTTGTAGGCCCATAAAGCATCATCTACCTTTACTGCCCAATCCTTTCTATTTGATTCAACCGTTTTCTCTAGGATTCGCTTAAGCTCTCAATTTGCCACTTCCACTTGCCCACTAGTTTGGGGATGATAAGGGGTAGCTGTTCTGTGGTGTACTCCATATTTTCTTAAGACTTTTTCAAATTGAGTATTGCAAAAGTGAGTACCCCTGTCACTAATGATTGCTCTGGGTGTTCCAAAATGAGAGAAAAGTTTCTTAAGAAACTTTACTACAGCTCTAGCATCGTTAATAGGTAAAGCTTGGGCCTCCACCCATTTTGACGTGTAATCAAACACTACTAAGATGTATTTATTTCCAAATGAACAAGGAAACGGACCAATAAAGTCAATACCCCATACATCAAATATTTCACATGATAACATATATGTTTGAGGCATTTAATCGCGTTTAGAAATATTACCTGATCTTTGGCATTTATCATATGAAGCGGCATACCTGATGGCATCTTTGAAAAGAGTTGGCCAATAAAATCCAGATTCGAGTATTTTGTGTGCTGTCTTAATCCCGCTGTAATGTCCTCCTGACGGTCCTGAATGGCAGTGTTCCAGGATTTTACTTGCTTCCGCCCTTGTAACACATCTCCGAATTACTTGATCTGCACATATGCAGAAAAGAAAAGGGTCTTCCCGAAAATAGTTTTTCGCATCAGCAAAGAATCGTTTCTTTTGATGATGTGTTAAACTTTTTGGTAAGATGTTAGCAGCTAAATAATTCGCAATATTTGCAAACCATGGTACCTCAAAGTTGGTTATAGAAAAGAGTTGTTCTTCAAGGAACGAGTCGTTTATCTCACTTTCGTCAAGCTCTTCGATATGTGGGTTCTCAAGTCTGGAGAGGTGATCTGCTGCAAGGTTTTCAGCTCCCATTTTATCTTGTATTTCCACATCAAGTTCATGTAAGAGTAAGATCCAACGTATGAGTCGAGGTTTTGCATCAGGTTTAGTTAAGAGATAACGAAAGGCTGAATGATCGGTGTAAAAAACAACTTTAGATAATATTAAATATTGCCTAAATTTGTCAAAAGCAAAAACTACAGCTAGCAATTCTTTCTCTGTAGTGGTATAGTTTTCTTGTGCGGGTGTCAATGTTCTGCTAGCATAATAAATTGGCTGAAAATGCTTGTCTCTTCGTTGTCCCAGAACTGCACCTACTGCAAAATCACTCGCATCACACATTAGTTCAAAGGGTAAATTCCAATCAGGTGCAATTATAATTGGGGCATTTATTAGTTTATCCTTGAGGACATTGAATGCATCTAAACATTCCTGATCGAAATTGAAAGGAACATATTTTTCTAGTAATTTTGTTAAAGGCTTAGCTATTTTAGAAAAATCTTTAATGAATCTTCTGTAAAATCCAACATGTCCTAAAAAGCTTCTAATAGCCTTAACTGAACTAGGGGGAGGTAATTTTTCTATGGTTTCAATCTTTGATTTATCTACCTCAATCTCTTTACTAGAAATCTTATGTCCTAGCACAATCCCTTCTCTAACCATAAAGTGACATTTTTCCCAATTCAAGACGAGATTCGTCTCCTCACATCTTATTAGAACTCGTTCTAAATTTTTAAGGCAAAGGTGGAAAGAATTACCGAACACCGATAAGTCGTACATAAATACCTCCATAATGTCTTCCACAAGTTCATCAAAGATGACCAACATGCAGCGCTGAAAAGTAGCAGGGGCATTACATAATCTAAAAGGCATTCTACGATAAGCAAACGTATTGTATGGGCATGTAAATGTTGTCTTCTCTTGGTCTTTAGGCGCTATTGGGATTTGGAAGTAGCTGGAGAGTCTGTCCAAGAAGTAGTAGTACATATGCCCAGACAACCTTTCTAACATCAGATCAATAAAGGGTAGAGGGAAGTGATCTTTTCTGGTTGCGTCATTCAGCTTCCTATAGTCTATACAAACTCTCAAACCTATGATTGTCCTGGTGGGGATCAATTCATTCTTTTCGTTGGTTACCACAGTCATGCCCCCTTTCTTCGGAACTACCTGCACAGGACTTACCCAAGTGCTGTCAGATATAGGATAAATTATTCCTGCACCTAGAAGTTTAATTACCTCGGCTTTGATGACTTCTTTCATATTGGGGTTTAATCATCTTTGAGGTTGCACACACGGTTTATACTCATCTTCCATTAAAATTTTGTGGGTGCAAAATGATGGGCTTATTCCTTTAATGTCCGACATTTTCCACGCTATGGCCCTTTTGTGTTTCCTTAGTACTCTTAGCAACTCTTCTTTCTCCTGGGGTCCTAATTCCGAAGAGATGATTAATGGTAGCATAGAATTATCCCCTAGGAATGCATATTCTAAGTGCTTTGGTAATTGTTTTAGTTCTAGTTTGGGTGGCTCATCAATAGAGGGTTTTTGTTTTAATTCGTCATTAATCATGATGTCCTCTATTTTCATCTGTCTAGAAGGTAATGCATTGGGATCTGTCTGAAAGGTAATGCATTGGGATTCTCTTCATCGGTATCGCCATCGTTCCCCTCACCTTGTGAAAGACACAGTTCCATCGTGTCACTGTACATGATTTCCTGCAAAGATTCTTGAAAATTGTGATCAGTGGCATCAACAAAGTAACAAGAATCATCTTGTTCTCTAGAATATCGCATGGCATCATAAATTTGGAACACAATTTCTTCATCTCCTACTCTTAATGCGAGTTTACCGTCACCAACATTAATGATAGCCCTAGCAGTAGCTAGAAAGGGTCGCCCCAAAATTAAAGGTACCTCTACGTCCTCATTCATATCAAGCACAACAAAATCAATGGGAAATATAAATTTATCTACTTTTACCAGGACATCTTCAACAATTCCCCTAGGATACTTAACAGATCTGTCAGCAAACTGAATACTCATCCTAATGGGTATTGGTTCCCCGAGACCAAGTTGCTTAAACATTTTATAAGGCATTAGATTAATACTGGCACCTAAGTCAGCTAATGCTTTTTCTATGTTCAAACTACCAATTAAACAAGGGATAGTGAAACTTTCTGGATCTTTCAATTTGGCTGGTAGCTTGTTTTGGATGATAGCTGAGCATTCCTCATTAAGTTCTACTGTTGAAATTTCCTCAAACCTCATTTTATTTGTTAAAAGCTCCTTTAAAAATTTTGCATATGTTGGCATCTATGAAATAGCTTCAACAAAAGGTAAGTTAATATGTAGCTATTTGAAAAGTTCAAGAAATTTACCATATTGTGCGTCTAAGCAGTCTTTCTTCAACTTTGCTGAATACGAGATTGCTGGTTTAGTTTCCTTGCGAGTCGGAGTTATCTTTGCCTCATCGGGATCATGTGGTACCTCCTTCTTTTTTTCAATTAACTCCTTTCCACTTCTCAGTGTCACTGCCTGGACCTGCTCTTTTTCCCTAGATAAGGTTTCGAATCGTATTTCAGAAACTAACCTAGTAAGTTGCCCGATTTGATCCTTGAGTTCCTGTGACAATGCCTCAAGTTTTGTTTCTATCCTCTGGAAACGTGTGTCTGAGGCTGTTATGAAGTTTGTTAGTGTAACATCCTGAATTTTTGGGCCTATGCGTTTAATAGGTAGGATATGTTTAATGTGTTAATTTAAGTCTTAGGGGTCCAAATTGGGCTCAGGCTTAGGTAGAGGCCTTGATTAAAATTTTCTGTTTGGGCATTATAGGGGTTTAAAAGGTAGTATCTACGTTTCAAATACCAAAGTGGGCTTGTGGCCCAATCTTAGGAGGTGACGCCACACAAGGGAGTAAGGGGCCCAAATTTAAGTTTCATGGAGCCCAATTCTTTTAATTTAAGTTAGCTAAATTTTGGGCATTAGGATTAGGTGGAGTGGATGGCAACAAGGCTAAAATTTAGAGGTTTTAATGTTTAAAATATGTGGATAATAAGCAGATAAAGGGTATTATTTAGGAATTTATTTTA